>NC_069402.1:53770666-53816433 GCF_026875155.1 Cherax quadricarinatus
AAAATCACAAAAAAATGTGTGAGGCAAAAAGAAAAAATTGACACAGTGAGAAGGGGAAAATAGAACTGAGCGCTTTCTGTACTTACATCTTCAGACGAATAGGAAGATGAGGCAAGAGAAGCAATTTTATATGTTAAACCTGAGTGACACCTCATTCAAAGACGGTGACAATACCTCACATAAACCTGTCCCGCACAAATCTAACAAACGCATACATTTGTCCGGTGGTCTGGTGGCTAAAGCTCCCGCTTCACACACGGAGGTCCCGGGTTCGATTCCCGGCGGGTGGAAACATTTCGACTCGTTTCTTTACACCTGTTGTCCTGTTCACCTAGCAGCAAATAGGTACCTGGGTGTTAGTCGACTGGTGTGGGTCGCATCCTGGGGGACAAGATTAAGGACCACAATGGAAATAAGTTAGACAGTCCTCGATGACGCACTGACTTTCTTGGGTTATCCTGGGTGGCTAACCCTCCGGGGCTAAAAATCCGAACGAAATCTTATCTTAACATCAAGTTACATTGTTAGCCTGACAAAGACCACACTGTACTTTTGTGAAATATATTTTTGCCTTTAATATTATGGACAATATTTTGGACTATAAAACTCAGATTTATTCATTCCAGAATACAAATTTTAAATATATTGTGCAACAAGTTTGATAAAAGTTGATTCCATAATATTTCCTTGAACTGTTGAATTACAAGGAATTCTTTGGCATTAGTAAAATCTACACAATGATCTGTATCCCTTACATGATGAACAAAGAACTGGATTCTTGTCAACTAGATATTGCATATTTACACTGTTTAATTCCGGTCTCGAGAGACTGACCAGTTTGTCCTAAGTAACAGGTATTACAACCTTCTCAAGGGATAGAGTATACACAACGTACAGATTCCTTAGGAAAATATTTAATTTTTGTTACACGGTACTGTCGTATTTAAGGATACCTTTAACATTAAAGTATTTAAGGGGTTGTGGGAGGTGAGAGAGACTTTCATTGTACTGTAAAACCAACAACTTCTCAGTCTTATACTCGGTGTCAGGCTCTGTCTTGTTTAATGTTTTATTTTAGGTTTATGAAAACCTTTATTAATAAATGTTCGTGGATATTGTAAATATCAGCAGCACCGCCATTACTATTACCACAATGACCACCACCTCCACTACCACTACTACAACCACCACTAATACCACCACCAATTCCACTACCACCACCAATTCTACTACCATCACCATTACCACTACCATCACCACTATCACCACCACCACCAACTACCATCACCAATTCCACTACCATCACCACTACCATTATTACTACCACCACACTACCACCACCATACTACCACCGCCATCACTACCACCACCCATCACTACCACCGCCATCACTACCACCACCATCACTACCACCACCACTAACACCATCACTAACACCATCAAACACTACCACCAACACTAACACCAACACCACCACCACTAACACCACCACCACTAACACCACAACCACTACCACCACCACCACAACCACTACCACCACCACCACCACCACCACAACCACTACCATCACCACTACCCCCCTCCCCCAAACCACAACCACCATACCACAATACCACCACCAACCCCACCACTCCCAAAACAAACCCCCACCACACCACCACCACTACCCCCACCCCACCACCAAAACCACCCCCAAAACCACCACCACTACCACCACACCACATACCACACCATACCACCACTACCACAACCACCACCACTAACCAAAATTCACCACTACCACCCACCACTACACTACCACCACTACCACCACCACTACCACATACCACACCACTACCACCACCCCCACACCACAACCACCACTCCCAAAACCACCACTCCATTCCCCCCAACAAAACCCACCACTACCCCACACCCCTCCACTACCTTCACCCACCACCCACTACCACCACTACCACTATCCCACCCCCCTACCACCACTACCACCCCACTCCCAAACCACCCACCACCACACCAACCCCACCCCCAAACCACCACAACCACCCACCACCACACCACCACAACCACCACTACCACCACCACACCACCATCCCACAACACCACCACCACTACCACATCCCCACTACCACCACCACTACCACTACCACCACTACCCCCCACCACCTACCACCAACTACCACCACCACTCCACCCCCACCACTACCCCCACCACTACCACCACAACAACCACCACTAACCACCACTACCCACCCCCCTACCCCCACTACCCCCAAAACACAACCACTACCACCCCCCAACCACTCCCCCCCCACCACCCCCCCCACAACCACTACCAAAACCCCCACCAACCACTACCCCCAAACCACCACAACCCCACACCACAACCCACCACCACAACCAAAAATACCCACCACACCACTACACCACAACCAAACCACCCCCCCACACCCCCCAACCACCCCCCACAATCAACCACTCCCACCACCATTACCCCCCACAACCCCCCACAACCCCCACTACCCCCAACTACCACCACACCCCAACACCACCACCATACACAACCACTCCCACCACTACCACCACACCCCCACTACCACACACCACTACCACCACCACCACCCACCACAACCACCACCCCACCACCACACCCACCCCAACCACACACCCTACCCCCCAAACCCATCCACCACTCACTACACCACTCCCACCACCCCCCAAAACCACAACACCCCCAACCACCACCCCCCACCACAACCACCACCCCCACAACCACACCACCACCCACCAACCACAACCCACCACCACAACCACAACCACCCCCACCACAAAAACCCCACCACCACAACCACTACACCACTCCCACCACAAACCACACACCACCCCCCCCAAAACCCACCACCACTACCCCCAACTACCACCACCACCACCACACCACTACAACCACCCCCCTACCACCACCACCCACCCCACCACTCCCCCAACCACAACACCACACACCACCACCACTACAAATAAAAAACCCTAAAAAAACCCCCAAAATAAAATACAACCAAAACCCCCCACAACCCCATCAACCCCTACCATAAAACCACAACCAACCCTCCCCCTCCCCCCCTAACCTACACTCCCCCTCCATTTCCCACCCCCTCAACCCCAAAACCCCCTTTTTTCCCTTTTAAAAACTTTCCCCTCCACACCTCTCACTTCCCCCCACCTCTCACTCTCCCTCTCCCCTCTCACCTCCCTCACACCCTCACTTCCCTCTCACCTCCACTCTCCCTCACACCTCTCATCCCCTCTCACCTCTCCTCTCCCCCCTCACCTCTCACCCCCCTCCATCTCCCTCCCCCACCTCTCACTCTCCCCCACCTCTCACCCCTCCTCCACCTCTCACTCTCCCCCTCCACCTCTCACTCTCCCTCACACCTCTCACCCCCCCTCCACCTCTCACTCTCCCTCCACTCTCACTCTCCCCCCAAACCTCTCACTCTCCCTCTCACCCTCCTCTCCCTCCACCTCTCACCTCCCTCCACCCCATCTCCCCCCAAACCTCTCACTCTCCCTCTCACCTCTCATTTTCCCTCTCACCTCTCACTCTCCCCCCCACCTCTCACTCTCCCTCACCTCTCACTCTCCCTCTACCTCTCACTCTCCCCCCAAACCTCCACCCCTCCCTCTCACCCTCACTCTCCCTCTCACCTCTCACTCTCCCTCTCACCTCTCACTCCCCCTCTCACCCTCACTCCCCTCCCCCTCTTCTCCCTCTCACCCCACTCTCCCTCTCACCCTCACTCTCCCTCTCCCCTCTCACTCTCCCTCCCCTCTCACTCTCCCTCCACCTCTCACTCTCCCTCACCCTCTCACTCTCCCCTCTCACCTCTCACTCTCCCCCCCTCACCTCTCACCTCCCTCCACCTCTCACCTCCCTCTCACCTCTCACTCTCCCTCTCACCTCTACTCTCCCTCACCTCTCACTCTCCCTCCCCCTCTCACTCCCCTTTCCACCCTCTCCTCTCCCCTCCCCCTCTCCTCTCCCCTCACCCCACTCTCCTCTCACCTCTCACTCCCCTCTCACCTCTCACCCCTCTACCTCTCCTCTCCCTCTCACCCCCCACCCCCCCTCTCCCCTCTCACTCTCCCTCTCCCCCTTTCCCCCTCCACCTCTCCTCTCCCTCTCACCTCTCACTCCCCCCTCTCACCTCTCACTCTCCCTCTCACCTCTCATCCCCCTCTCACCTCTACTTCCCTCACACCTCCACTCTCCCCTCCACCTCTCACTCCCCCTCTCACCTTCACCCCCTCCACCCTCACCCCCTCTCCCTCTCACCCCCCTCACCCTCCCTTCCCCCTCTCCCTCTCACTCCCTCTCACCTCTCACCCCTCCCTCCACCTCTCACTCCCCTCTCACCTCTCACTCTCCCTCCACCCCACTCTCCCCTCCCTCTCACTCTCCCCTCCACCCCCAAACTCTCCCTCTCACCTCCACTCCCCTCCACCCTCACTCCTCCCCTCACCTCTCACTCCCCTCCACCTCTCACTCTCCCTCTCACCCTCCCCTCTCCCCTCTCACCTTTCCACCCCCCCTCCACCTCCACTCTCCTCTCACCTCCACTTTTCCCCCATCCCCTCCTTCCCCTCTCACTCCCCCTCCACCTCTCACTCTCCCTAAACCCTCTCACTCCCCCTCTCACCTCTAAACTCTCCCCTCACCTCTCACTCTCCCTCCACCTCTAAACTCCCCTCCACCTCTCACTCTCCCCTCACCTCTCACTCTCCTCTAAACCCACCCCCCCTCCCCTCTCCCCCCTCTCACCTCTCACTCTCCCCTCAACCTCTCACCCCCCCTCCCCTTCACTCTCCCTCCCTCTCACCTCTCACTCTCCCCTCCCCTCTCATCCCCTCTCACCCTCACTCCCCCCCAATCTCACCCCCCTCAAACCTCCCCCCCCCTCACTCCACTCCCCCCTCTACCTCTATTTCCCCTCTCACCTCTCCTCTCCCCCACCTCCTCCCCTCCCCCCTTACTTTTCCCCTCATCCCTCTCCCTCTCATTAAACCCTCCCTTTACCTTCACCCCTCTCACCTCTATTCCCCTACCCCCATCCCCTCCACCCCTCACCCCCCCCTCCACCTCTCCTCTCCCTCTCACCTCTCCTCTCCCTCTACCTCTCATCTCCCCTCCCCTCTCACTCTCCCTCTCACCCTCACTCTCCCTCTCACCCCCCTCTCCCCTCCCCTCTCACCCCCCCTCAAACCTCTCATCTCCCTCCACCCTACTCCCCCTCTCCCTCTCACTCTCCCTCCACCTCTCACTCCCCCCTCACCTCTCACTCTCCCTCTCCCCTCTCACTCCCCCTCTCCCTCTCATCCCCCTCTCCCCCTCTCACTCTCCCCAACCTCTCCCCTCCCTCTCACCTCCACTCCCCCTCTCACCTCCACTCCCCCCTCACACCTCCCTCTCCCTCCACCTCTCACTCTCCCTCTCCCTTCACCTCTCACTCTCACCTCTCCTCCCCTCTCCCCTCACTCTCCCTCACATCCCCCACTCTCCCCTCCCTCTTACTCTCCCCTCACCTCTCACTCTCCCTCTCACCTCTCACTCTCTCTAAACACCTTCCCACTTTACCTCACACCTCTCACTCTCACTCACCCCTCTCACTCCCTCTCACCTCCACTCTCCCTATCACCTCTCACTCCCCCCTTCACCTCTCACTTCCCTCTCACCTCTCATCTCCCTCTCACCTCCACTCTCCCTCTCACCTCTCACCCCTCCCTCACACCTCTCATTCTCCCTCTCACCCTCACCCCCCCCTCCCTCCTCTTACTCCCCCCTCACCTCTCACTCCCCCCCCACCTCTCCCTCCCTCACACCCTCCTCTCCCTCACACCTCTCACTCTCCTCACACCTCTCACTCTCCCTCACACCTCTCACTCTCCCCTCACCTCTCACTCTCCCTATCACCTTCCCCTCCCCTCTCACCCTCACTCCCCCTCTCAAATCTCACCTCCCTCACACCTCTCACTCTCCCTCTCACCTCTCACTCCCTCCACCTCTCACTCCCCCTCACCCTCACCTCCCCAAAAACCCTCTCACTCTGCTCACCCCTCTCACTCCCCCTCACACATCTCACTCTCCCTCTCACCTCTCACCTCCCTCACACATCTCACTCTCCCTCTCACCCCCAAACCCCCCTCATACATCTCACTCTCCCTCCACCTCTCACTCCCCTCACACACCACTTTCCCTCACCCACTCACTCTCCCTCACACATCCCTCTCCCTCTCACCCTCACTTTTTCCTCAACCCTCACTCTCCCTCTCACATCTCACTCTCCCTCCCCAAATCTCACTCCCTTTCACACCTCTCACTCTCCCTCTCACCTCTCACTCTCCCTCTCACCTCTCACTCTCCCTCTCACCTCTCACTCTCCCTCTCACCTCTCACTCTCCCTCTCACCTCTCACTCTCCCTTCACCTCTCACTCTCCCCCCACCTCTCACTCTCCCCACACCTCCACTCCCCTCACACCTCTCACTCTCCCTCACACCTCTCACTCTCGCTACACCTCTCACTCTCCCTCACACACTCACTCTCCCCCACCTCTCACCTCCCTACACATCTCACTCCCCCCTCTCACCCTCAATTCCCTCAACACTCACTCCCCCCCACCTCTCAACCCCCTCACCATCTCCCTCTCCCTCACACCTCTCACTCTCCCTCACCCCTTCCCCCCCCTCTCAACCCCTCTCACTCTCCCTCACACCCTCACCCCCCCCAAAACCCCTCCACTCCCCCTCACACTTCCCACTCCCTCACACCTCTCCTCTCACTCACACCTCCACTCTCCCCACACCTCCCTTCTCCCCACACCTCTCTTTTCCCCTCACAAACAGTTCTCGTTATTAATATTTTTCATAGGGTATACCCAATGTGGGGTTTGAAGTGGTCGATCCCAGAGTGTGACCCTTCCCCTCTCACCCCTAAAAATTTCACTCCCTCTTAGCCTCGTGGGCACCTCTTTCCCTGCCTTAAAAACTCTGTATGGTCTGCTTCCCCACGTCCCCACCAAGATCATTCCTTTTCCCGGGCACTGTGCACTGAAGAAATACTTCTAACATTTCGGTGTCCCCGGATCCATTTCTTACATCAACACGCCCACCATTACCATCAACATGTGTTGATGTTCCCTTTTATTGATGTTCCCCTGTTGTGTTTCCCTGTTTGATTTTCCCTCTGTTCTTTCCCTGTATTATTTTTCCCTCTTTTTGCTTTTCCTTTTTGATTTTCCCCCTCGTTGCTGCCCCTTTATTGATGTTCCCTCTGTTGGACCTGTATTGATTTTCCCCCTCTTTGCTGATCCCTGTATTGATCTCCCCTGTTGCTGTTCCCTTGGTTGATGTTCCCTCTGTTGCTGATCCTGATTTGTTTTCCCCTCTGTTGCTGTTCCCTTTTTGATGTTCCCTCTGTTTGCTGACCCTGTTTTGATGTTCCTTCGTTCGTTCCCTGTGTTGATGTTCCCTCTGTTGCAAATCCCTGAAATTGATTTTCCCCCTCTGTTGTGACCCCTTTTTTGATTTTTCTTCTTTGCTTTTTCCCTGTTTTGATTTTCCCTCTGTTGCGTTCCCTGTGGTTGATGTTCCCCTGTTGCTGTTCCCGTGTTGATCCCCCTCTGGCTGTTCCCAGTGTTGATGCCCCTCGTTGCTGTTCCCTGTTTTGCTGTTCCCTGTGTTTGAGTTCCCCTGTTGCCTTTTTTCCCTCTGCTGCTTTTTCCTTGTTGATGCCCCCTCGTTGCTGTTCCCAGTTTATGCCCCTCTTGCTGTTCCCTGTTTGCTGTCCCTGTTTTATGTTCCCCTGTTGCTTTTCCCCCTGGTTTTTTTTCCTGTGTTGAGCTCCCTCTGTTGCTTTTTCCCTGTGTTGCTGTTTCCCTGTGTTGATGTTCCCTCTTTTTCTGTTCCCTTGTTGATGTTCCCTCTTTTGCTTTTCCCCTTGTTGGCTCCCTCTGTTGCTGTTCCCGTGTTCCTGTTCCCTTGTTGATTTTCCCTCTTTTTGCTTTTCCCTGTGTTGATGTTCCCTGTGTTGATGTTCCCTTTTTGTTGCTGTTCCCTTTTTTGATGCCCCCGCTTTTGCTGTTCCCTGTTTGCTGTTCCCCTTTTGCTGTTCCCTTTGGGATGTTCCCTCTGTGGCTTTTTCCCTGTTTGATTTCCCTCTGTTGCTGTTCCCTGTGTTGATTTTCCCCTGTGTTGAGTTCCCTCTTTGCTTTTTCCCGTTGATGTCGGTTTTCAAAACCATTCATCACATCTGTCAAACTGCAACACATGGAATTTTGGGTAAAAAGACTCAACGCTTCCCCAAACCTTGGACATGACCTATTTTACACTGGGGCAGGTCCCACTAAGATCCCGCCTCCCCCTTTTCCCTTCAACTCATCTCACCGCATATATAACCACCTCTCTGGCCCTATGCTGCACTTCACAAGAGTGATGGACTGAAAAACATCGAATCCAGGGTTGAGGGGCGAAACCCATACTTTCTACTTTTCCTTTACCCATTTTTTTACTTTGTATTTGGACTGTGAACCACTTTTGGCGAAAACGTTTTTAATAAAGATTCCCATGTGTTGCATAAGTGTCTCAATTTTTCAACTTGTCGGTTTTTTTAAAACCATTCATCATGTTCCCTGTGTTGATGTTCCCGTGTTGATGTTCCCTTGTTTAGTTCCCTGTGTTTTCGTTCCCTGTTTGCTGTTTTCTTTTGATGTTCCCTGTGTTGATGTTTCCCTCTGTTTTCTGTTCTCTGTGTTGAGTTCCCTCTGTTGCTGTTCCCTGTTTGATGTTCCCTCTGTTGCTGTTCTCTGTGTTGATGTTCCCTCTGTTTCTGTTTCCCCTTTTTTGATGTTCCCCGTGTTGATGTTCCCTCTTTGCTGTTCTCGGTTGCTGTTTCCCGTGTTGAGTTCCCCTTTGTGTTCCCTCTTTGATGTTCCCTGTGTTTGCTCTTCCCTGTGTTTTGTTTTCTGGTTTTCTGTTTCCCCCTGTTGATGTTCCCCTGTTGCTGTTCCCTGTGTTGATGTTCCCTCGTGCTGCTCTGTGTTGCGTTCCCCTTCTGTGCTCCCCGTTGATGACCCTGTGTTGTGTTTTCCCCCTGTTTCTGTTCCCTGTGTTGATGTTCCCCGTGTTGATGTTCCCTCTGTTTTCTGTTCCCTGTGTTGATGTTTCCTCTGTTGCTGTTCCCGTGTTGAGTTCCCTCTGTTGCTGTTCTCTGTGTTGCTGTTCCCCGTGTTGATGTTCCCTCTGTTTTCGTTCCCTGTGTTATGTTTTTCTGTTGCGTTCCCTGTGTTGATGTTCCCTTGTTATGTTCCCTCTGTTGCTGTTCCCTGTGTTTATGTTTCCTCTTTTTTCTGTTCCCTGTGTTGATGCCCCTCTGTTCTGTTCCCTGTTTGCTGTTGCCTGGTTGTGTTGCCGCGTTGATGTTCCTTTGTTTCTGTCTCTGTGTTCTGTTCCCTGTTTGAAGTTCCCCTTTGCTGTTCCCTGTGTTGATGTTTCCTCTGTGCTGTTCCCCGTTTTGATGTTCCCTTTGTTGATGTTCCCCTGTTTTCTGTTTCCTGTGTTGAGTTCCTCTGTTGCTGTTTCCCCGTTTTTGATGCTCCCTCTGTTGCGTTCCCTTTTGTTGCTGTTGCCTTGTTGAGTTCCTGCGTTTTTATGTTGCCTTTTTTGCTGTTGACTGTGTTGAAGTTGCCGTGCTGCTGTTGCCTGTGTTGAGTTGCCTGTGTTAATGTTGCCTGTGTTTCTGTTTTCCTGTGTTGATGTTGCCTGGTAGTGTTGCCTGTGTTGCCCGTTGCCTGTGTTGATGTTTCCTGTGTGGATGTTCCTTGTTTTTCTGTTGCCCGTGTTGATGTTGCCTGTGTTGATGTTGCCTGGTTTCGTTTCCTGGTTGATGTTCCCTGTGTTTATGTTTCCCCGTGTTTATGTTCCCTGTGTTGATGTTCCCTGTGTTCTGTTCCCCGTGTTGTGTTCTCTATGTTGATGTTCCCTGTGTTTTATTTCCCCCTGTTGCTGTTCTCTGTGTTGATGTTCCCTCTGTTGCGTTCCCTGTGTTGAGTTCCCTCTGTTGCTGTTCTCTGTGTTTTATTTTTCCCCCTGTTGTGTTCCCTGTGTTGATGTTCCCTGGTTTATGTTCCCCTGTTTTCTCTTCCTGTGTTTGTTTTCCCTGTGTTGAGTTCCCTCTGTTTATGTTCCCTCTGTTTTTGTTCCCTGTGTTGCTCTTCCCTGTGTTGCTGTTCTCTGTGTTGCTGTTCCCTGTGTTTATTTCCCCCGTTCTGTTCCCCCGTGTTGATGTTCCCTCTGTTCTGTTCTCTGTGTTGCTGTTCCCTGTGCTGAGTTCCCTCTGTTGATGTACCCTGTTTTGATGTTCCCCTGTTGCTGTTCCCTGTGTTGATGTTCCCTGTGTTGATGTTCCCTCTGTTGCTGTTCCCTGTGTTGATGTTCCCTCGTTGCTGTTCCCTGTGTTGATGTTCCCTCTGTTGCTGTTCTCTGTGTTGCTGTTCCCTGTGTTGATGTTCCCCCTTTGTGTTCCCTGTGTTGATGTTTCCTCTGTTGCGTTCCCTGTGTTGATGTTCCCTGGTTTATGTTCCCTCTGTTGCTGTTCCCTGTGTTTATGTTTCCCCCTTTGTTGTTCCCTGTTTGAGCCCCTCTGTTGCTTTCCCTGGTTGCTGTTTGCCTGTTTTGATGTTGCCTGCGTTGATTTCCCCTTTTTGCGTTTTCGTGTTGCTGTTCCCTGTGTTGATGTTCCCTCTGTTGCGTTCCCTGTGTTGAGTTTCCTCTTTGCTGTTCCCTGTTTTTATTTTCCCCGGTTTTATGTTTCCCTCTTTGCTGTTCCCTGTTTGATGTTTCCCCCTTTGCTGTTCCCGTTTGATGCCCCCTGTTGCTTTTCCCTGTGTTGCTGTTTCCTGTGTTGATGTTTCCCCCGTTGAGTTGCCCTTTGTTGCTGTTCCCGTGTTGATGTTGCCGTGCTGCTGTTTTCCTGTGTTGATGTTTCCCCCGTGTTTAAAATTTTCCTGTGTTTGCTGTTTTCCCGTGTTTATGTTGCCTGTTAGATGTTTCCTGTGTTGCTGTTGCCTGGTTTATGTTTTCCTGGTTTTAGTTGCCTGGTTGCCCGTTGCCTTGTTGATGTTCCTGTGTTGATGTTGCCTGTGTTCTGTTTCCTGTGTTGATTTGCCTGTGTTATGTTGCCTGTGTTTATGTTGCTTGTGTTTTTTTTGCCTGTGTTGATGTTGCCTGTGTTTTATGTTGACTTTGTTGATGTTGCCTGTTTTGTGTTTTCCTGGTTGATGTTTTCCTGTGTTTATTTGCCTTGTCGATGTTTTCTTGTTTGATTCCCCCTGTTGATGTTGCCTGCTTGGTTTTCCTTTTTGATGTTGCCTGTGTTGCTGTTGCCTGTGTTGATGTTGTCTGTGTTGATGTTGCCTGGTTGATGTTGCCCGTGTTATGTTGCCTGTTTTTATGTTGCCGTGTTGATGGCCTCGTTATGTTGCCTGTGTTGATGTTTTCCCTTTTTGATGTTTCCTGTGTTGAGTACCTATTTGATTTGCTTGTGTTGAGTGCCCGTGTTGATGTTGCCTGGTTGTGTTGCCCGTGTTTTATGTTGCCGTGGTTGATGTTCCCTTGTTTTTGTTGCTTTTGTTGATGTTGCCTGTGTTGATGCGCCTGTGTTGAGTTGCCTTGTTGTGTTGCCTGTGTTAATGTTTTCCTGTGTTGACCTTTTTTTGATGTTGCCTGTGTTGATGTTTCCGTGTTTATGTTCCTTTTTGAAAGTTCCCGGTTGCTGTTTTCCTGTGTTGATGTTCCCTGTGTTATGTTCCCCGTGTTGCTGTTCCTTTGTTGATGTTTTCCTTGTTGCTGTTTCCCGGTTAATGTTTCCTGTGTTTTGTTGACTGTTTTAGTTGCCTGGTTTATGTTGTTGTGGTTTTATGTTGCCTGCGTTGATTAGCCGGGTTGATGTTTCCTGTTTGTGTTGCCTGTGTTTATGTTTCCTGTGTTTTTATGTTGCCGTGTTGATGTTCCCCGTGTTGTTGTTGCCTGTTTGATGTTGCCTGTGGGTGTTTTCCATTTTTCTGTTGCCTGTGTTCTGTTGCCTGTGTTGATGTTGCCTGTGTTGATGTTTCCTTGTTTATGTCCTGTTTATGTTGCCTGTGTTTAAAGTTGCCTTGTTGCTGTTGCCCCCGGTTTTATGTTGCCTGTGTTTTATGTTCCTGTTTGCGTTTCCTTGTTGCTGTTGCCTTGGGTTTATGTTGCCTGGTTATGTGCGTGTGTTGATGTTGCCTTTTTTGGGGTTGTGGTTGCTGTTGCCTGTGTTATGTTGCCTGTTGAATTGCCTGTGTTGATGTTTCCTGTTTGATTTGTGTGTGTTTAGTTTCCTGTGTTGATGTTGCCTTGTTGAGTTTCCTGTGTTGATGGTGCCGGTTGAGTTGCCTGTGTTGCTGTTGCCTGTGTTTATGCTGCCTGTTTAATGTTGCCTGGTCGATGTTTTTTTGTGTTTTTTATTCCCATGTTGATGTTGCCTGTGTTATGTTTCCTGTGTTGATGTTTCCTGTGTTGCTGTTTCTGGTTTATGTTCCTGTGTTTTAGTTCCCTGGGTTGCTGTTTCCTTGTTGATGTTGCCTGTGTTGATGTTTCCTGGTTGATGTGCCTGTTTGATGTTCCCTGTGTTTTCTGTTGCCGGTTGATGTCTGTGTTGACGTTGCTGTGTTGACGTTGCCTTGTTATGTTTTCCCGGTTGAGTTTTCCTGTTTGATGTTGCCCGGGTTTGTTTGCCTATGTTGATGTTGCTTGTGTTGATGTTGCCCCCGTTTTGAAAGTTGCCTGTGTTGATGTTGTTTTGTTGATGTTTGTGTTTTATGTTGCCTGGTTTTATGTTCCCTTTTGTTGTGCTTGTGTTGATGTTTCCTGTGTTGATGCGCCCGTGTTTATTTTGCCTGTTTTTTATGTTGCCTGTGTCAAGTTGCCGGGGGGAGTGTGTTGATGTTGCCTGTGTGATGTTCCTGTGTTGATGTTTCCTGGTTGATGTTCCCTGTGTTCTGTTGCCCCGTGTTGATGTTGCCTTGTTATGTTCCCGTTGGGTATTGCCTGGGGGAGTTCCCTTTTTGATGTTGCCTGTGTTAAGTTTTCCCGTTTGATGTTGCCTGTGTTTATGTTTCCTGTGTTGAGTTTCCTGTGTTGATGTTTTCCTGTGTTGATGTTTGCCTGTGTTATGTTGCCTGTTGATGTTGCCTGTGTTGATGTTGCCTGTGTTTATGTTTTCCCCGTGTTGCTGTTGCCTGTGTTGATGTTGCCTGTGTTTTCTGTTTTCCTGTGATGCGTTGCCCGTGTTATGTTGCCTGGTTTATGTTGCCTTGTTGATGTTGCCTGTGTTGATGTTTCCCGGGTTATGTTTCCCTGTTGTGTTGCCTGTGTTGATGTTCCCTGTGTTGCTTTGCCCGTGTTGATGTTGCCTTGTTTTCTGTTTCCGTGTTGATGTTCCTGTGTTGAGTTGCCTGTTTGCTGTTGCCTGTTGTGTTGCCTGTGTGATGTTGCCTGTGTTGCTGTTTTCTGTGTTGATTTTTCCTGTGTTGATGTTGCCTGTGTTGATGTTGTCTGGTTGATTTTGCTGTTTGCTGTTCCTGTGTTGCTGTTTTCCTTTTTTGATGTTGCAGCTGTCGTGCACTACGCTCATCACTGATGGTAAAACCTTCATGCAAAAGAAGGTTTGAGGGCAGGAACAGGGTGTGATGCCTAACTCACATGTACAACATCTCACATCTTTTTTGTTGATTGGAACGTTTCGTCACGCGGGAGACTTTCATCAAATACATGGGGAATAAATTTTGGGGGCAGCAAGATATGGGGAGGTAACAATGATGAATCAGTCCATCATCAGCCTCTGAAAATTTCTGTTTTGGGGGTCAGTCCCCAGTCGGGAAAATTTAAGTTTTAAAACGTGTGAGGGTAGGTTTTAGGTCTTAAGACCTGCGACCCCTACTAGACTCACAAAATCGTAATGACATGAAGCAAAAAAACCATACCACGGGCGGGAATAGAACCCGCGATCAGAGATCATAAAACTCCAACCGACGCGTTTGCCACTGGGCCAAATGGCTACGACAAGATTCGTCCAGTTAGGATATTTATACACCAAAGGAAGGTTACATAGGCACCCCGTGAAACACTTGCAAGTTTTCACGGACGAATCTTCCCCCGAAGAAGCCTAAGTATAGGGGAAAAAGTTTTAAAATTTAAAAATTAAAATATCTAACTGTTCACACTTGTCTTTCTCTCAACTTTTTGGTATTTTAAAACCCGTTGTGTGTGTGTGTATGGTGTTGTTGTGTGTGTGGTGTTTGTGTGGTGTTGTTTTGTGTTGTGTGTGTGTGTGTGTGTGTGTGTGTGTTTTTGTGTGTACTCAACATTTTTTCACCCATTTGTGGGGTTTCAGGGGCGAGCACAGCCCTGGCCCCCCCTCCACTGGGCGCACAATCCAGTTTTTTCCCTACTTCATGGTTTTTTTAAACGTATCTCTTCTTAAACATGTAGGATCCCCCTCCACAAAGTCACTCCCAGATTGTTCCACTTCCTGGGAACCTGGACTAAGAAATACTTTCCCAACATCCCTGTGACTCATCTGCGTTTTCAGCTTCCAAATTGTGCCCCTTGTTGCTGTGTCACGTCCGGAAAAACCTGTCCCTTCGATCTTATCAACTCCTCTCACATTTTTTTAAAGTCTTAAAATGTGCCCCCTCATCCCCTCTTTTTTCCCCTAGAGTCTCCCGGTTTTATTTCTCTTAACTTCAGAACTTACTCCTGGCCTAGTCCCTTGCCCAAACCCCCAAATTTCTCTAATTTCTGGACTTGCTTGACCAAGTTAGGCTCCAAACGATCTGCATACTCCAATTGGGGGCGACGTTTTACGGTGACAGTGTCTTTAAAAGATTCCATACTCAGGCGAAACCTATTCTTAGGTTTTTCCCGGGGCCCATATGCTGCAGCAGTTATTTTTTTGATGTGTGCCCCAGGGGATGTGCTCTGTATTATACTCACCCCCAAAATCCTTTTCCTTGAATGAGGTTTACAGTCTTTGGCCCCCTAGCCTGTACTCTGTCTGCGGTCTTCTTTGATCTTCCCCAATATTCATGACTTTGTATTTGGTGGGGTTAAACTCCAGGAGCCAGTTGTTGGGCCAGGCTTGTAACCTGTCCAGATCCCTTTGTAGTCCTGCCTGATCTTCATCCATTTGAATTCTCTGCATTAGCTTCACATCGTCTGCAAACAGCGACACCTCTGAATCTCTCCCTTCCGTCATGTCATACACATGTACCAGAAACAGCACCGGCCCTAGGACTGATCCTTGTGGAACTTCGTTCGTCACAGGTATGTGTGTGTGTGTGTGTGTATTACGAACACAGGTGTAGTCTAGTGGCCTGCACCCCTGGTTGTAGCACTATAACCAAGGTAGAAACGAGGAACGAACAAAAAAGAGCGGAGAGTAAATACTCATATATTTCCACCAAACATCAAGCAATAATATAAACAGTATGTACAGAAAGGCAAATTTGTAAGCAAGAGACACGGTGAGAACCATCTTCATCAGACTTGGAGGTAAGTCCTCCAATGTTGATTCACGAGTGATAACATAGCTTCACAACTTTGGCGGGCTCCTTGTGATTGGCTGGTTGAACCAAAGTGCTGGCACAACAAGGGGGCACCTACTCATTATACCCTTAGCACTGGTTCGCTGGTCAGGAGGGCATGCCTATATGGATGTGTGACATATGCTGAATAGAATGTAAGATATTCTTAGAATGCCACACCCCCAACTGTAAAATGGCTCTAATAGCCAGGACTAGGCATCCTCAGTGGGTAGTGTGCCACCATGGCACAAATTACTAATGGAATCGCCTTTCTTCTCAACCATCAACCATTCAACCCAAAGAAACTTTCAAGTCAGGCACGAACCTAGAGTGAGACAGCAGACAGTAGGAGTGGTGTAGGTTCAAGACATTTGAGAATGGAAACAAAACTTATGGCCAGATTTACTCAAATTTTGCTTTATTGCTATAAGGAATATAAAAAGAGCTTGCTTCCCATTTTTCCCTAGCACACAAAAATACATCCTAACAATTTAAGCCCAGTATAGGCTGTCTGTCTTTGCCGGCAATATGCCGTATACACAAGTTGTTGGGCTGTAGACGCAATGCCCAGTGCATGAGACGAGTGTTCTTGTTCTTCATGGAGTTGAGGTAGGTCAGAGGATTGTGGTCACTGAAGATGGCGACCACATGTGATGTGCTGGACAAGAACATGTTGAAATGTTCCAGCTCTAGTGGCAGGGCCAGGGTTTCCTTTTCAGTAGTGGAATAGTCCCGCTGATGGGTCTTGTATTTGGCTGAATAATATGCCACGGAATGCAGATGTCCCTTACCAGATGCTTGGAGTAACATTGCCCCCACTCCAGAGTCACATGCTTCAACCTGTAAGCTAAATGACTGAAAAATCTGGGGGCAGTAGTATGGGATCAGTGGATAAGAGACGTTTGACATGGTCAAAAGCCTCTTGACAACTAGAAGTTCAAGTAAATGAACTTTTGTGACTTGGAAGAGAGGTTAGGGGGCAGCCTCATCTGCAGAATTTCTGCAGAACTTATCATACTATCCTATCATTCCATAGAGTCATTGCAGAGACTTCTTATCCTGAGAACAGGATAATTTTAAGTGGCCAAAACTTAGCAAATTTAGGTGCTACTTTGCCTCTACCTACTTCATGACCAAAGAAAGTTATAGTAGAGTGGCCAATAAATGACTTACTAAGATTTAGATTTAGTTTATAAGTCCTGAAACTCTCCAAGAGGTATTCAAGACGGAACACATGTTCATCCCATGTATCAGAAACTACAACTATATCGTCCAGGTAAGCTTCCATGTCTTCAAGTCCTTTGATAGCATGATGGATCAATTTTTGAAATGACGAGGGCGAATTCCTCATTCCGAATGGGGTCACAGTATATTTATAGTGACCTGGAATTATGAAGGCAGAAATCTCCTTCACTTTATCCACTAAAGGTACTTCATAGTATCGGTTAAGGAGATCTAGTTTAGAAACAAAAGGGGCCTATACCCACAAAGTCCACATTGTCCATACACGGAAGAGGCTGAGCATCCAGTACTGGGACCTCATTCCCCTCAAGGAAGGTTCCTTGATGTTGGTGAGGGGCTCTTGATTTAGGGAATTGGATCTGTGCTCCAGTTCCCCGAATTAAGCCTGAATGCCTTCAACATCCCCCCCCCAGGCGCTGTATAATCCTCCTGGTTTAGCGCTTCCCCCTTGATTATAATAATAATGTGACCTCATTCACCTTAAGGTAGTGTGTACACATCCGGGATGGCTGGGTTGAACCAAGGTGCTAATATAACAAGGGGCCCCACTTATTAAACTCTTAGTATGTAGTTTGCTGGTCGGGAGGGCATGTCTACGAGGGTGTGTGACATACCTTGAATAAGATGTAACGTACTGTTAGCATGCCACAGTGTGTGTCACACACACACACACACACACACACACACACATCCAGCTCTCCCTCTTCCTTCTGATCCTCCTTCTCTTCACACTCTTCCTCCTTCTGCTCCTGCTCCTGCTCCTCCTCCTCCTCCTCCTCCTCCTCCTCCTCCTCCTCCTCCTCCTCCTCCTCCTCCTCCTCCTCCTCCTCCTCCTCCTCCTCCTCCTCCTCCTCCTCGTGAGTTACGATAATGTCCACTCACATCGTTAGACCAAAGTAATTGCACAAGTTTGATGATAACAGCTTTCTCAGTATTTGTGTGAACGCTTCTCTAACCACATAAGATAATAACAATATATACTTATATTTCAGCTACCAACAGCAGGAGCTGCTATGTATAGCAGCTCCTCTCCGTGGTACTAGTACAACTACTATATATATATATATATATATATATATATATATATATATATATATATATATATATATATATATATATATATATATATATACAGGCACAACACAGACACAACACAGATACAACACAGGCACAACACAGGCACAACACAGACACAATACAAACACAACACAGACACAATACAAACACAACACAGGCACAACACAGACACAACACAGACACAACACAGACACAACACAGACACAACACAGACACAACACAGGCACAGCACAGACACAACACAGGCATAACACAGACACAACACAGGCACAGCACAAGGCACAACACAAACTTCAACATCCCTCGTGTCAGTACTCATTAAGGGCCCAAGATCTGAAATTCCAGCAAAAGGTCCCTTGTCTGCCAATCACATTAGGCCTTTAATTAAAATTCCCCTCATCTCCCAGATATAACTGTACCAAACCCTCTCATCCAACAACTTCGGTGTCTTCATCATCCTTCTACTAGTCTGCAATCACAGAATAAGATAAACTGCTCAAGAAATCCAAATTAACTTAAGATCACAAAATCATTTTAAAGTATTATTACACACTTTAAATCGTAATATTGTAAATTATGCTAATTGTAGTATTCTATTTGCTAACTCTCTACTATAATTTCTACTAATTATAATTTTTTACTAGCTCTTTTTTTTTTGTAAAAATTCACAATTAAAATTTACGACGCCATAAGCTATATTTTATGTAGTTGTAAATTATATCGAATTTTCAATTTTTACTAAGCCTAGCTTATGAACTTATAAAAGAGATTGAGCAGAAGTCTATTACAAGACTACGATTAAGGTCGTAGGACGTGTAGGGTTGGTAGATATGTAGATCTACATGTGCTACTGGCTTGTCAAACACAACTGTGGCAGCGTCTAACAACCTCCAAGTATTGGCAGTAATGGGGAATCCGAAATTCCCCACAAAGATTGATAATGACTATGATTGATGACGGTGATTGATAATGATGATGATTGATAATAATGATTGATGATGAGGACTGATAATGAGGATAAGTGATAATTGTTGATAATTGGCAATGAATGATGATGACTGATAATGATTGACACTGGTACAGGTGTGTCAGGGGTCAGCAGCTGAGGTCAACACGTCAGCTGTGCTCTTGGACAGTGTAGCGTAGTCAGAGTTAAGCTGAAGATTAGTGTACCAACCCCGGGGTCAGGGTCACTACCGGCACCGGGTGGGGAGGAAGGGAGGGGAGATGGGGGTTGGGATGGGCCTGGGGAATGATAATTATCAAGTTAATATAAACACCGAGTCTCCCCCCTCCTCCCCTCTTATCTTACACACACACACACTCTCTCTCTCTCTCTCTCTCTCTCTCTCTCTCTCTCTCTCTCTCTCAGCCACCACTTCTTACCCCTGCCATCTTACAACCCCCTACCATCACTCGCCACTACCAACACATTGCTCCCCCCCCCTCCTCTCCCCCTACCAACACATCACAAAGTCTTGACTGACACATAGATTGTAAGACCAGTCATACAGTCGTACAGCCAGAGTGATGAACATTCCCTCAGTGACTTGTATGAGAGCACCTTCATCATGGTGGTCCTGGAATTATCTGCAAGACATCGCTCCAGGAAACATTGTCTGAGCCAGCTACAGACATTGTCTGAGCCAGCTACAGACATTGTCTGAGCCAGCTACAGACATTGTCTGAGCCAGCTACAGACATTGTCTGAGCCAGCTACAGACATTGTCTGAGCCAGCTACAGACATTGTCTGAGCCAGCTACAGACATTGTCTGAGCCAGCTACAGACATTGTCTGAGCCAGCTACAGACATTGTCTGAGCCAGCTACAGACATTGTCTGAGCCAGCTACAGACATTGTCTGAGCCAGCTACAGACATTGTCTGAGCCAGCTACAGACATTGTCTGAGCCAGCTACAGACATTGTCTGAGTCAGCTACAGACATTGTCTGAGCCAGCTACACACATTGTCTGAGCCAGCTACAGACATTGTCTGAGCCAGCTACAGACATTGTCTGAGCCAGCTACAGACATTGTCTGAGCCAGCTACAGACATTGTCTGAGCCAGCTACAGACATTGTCTCAGCCAGCTACAGACATTGTCTCAGCCAGCTACAAACATTGTCTGAGCCAGGTACAGACATTGTCTGAGCCAGCTACAGACATTGTCTCAGCCAGCTACAGACATTGTCTCAGCCAGCTACAAACATTGTCTGAGCCAGCTACAGACATTGTCTGAGCCAGCTACAGACATTGTCTGAGCCAGCTACAGACATTGTCTGAGCCAGCTACAGACATTGTCTGAGACAGCTACAGACATTGTCTGAGCCAGCTACAGACATTGTCTGAGCCAGCTACAAACATTGTCTGAGCCAGCTACAGACATTGTCTCAGACAGCTACAGACATTGTCTGAGCCAGCTACAGACATTGTCTCAGCCAGCTACAGACATTGTCTGAGCCAGCTACAGACATTGTCTGAGCCAGCTACAGACATTGTCTCAGCCAGCTACAGACATTGTCTGAGACAGCTACAGACATTGTCTGAGACAGCTACAGACATTGTCTGAGACAGCTACAGACATTGTCTGAGACAGCTACAGACATTGTCTGAGACAGCTACAGACATTGTCTGAGCCAGCTACAGACATTGTCTGAGCCAGTTACAGACATTGTCTGAGCCAGCTACAGACATTGTCTGAGCCAGCTACAGACATTGTCTGAGCCAGCTACAGACATTGTCTGAGCCAGTTACAGACATTGTCTGAGCCAGCTACAGACATTGTCTGAGCCAGCTACAGACATTGTCTGAGCCAGCTACAGACATTGTCTGAGCCAGCTACAGACATTGTCTGAGCCAGCTACAGACATTGTCTGAGCCAGCTACAGACATTGTCTGAGCCAGCTACAGACATTGTCTGAGCCAGCTACAGACATTGTCTGAGCCAGCTACAGACATTGTCTGAGCCAGCTACAGACATTGTCTGAGCCAGCTACAGACATTGTCTCAGCCAGCTACAGACATTGTCTGAGCCAGCTACAGACATTGTCTGAGCCAGCTACAGACATTGTCTGAGTCAGCTACAGACATTGTCTCAGCCAGCTACAGACATTGTCTGAGCCAGCTACAGACATTGTCTCAGCCAGCTACAGACATTGTCTGAGCCAGCTACAGACATTGTCTGAGCCAGCTACAGACATTGTCTGAGCCAGCTACAGACATTGTCTGAGCCAGCTACAGACATTGTCTCAGCCAGCTACAGACATTGTCTCAGCCAGCTACAGACATTGTCTGAGCCAGCTACAGACATTGTCTGAGCCAGCTACAGACATTGTCTGAGATAAAAACCAGACAGATAAATCTTGTAAAACATATTTTTTTTTATTATTATTATCACACTGGCCGATTCCCACCAAGGCAGGGTGGCCCGAAAAAAGAAAAACTTTCACCATCATTCACTCCATCACTGTCTTGCCAGAAGGGTGCTTTACACTACAGTTTTTAAACTGCAACATTATCACCCCTCCTTCAGAGTGCAGGCACTGTACTTCCCATCTCCAGGACTCAAGTCCGGCCTGCCGGTTTCCCTGAATCCCTTCATAAATGTTACTTTGCTCACACTCCAACAGCACGTCAAGTATTAAAAACCATTTGTCTCCATTCACTCCTATCAAACACGCTCACGCATGCCTGCTGGAAGTCCAAGCCCCTCGCACACAAAACCTCCTTTACCCCCTCCCTCCAACCCTTCCTAGGCCGACCCATACCCCGCCTTCCTTCCACTACAGACTGATACACTCTTGAAGTCATTCTGTTTCGCTCCATTCTCTCTACATGTCCGAACCACCTCAACAACCCTTCCTCAGCCCTCTGGACAACAGTTTTGGTAATCCCGCACCTCCTCCTAACTTCCAAACTACGAATTCTCTGCATTATATTCACACCACACATTGCCCTCAGACATGACATCTCCACTGCCTCCAGCCTTCTCCTCGCTGCAACATTCATCACCCACGCTTCACACCCATATAAGAGCGTTGGTAAAACTATACTCTCATACATTCCCCTCTTTGCCTCCAAGGACAAAGTTCTTTGTCTCCACAGACTCCTAAGTGCACCACTCACTCTTTTTCCCTCATCAATTCTATGATTCACCTCAACTTTCATAGACCCATCCGCTGACACGTCCACTCCCAAATATCTGAATACGTTCACCTCCTCCATACTCTCTCCCTCCAATCTGATATTCAATCTTTCATCACCTAATCTTTTTGTTATCCTCATAACCTTACTCTTTCCTGTATTCACCTTTAATTTTCTTCTTTTGCACACCCTACCAAATTCATCCACCAATCTCTGCAGCTTCTCTTCAGAATCTCCCAAAAGCACAGTGTCATCAGCAAAGAGCAGCTGTGACAACTCCCACTTTGTGTGTGATTCTTTATCTTTTAACTCCACGCCTCTTGCCAAGACCCTCGCATTTACTTCTCTTACAACCCCATCTATAAATATATTAAACAACCACGGTGACATCACACATCCTTGTCTAAGGCCTACTTTTACTGGGAAAAAATTTCCCTCTTTCCTACATACTCTAACTTGAGCCTCACTATCCTCGTAAAAACTCTTTACTGCTTTCAGTAACCTACCTCCTACACCATACACTTGCAACATCTGCCACATTGCCCCCCTATCCACCCTGTCATACACCTTTTCCAAATCCATAAATGCCACAAAGACCTCTTTAGCCTTATCTAAATACTGTTCACTTATATGTTTCACTGTAAACACCTGGTCCACACACCCCTACCTTTCCTAAAGCCTCCTTGTTCATCTGCTATCCTATTCTCCGTCTTACTCTTAATTCTTTCAATTATAACTCTACCATACACTTTACCAGGTACACTCAACAGACTTATCCCCCTATAATTTTTGCACTCTCTTTTATCCCCTTTGCCTTTATACAAAGGAACTATGCATGCTCTCTGCCAATCACTAGGTACCTTACCCTCTTCCATACATTTATTAAATAATTGCACCAACCACTCCAAAACTATATCCCCACCTGCTTTTAACATTTCTATCTTTATCCCATCAATCCCGGCTGCCTTACCCCCTTTCATTTTACCTACTGCCTCACGAACTTCCCCCACACTCACAACTGGCTCTTCCTCACTCCTACAAGATGTTATTCCTCCTGCCCTATACACGAAATCACAGCTTCCCTATCTTCATCAACATTTAACAATTCCTCAAAATATTCCCTCCATCTTCCCAATACCTCTAACTCTCCATTTAATAACTCTCCTCTCCTATTTTTAACTGACAAATCCATTTGTTCTCTAGGCTTTCTTAACTTGTTAAATCTCCCCCAAAACTTTTTCTTATTTTCAACAAAATTTTTGATAACATCTAAACCTCTCATTTGCTTTTTTTTACATTTGCTTCACCACTCTCTTAACCCTTCTTTTTCTCCATATATCTTCCCCCCCTTGCATCACTTTATTTTGTAAAAACTTCCATATGCAAAATTTTTCTCCCTTACTACTCTTTTCATCTCATTCCCCCAAATGCCCTTTCCCTCCTGCCCCCATTTTTCCTGTAACCACAAATTGTGCTGAACACTCTAACACTAATTTTTTAAACCTCCCCCATACCTCTTCGACCCATTGCCTAGCTCTCTTACCATCTTCCTCCAATACTGTTTATTTTCTTCCCTAACTGCCTCCTCTTTTTGTTTATAAACCCTTTACCCTCTCTTCCCCGATGCTTTTTATTCCCTTGTTCCCCCTCTACCTTTTACTCTAGTGTAGCTACAACTAGAAAGTGAACTGATATATCGTGGCCCCCCTTTTAAAAAATGTACTCCTGAAGTCTCTCAACGTCTTTTATCCTTTTCCAAAAAAAATAATCCAACAAACACTGTTTTCTCGCCCCCCATATATCGTGTATACTTATTTTTCCTCTTTTTCTTAAAATATGTATTACCTTATAAATAAACCCCTTTGTTAAAAGTTCAATAAAAGGGGTTCCCCTTTCATTTACACCCGGCACCCCAAACTTTCCTACCACACCCTCTCTAAAAGTTTCTCATACTTTAGCATTCAGGTCCCCTACCACAATTACTCTCTCACTTGGTTCAAAGGCTCCTATACATTCACTTAACATCTCCCAAAATCTCTCTCTCTCCTCTGCATTCCTCTCTTCTCCAGGTGCATACACGCTTATTATGACCCACTTCTCGCATCCAACCTTTACTTTAATCCACATAATTCATGAATTTACACATTCATATTCTCTTTTCCCCTTCCATTAACTGATCATTTAACATTACTGCTACCCCTTCCTTTGCTCTAACTCTCTCAGATACTCCAGATTTAATCCCATTTATTTCCCCCCACTGAAACTCTCCTACCCCCTTCAGCTTTGTTTCGCTTAGGGCCAGGACATCCAACTTCTTTTCATTCATAACATCAGCAATCATCTGTTTCTTGTCATCCGCACTACATCCACGCACATTTAAGCATCCCAGTTTTATGAAGTTTTTCTTCTTCTCTTTTTTAGTAAATGTCTACAGGAGAAGGGGTTACTAGCCCATTGCTCCCGGCATTTTAGTCGCCTCATACGACACGCATGGCTTACGGAGGAAAGATTCTTTTCCACTTCCCCATGGACAATAGAAGAAATAAAGAAGAACAAGAGCTATTTAGAAAAAGGAGAAAAACCTAGATGTATATATATATATGCATGTGCGTGTCTGTGAAGTGTGACCAAAGTGTAAGTAGGAGTAGCAAGATATCCCTGTTATCTAGCGTGTTTATGAGACAGAAAAAGAAACCAGCAATCCTACCATCATGCAAAACAGTTACAGGTTTCTGTTTCACAGTCATCTGGCAGGACGGTAGTACTTCCCTGGGTGGTTGCTGTCTACCAAACTACTACCTATTTTTTTGTTATTATTCAAAATTAAAGTACAAAATTAAAGTACAAAATTAAAGTACAAAATTAAAGTACAAAATTAAAGTACAAAATTAAAGTACAAAATTAAAGTACAAAATTAAAGTACAAAATTAAAGTACAAAAAGTTAGCAAAACAAAAAATAATCTGAGTACCTAACTTCAGCCTGGTGATTCTACTTTCTTTAAAATTCTATAACTCGATAAAATTTCCCAAATTAATGCTAACTGAATAAATAACACTGCTTGTAGTATTCCAAGTATCCAGGGATACAGTATTCCAAGTATCCAGGGATACAGTATTCCAAGTATCCTGGGATACAGTATTCCAAGTATCCTGGGATACAGTATTCCAAGTATCCAGGGATACAGTATTCCAAGTATCCTGGGATACAGTATTCCAAGTATCCTGGGATACAGTATTCCAAGTATCCAGGGATACAGTATTCCAAGTATCCTGGGATACAGTATTCCAAGTTTTCCAGGGATACAGTATTCCAAGTATCCTGGGATACAGTATTCCAAGTATCCTGGGATACAGTATTCCAAGTATCCAGGGATACAGTATTCCAAGTATCCTGGGATACAGTATTCCAAGTATCCTGGGATACAGTATTCCAAGTATCCAGGGATACAGTATTCCAAGTATCCTGGGATACAGTATTCCAAGTATCCAGGGATACAGTATTCCAAGTATCCAGGGATACAGTATTCCAAGTATCCTGGGATACAGTATTCCAAGTATCCAGGGATACAGAATTCAAAGTATCCTGGGATACAGTATTCCAAGTATCCTGGGATACAGTATTCCAAGTATCCTGGGATACAGTATTCCAAGTATCGTGGGATACAGTATTCCAAGTATCCTGGGATACAGTATTCCAAGTATCCAGGGATATAGTATTCCAAGTATCCTGGGATACAGTATTCCAAGTATCCAGGGATACAGTATTCCAAGTATCCTGGGATACAGTATTCCAAGTATCCTGGGATACAGTATTCCAAGTATCCAGGGATACAGTATTCCAAGTATCCTGGGATACAGTATTCAAAGTATCCTGGGATACAGTATTCCAAGTATCCAGGGATACAGTTATTCCAAGTATCCTGGGATACAGTATTCCAAGTATCCAGGGATACAGTATTCCAAGTATCCTGGGATACAGTATTCCAAGTATCCTGGGATACAGTATTCCAAGTATCCAGGGATACAGTATTCCAAGTATCCGGGGATACAGTATTCCAAGTGTCCAGGGATACAGTATTCCAAGTATCCTGGGATACAGTATTCCAAGTATCCAGGGATACAGTATTCCAAGTATCCTGGGATACAGTATTCCAAGTATCCTGGGATACAGTATTCCAAGTATCCAGGGATACAGTATTCCAAGTATCCTGGGATACAGTATTCCAAGTATCCAGGGATACAGTATTCCAAGTATCCTGGGATACAGTATTCCAAGTATCCAGGGATACAGTTTTCCAAGTATCCTGGGATACAGTATTCCAAGTATCCAGGGATACAGATTCCAAGTATCCTGGGATACAGTATTCCAAGTATCCAGGGATACAGTATTCCAAGTATCCTGGGATACAGTATTCCAAGTATCCAGGGATACAGTATTCCAAGTATCCTGGGATACAGTATTCCAAGTATCCAGGGATACAGTATTCCAAGAATCTAGGGATACAGTATTCCAAGTATCCTGGGATACAGTATTCCAAGTATCCAGGGATACAGTATTCCAAGTATCCTGGGATACAGTATTCCAAGTATCCAGGGATACAGTATTCCAAGTATCCTGGGATACAGTATTCCAAGTATCCAGGGATACAGCATTCCAAGTATCCTGGGATACAGTATTCCAATTATCCAAGGATACAGTATTCCAAGTATCCTGCGATACAGTATTCCAAGTATCCAGGGATACAGTATTCCAAGTATCCTGGGATACAGTATTCCAAGTATCCAGGGATACAGTATTCCAAGTATCCAGGGATACAGTATTCCAAGTATCCTGGGATACAGTATTCCAAGTATCCAGATATACAGTATTCCAAGTATCCAGGGATACAGTATTCCAAGTATCCAGGGATACAGTATTCCAAGTATCCAGGGATACAGTATTCCAAGTATCCTGGGATACAGTATTCCAAGTATCCAGTTATACAGTATTCCAAGTATCCTGGGATACAGTATTCCAAGTATCCAGGGATACAGTATTCCAAGTATCCTGGGATACTGTATTCCAAGTACCCAGGGATACAGTATTCCAAGTACCCAGGGATACAATATTCCAAGTACCCAGGGATACAGTATTCCAAGTACCCAGGGATACAGTATTCCAAGTACCCAGGGATACAGTATTTCCAAGTACCCAGGGATACAGTATTCCAAGTACCCAGGGATACAGTATTCCAAGTACCCAGGGATACAGTATTCCAAGTACCCAGGGATACAGTATTTCAAGTATCCTGGGATACAGTATTCCAAGTACCCAGGGATACAGTATTCCAAGTACCCAGGGATACAGTATTCCAAGTACCCAGGGATTCAGTATTCCAAGTACCCAGGGATACAGTATTCCAAGTACCCAGGGATACAGTATTCCAAGTACCCAGGGATACAGTATTCCAAGTACCCAGGGATACAGTATTCCAAGTACCCAGGGAACAGTATTCCAAGTACCCAGGGATACAGTATTCCAAGTACCCAGGGATACAGTATTCCAAGTACCCAGGGATACAATATTCCAAGCACCCGGGGATACAGTATTCCAAGTACCCAGGGATACAGTATTCCAAGTATCCAGGGATACAGTATTCCAAATACCCAGGGATACAGTATTCCAAGTACCCAGGGATACAGTATTCCAAGTACCCAGGGATACAGTATTCCAAGTATCCAGGGATACAGTATTCCAAGTACCCAGGGATACAGTATTCCAAGTACCCAGGGATACAGTATTCCAAGTATCCAGGGATATAGTATTCCAAGTACCCAGGGATACAGTATTCCAAGTACCCAGGGATACAGTATTCCAAGTACCCAGGGATACAGTATTCCAAGTATCCAGGGATACAGTATTCCAAGTACCCAGGGATACAGTATTCCAAGTACCCAGGGATACAGTATTCCAAGTATCCAGGGATACAGTATTCCAAGTACACCAGGGATACAGTATTCCAAGTACCCGGGGATACAGTATTCCAAGTACCCAGGGATACAGTATTCCAAGTACCCAGGGATACAGTATTCCAAGTACCCAGGGATACAGTATTCCAAGTACCCAGGGATACAGTATTCCAAGTACCCAGGGTTTACAGTATTCCAAGTATCCAGGGATACAGTATTCCAAGTATCCAGGGATACAGTATTCCAAGTACCCAGGGATACAGTATTCCAAGTATCCAGGGATACATTATTCCAAGTACCCAGGGATACAGTATTCCAAGTACCCAGGGATACAGTATTCCAAGTACCCAGGGATACATTATTCCAAGTACCCAGGGATACAGTATTCCAAATACCCAGGGATACAGTATTCCAAGTACCCAGGGATACAGTATTCCAAGTACCCAGGGATTACAGTATTCCAAATACCCGGGGGATACAGTATTCCAAGTACCCAGGGATAAAGTATTCCAAGTACCCAGGGATACAGTATTCCAAGTATCCAGGGATACAGTATTCCAAGTATCCAGGGATACAGTATTCCAAGTATCCAGGGATACAGTATTCCAAGTATCCAGGGATACAGTATTCCAAGTACCCAGGGATACAGTATTCCAAGTACCCAGGGATACATTATTCCAAGTACCTAGGGATACAGTATTCCAAGTACCCAGGGACCAGCATTCCAAGTACCCAGGGATACATTATTCCAAGTACCCAGGGATACAGTATTCCAAATACCCAGGGATACAGTATTCCAAGTACCCAGGGATACAGTATTCCAAGTACCCAGGGATACAGTATTCCAAGTATCCAGGGATACAGTATTCCAAGTACCCAGGTATACAGTATTCCAAGTATCCAGGGATACAGTATTCCAAGTACCCAGGGATACAGTATTCCAAGTATCCAGGGATACAGTATTCCAAGTATCCAGGGATACAGTATTCCAAGTATCCAGGGATACAGTATTCCAAGTACCCAGGGATACAGTATTCCAATTACCCAGGGATACAGTATTCCAAGTACCCAGGGATACAGTATTCCAGTTACCCTGGGATACAGTATTCCAAGTACCCAGGGATACAGTATTCCAAGTACCCAGGGATACAGTATTCCAAGTACCCAGGGATACAGTATTCCAAGTATCCAGGGATACAGTATTCCAAGTACCCAGGGATACAGTATTCCAAGTACCCAGGGATACAGTATTCCAAGTTCCCAGGGATACAGTATTCCAAGTATCCAGGGATACAGTATTCCAAGTATGCATGGAATACCGGACTCCTAGTGATTATTTTAATATTTTTTTTAATACATCGGCCGTCTCTCACCAAGGCAGGATGGCCACCAAGGCAGGGTGGCCACCAAGGCAGGATGGCCTCCATGGCAGGGTGGCCACCAAGGCAGGGTGGCCACCAAGGCAGGGTGGCCACCAAGGCAGGGTGGCCACCAAGGCAGGGTGGCCACCAAGGCAGGGTGGCCACCAAGGCAGGGTGGCCACCAAGGCAGGGTGGCCCGAAAGAGAAAAACTTTTATCATCGTTCACTCCATCACTGTCTTGCCAGAGGAACGCTTTTACTACAGTTATAAAACTGAAACATTAACATCCCTCCTTCAGAGTACAGGCACTATTTCCCATCTCCAGGACTCAAGTCCAGCCTACCAGATTCCCTGACTCCCATCATAAATGTTACCTTGCTCACACTCCAACAGCACGTCAAGTCCTAAAAATTATTTATGTCCATTCACTCTTATCTAACACACTCACGCATGCTTTCTGGAAGTCCAAGCCCCTCACACACACAACCTCCTTTACTCCCTCCCTCTAACCTTTCCTAGGCGACCCCTAACCCGCCTTCTCTCTACTACACACTTTTACACTCGAAGTTATTATATTTCGTTCCATCCTCCAAGTGATATTAACTCAAATATTCACGAGTCGTCGTGGGCGAGTGACGCTGAGACAAGTGAGTCTTCGTGGGCGAGTGACGGTGAGACAAGTGAGTCTTCGTGGGCGAGTGACGGTGAGACAAGTGAGTCTTCGGGGCGAGTGACCGGTGAGACAAGTGAGTCTTCGTGGGCGAGTGACGGTGAGACAAGTGAGTCTTCGTGGGCGAGTGACGCTGAGACAAGTGAGTCTTCGTGGGCGAGTGACGCTGAGACAAGTGAGTCGTCGTGGACGAGTGACGCTGAGACAAGTGAGTCTTCGTGGGCGAGTGACGCTGAGACAAGTGAGTCTTCGTGGGCGAGTGACGGTGAGACAAGTGAGTCTTCGTGGGCGAGTGACGGTGAGACAAGTGAGTCTTCGTGGGCGAGTGACGCTGAGACAAGTGAGTCTTCGTGGACGAGTGACGCTGAGACAAGTGAGTCGTCGTGGACGAGTGACGCTGAGACAAGTGAGTCTTCGTGGGCGAGTGACGCTGAGACAAGTGAGTCTTCGTGGGCGAGTGACGGTGAGACAAGTGAGTCTTCGTGGGCGAGTGACGGTGAGGCAAGTGAGTCTTCGTGGGCGAGTGACGGTGAGACAAGTGAGTCTTCGTGGGCGAGTGACGCTGAGACAAGTGAGTCTTCGTGGGCGGTTGACGGTGAGACAAGTGTGTCTGTGCTTCGGAGTCTTCAAGACTACGGTGCTCTTCACCAACTTCAAGGTTAAGGGACTCATTACCTCGTCTTTTGCATATATATAGTTGTACATTCTTCTCATTATGCCATATTATGTGTGTTGATAAAGCCACTGGATGGCGAAACGTCTACAAATAAAGATACCCAGATATTGCAGATTTGTCTCATTCTTTATCTAGTAGATGTGTGTTGTGTTAGCGTAGTACACAGACTGCACTGCTACACACACACTGCTGGTCGCTACTGTGGCCCCGTGGTCGCTACTGTGACCCCGTGGTCACTACTGTGACCCAGTGGTCGCTACTGTGGCCCCGTGGTCGCTACTGTGACCCCGTGGTCACTACTGTGACCCCGTGGCCGCTACTGTGGCCCCGTGGTCGCTACTGTGACCCCGTGGTCGCTACTGTGACCCAGTGTTCGCTACTATGACCCCGTGGTCGCTACTGTGACCCAGTGTTCGCTACTATGACCCCGTGGTCGCTACTGTGACCCCGTGGTCGTACTGTGACCCCGTGGTCGCTACTGTGACCCCGTGGCCGCTACTGTGGCCCCGTGGTCGCTACTGTGACCCCGTGGTCGCTACTGTGACCCCGTGGCCGCTACTGTGGCCCCGTGGTCGCTACTGTGACCCCGTGGCCGCTACTGTGGGCCCCGTGGTCGCTACTGTGACCCCGTGGTCGCTACTGTGACCCAGTGTTCGCTACTATGACCCCGTGGTCGCTACTGTGACCCAGTGTTCGCTACTATGACCCCGTGGTCGCTACTGTGACCCCGTGGTCGCTACTGTGACCCCGTGGTCGCTACTGTGACCCCGTGGCCGCTACTGTGGCCCCGTGGTCGCTACTGTGACCCCGTGGTCGCTACTGTGACCCAGTGTTCGCTACTATGACCCCGTGGTCGCTACTGTGACCCAGTGTTCGCTACTATGACCCCGTGGTCGCTACTGTGACCCCGTGGTCGCTACTGTGACCCCGTGGTCGCTACTGTGACCCAGTGGTCGCTACGTGACCCAGTGGTCGCTACTGTGACCCCGTGGTCGCTACTGTGACCCTGTGGTCGCTACTGTGACCCCGTGATCCATACTGTGACCCTGTGGTTGATTAATATGAAGTGAAGAATGTCCTCTGACACGCGCTACTTCAGGTCACCTCACTGGTTAACTTGAAGGCGCCTTCATTGGGTGGGCGGTGAACCCTCCCTATAATTAGTTAATTAGTCGTGTAAGTCCTCACCAGACCTAAGAGGATGTTGCAACATGATCGATGACACAAGTCTACCACAACTCACCTGTCCTTGTGTAGCTGTGTTCGCTTGTGTGTGCTGGGAGACTATCACAGGAATCCTCACTGAGTACATTGACCAAGAAGATCCCTCAGGGAGATATCTGGATCTTGCTGGTGAGTGAGACAGTTGTACAACAATTAGGTATTCGGAAGCTTTCCGCCAACCAGTGGTTTCCTCACTCCAATGCAGAAGAGAATGATCAAAGATCAGGAGTTTGAGATAATCAATTCTTCAGCCTGGAGCAGATGTGATCAATCCATCAAACTTGATAAAGAGGTCAGGATATGTGCGGAAAAGTGGCTGTTATACAGCAGACAGGTGAGGCGAAGTAGCAACTTCTTGGGATCTTGATACAGGGAATTCTAGGCTTGCCTAACTTATAGGCATGACCTACTTCCACCTGTGGATTTTTCCACGGTGACACAGCCTACGACTGCTTTGCCTCATCTGTCAGCAGTATATAAGTTCCTCCACATATATACTGTACTCTTATCAAGATTGATGGACTGATCACATCGACTCCAGGCTGAGGGGCTGATTACTTCATAATTCCTTCTGATTTTCAACCATTCTTCTCTGTATTAGACTGATTAATCCACTGGTTGGCGAAACGCTTCCACAATAGACATACCCAAGTGTTGCTCTTAACCATTTATCTACATGTTCACTGTTGTATTCTGATAAGTTCAAATCACCTTCAGATCATTGCTTGCACTGGCCTTACACTTTCGATCCTTAGATCGAACATTACCTTACCTTGCTAAATGTCACTTAAGTTGTGTGGGAGTTTGGGTGAGATGAATACAATAAAATTAAAGATAAAATAAAGACCACTGTTAGTCTGATGTATTCACCTTTTTTGTTGACAGTTCAAAACACCTGCAGCCTCTCGCAGGGTTTTCCTTCGCCTTCGCTGTCCTAGTACCCACCATGGCTGTAAGGAAGGTGATTACAACTAGGGTTAATATATGCCTTGTTGACTTGTATGATTCCAATACGAATGGTTAGCCCTATTCACCTAACATCGACCCTAGGCACTGCAGTGGTAGTAGGCGGATATTGGGTAGAATAGACTTGCCTGGCACATTGTAACAGGAGCCGGTGCCGTATTGACGTCAAGAGACCGCTGTCAACGTCTTGATATGCGTAGTAACGTCGTGGAGTCTTCACTTCAGTCGTCTACTTGACACACGTCGCCTGACGACTGTCACTTGCTAAATAGTCCGTAATTATTCACGGCAGGAAGAATGTCTGGTGCTAGTGCCCAAAGGAGAGTTAGTTATTTCTTTCACAGTCTTTCTTGGAGATTGTAAGTGCACGACTCGGGATTCGTATGCAAACGAGTACGGCCATGAATGTTTCTACGTTCAGACGCTGGGTGACCCAGAAAGGCAACACCCGGCCACCTCGTCACACGTTCACTGGCTGAAATCAAACTGTAATCCCTGTTGCAACCTCCACCCTCCTTTTATGGGCAGTTATCTGCTGACACGGTGTCTACAGGCATAGATGCCGGCTCTGGAGACTCGATTGAATCAAAAGGAGCAGATTTCTTGAGTCTAAGGTCCTGGCTGTGAGTTATGGAGCCCCTGGGTATATCAGCAGCTCTGAGTCATATATTTTCCAATTTTTCCCTGTCTTGGGAAATAGCAACTTCCTCAGACAAACCAGTGGATGCAACGTGTTCCAGATTCTCCTGTAAGAGTGTTGTCTGCTGTACACGTGCAAATATTGGGTGTCGAGTTTATCAGCTCTGGATCTGTTTTCCCGGTGTCTGGTTTTTAGCAAAGAAGCACGTGTTAAGATAAATGGCATCTCTGATATGCACTAATTGAAGCTGTATTGCAAAACATAAGACCTTACTTGATCTCTGCTTGTACGAAAAGAACAGGTCATGATCCCTCCTGCTCTCCAGTGTGGGAAAGTAGAGAGAGGGGTCTTAGCCCCTTGAGAGGAATATCCACTGAGAGAGAGGTGATCGACGCCCCACCGGGGGGTGGAGAAAAAAATTCTCCACATTAGTACTTGTTCGTGGCTATTTGCCACCAAAATCATCACCGGCGAATGTCGCTACAAATTAGTTTTTCCCGCATCCTAGACAGGTAATGTCATGCAAAAGATGTACTAAATCACCGAATGGATGGTTTGATCCCTTGCCTGGTCTAGAACTAGCAGGTCATTGTGTTACCCATTGTACCATGCCGGCCTAATAAGATTCGTCCAACTAGGTGTGTATACACATTACGAAAGACAGGATGGGCCCCATTGACCACTATTCTGGTTTTTACAGACGAAGGAAAGTGATGTAGCAGGACGCTGTGCACTTCTCAAGTGAGGATATACTTACCCTAGCAGCATTTTGCTTGCTACGATGCCAACACACGCACTGCTGGCCAGGGATATTACTCTCACTCCCCTTCCTCCCTCCCCTAGCATGGAGGTAAAGTTCTTCACCAGGCCAAGTAAGGAATCAGGTGGGATGCACCAGTCTCGCTCCAGGTGTGTACTGGTGCAAACTTCCCACTCAGGATTTATTATATGGCATTGTAGTAGGGAACACTCTCTAGTCAAGAGTATCAGCTGACAGTCATACACAGCCATGCGTGTGTTTGCATCCTAGCAAGCAAAATGCTGATAGGGTCAGCATATCCTGACTTGAGGAGTGCACAGCGCCCTGCCACATCACTTTTCTTGATAAATACTCAGAGATTCGTCTGTAAAAACCAGGAGCGAGACTGATGCATCCGACCTCATGCCTTACCTGGCCAAGGATGTTCCTCAACCCTCCCTCCCTCCCTTCCTCAGCACTGAGGTGAAGCTCTCCGCCAGGCCAGAGATGTTCTCCCTCCTCCCCAGCACGGAGGTGAAGCTCTCCACCATGCCAGGGATGTTCTCCCTCCTCCCCGCACGGAGGTGAAGCTCTCCACCATGCTCCACCAACATAATGGCTACCACTTGAGGATTGTCCTATTTGGACAAGGAACCTGACGCTGTGAAAACATTGGGAGACTATAGCAACATGATGCGTTGTTGTCCTTTGTATCAACTATTGTTCCGTCTCAAAATGTGACGTCACTCTTCATCAAGTGACAGACGTCCCTCTTCATCAAATGGTGCCCTTCGTCATCAAGTGGCGTCCCTCTTCATCAATTGACGTCCCTCTTCATTGCAGAAGAGACCAATGAGAGGGTAAAGCCTGACGGGAGACGTGAGAGTTAAGATAAGCCTGATATATTGAGAGAGAGAGAGAGAGAGGAGAGAGAGAGAGAGAGAGAGAAGAGAGAGAGAGAGAGAGAGAGAGAGAGAGAGAGAGAGAGAGAGAGATAGAGAGAGAGAGAGAGAGATAGAGAAATGAAGTTTTGGAAACTTCTTGAAGTTAGGTAGTCTTGATTACCTCAGTCAGTTAAGAAGTTAGTACGATTCTTGCTGTCAAAGTCACTCATGTAGAGTAGTTGTAGTCATATATAGTTGTTGTAGTCAGTCATGTAGTTGTAGCCACTCATGTATAGTTGTAGCCACTCATGTATAGTTGTAGCCACTCATATATAGTTGTAGCCACTCATGTATAGTTGTAGCCACTCATGTATAGTTGTAGTCACTCACGTAGAGTAGTTGTTGTAGTCAGTCATGTAGAGTAGTTGTTGTAGTTGTTGGGAAAGAAAAATGATGGGAAAATTAGTAAATGATATGATGGAATATGTGACCACAAAATGTAAGGAGGTAGAGGAGAGGTCCGTACTTAAGGTCAACAGAAACAATTGAAAAACCAGAACGAGCCCTTGGTTCACCCAAAGGTGTAGAGAGCCCAAATCTAAATGTGCTAGAGAATGGAAAAAGTATAGAAAACAAAGGACCGTAGAAAATAAGGAGATTAGTCGACGAGCCAGAAACGAATATGCACAGATAGGGAGGGAGGCCCTGCGGCAATACAAGAATAGCATAATATCGAAAGCTAAATTTGACCCAAAGCTGTTGTACAGCCACATCAGGAGGAAAACAATAGTCAAGGACCAGGTAAGCAATCAGGATGAGGAAGGAAGGAGAAGAGATTACAAGAAACACCCAAGAAGTATGTCAAAAGCTCAACACGAGATTTAAGGAAGCATTTTCAGTGCAGACAGAAAGGATTCCAGCAAATCGAAATAGTAGGATACACCAACAAATGCTGGACACAGTACATACAACTGAGGAGGAGGTGAAGAGGCTGCAAAGTAGACTAGATACCTCAAAGCCGGTGGAACTGGACAACATCTCCCTATGGGTCCTGAGAGAGGGAACAGAGGCAAGGTGTGTACTACTAACAACAATCTTTAACACATCTGTTGCAACAGGGTAACTACTTGAGGTGTGGAAGACAGCAATTTTTATGAAATGAGACAGACAGATAGCATTAAACTACAGACCAGTGTCACTGACATGTATGTATGCAAAGTCATGGAGAAGCTTATCAGGATAAGAGTGGTGGAGCATCTAGAAAGGAATGAATTTAAACACAACCAATGCAATTTCAGAGAAGGGAAATCCTCTGTCACAAACCTACTGAAGTTCTATGACAAGCTGATGGAAGTAATACAAGAGAGAGAGAAAGAGAGATGGGTAAATTGCATTTTCTTGGACTGTACGAAGGCTTTCGACACAGTTCCACATTAGAGATTAGTGCAAAAGCTAGAGGAGCAGGCAGGAATAACAATAAAAAGACACTGCAATGGATAAGAGAATACTTGATAGGAAGGAAACAACGAGTGATGGTACATGACGAGGTGTCGGAGTGGGCGCATATGAAGAGCGGAGTTCCATAGGGGTCAATCCTAGGGCCAGTGCTGCTTCCGGTATATGTGAATGACATGACGGAAGGGATAGATTCAGAGGTATTCCCGTTTCCAGACGATGTGAAGCTAATGCGAAGAATTCAAACTGATGAGGATTAAGTAGGACTACAAACGGGTCTAGACAGGCTACAAACCTGGTCCACCAACTGGCTCCTGGAATTTAACCCCACCAAGTGCAAAATCATGAAGATTAAGGAAGGTCAAAGAAAACCCAAGACGGGGTACAGGCTAGCAGACCAAAGGCTACAAACCACATTCAAGGAAAAGGATCTTGGGGTGAGCATCATACGGAGCACATCTCCTGAGGAGCACATCAACCAAATAACTGCTGCAGCATATGGGCGCCTGGCAAACCTAAATATAGCGTTTCGATACCTGAGTACGGAGTCATTCAAGATAACGACATATGAAATACCGAGATGAATTGACAAGGTGGACAGAGATAGAGTGTATCAGAGATGGAACACAGCAACAAGGGGTCACAACTGGAAGTTGAAAACCCAGATGAGTCACAGGAATGTTAGGAAGTATTTTTGCAGTCACAGAGTTGTCATAAAGTGGAACAATCTGGATAATAATGTAGTGGAGGCAGGATAAATACATAGCTTTAAGAAGAGATACGATAAAGTTCATGTAGTAGGGAGAGAGTGGATTTAATAGCGACCGGCGAAGAGGCGGGGCGAGGAGCTGTAATCGCCCTTCAACCCAAAAATCATGCCCCTTCACACATCAACACACACAGAAACACAACACACACAAAACACTACAACACACCACACCACACACCCACACACACACCCCCACACACACAAAAACCCCACACCCCCACAACAACACAAACACACACACACACACACACACCCCACACAACACACAAACAAAAAAAACACGGTAGACACATTGGGTTAAATTTAAATGCCTGCGCGGGAAAATTAGAAACAGGAAATCTGCTCTCTCTCTCTCTCTCTCTCTCTCTCTCTCTCTCTCTCTCTCCTCTCTCCTCCCTCCTCCCCTCTAGCCCCTACACGCCACTAGACTGCCCCTACCGCACACTCTGCATACACTGCCCTAGACTGCACCCCCTATACGCACTGCCTCACTGCACGGCACTACTGCATACCTGCACGCCACACTCTGCCTACCACTAAGCACTGCCCTAACTGCCTCCATAACCCCGCACTAACTGCACTGCCACTGCCCGAAATCCACTAGCATGCACAACACTAGATTTTCACTGCCCTAGACTGCACTCCCAGACTGCAAAGCACTGACTGCCCCTAACGCATTCCATAGCATGCACTTCACTAGACTGCACTGCCCCAGCACAGCACGCGACAGCACGCAAATGTCACTAGCACCCACTACCACAATTTCACTCCTAACTGCACTGCCACTAGCATGCCTGCGACTAACTGCATTGCCATACACCCACTCCACAGTATTTCACTGCCCTAGACGCCACTCCACTATACCACTAGCCTGCACTCCACTAAACTGCATCCAAAGCACTGGACTCCACTAGACTGCACTGCCACTACACGCACTCCTCTAACACTGCACTACCACTGCACTGCACTGCCACACACGCACTACCACTACACTGCCAAAACCCCTACACTCACTGCCACTAGCACGGCACTGCCTCTACACTGCACTGTCACTGGGTTTTACGGTACTGCACTGCCACTAACCCGCCCCCCAGCACTGCACTGCACAGACTGCACCCCCTACACTAAATGCACTAGCCCGCACACCATAGCACCATACCATAGTATTTGCACGCCTCTAACCCGCAAACCCACAATCACTCACTGCACTGCCCCACTAGTACTGCAAACCATACATGCACTGCCCTAGCTGCACGCCTATACCACCCACAGTATAACACTGCACGCCATGACGCACTCCACTAGCACTGCACTGCCACAGCACTGACTGCACTATCGACTCCCTTAGCATGCACTAACCGCAATATTGCACTGCCTCGCACTGCACTCCACTAATGACTGCCACTAAAACTGCACGCCACTACACTGCCGCCATTGCACTCACTGCCACTACACTGCACGCCACTAGCACTGCACTGCCCCTAGCACTGCACTCCACTAGCATTCACCACTAACTCACGCCCCAAAAATGACTGCCCCAACCTGCACTCCACAGACTTTTTACTGCCACTAAAAGCACTGCCATTTCATGCATGCCACACAAACGCCATAACACGCACTGCCACAGCACGCACTTCACTAGATGCATGCCATACAATTTCCCCCATAGCACTGCACCACCACTAAACAGTCCCAAAAATGACTGCCACTAGCACTGCACTGCCACTAGACTGCACGCCATTGCACTGCCTCCACTAGATCACTGCCCTACACCACTGCACTAACACTGCACTGCCACAGCACTGCACTGCACTAGACTGCACGCCATTCACGCACTTCCCTAGAGCACCCCAGCATGCATTTCCACTAACTTACCCGCCATACACTGCACTGCCACTACATGCCTCCCTGACTGCACTGCACTAAACTGCACTGCCATTGCATCACTACCGCATACAGCCCGCACTGGACCCACTATACTGCACTGCCACTACACTGACTGCCCCTAGCCGCACTGCCACAGACTGCACTGCACTCACGCACGGGCCCCTAACACTGCACTGCCACTAGCACCACCCCTAGCATTGCATTGCCCAATAACTACATGCCATTTTAAAATCACTGCCCCTAGCACTGCACTCCACTAGGACTGCACGCCACTAACACGCACGCCACTAACACGCATTCCACTACACTCACGCCACTAACATTTCACTCCCCTAGCACGCCTGCACTAGACGCACAACCCCAGATTGCAAAACCCCCAGACTGCACCACCACTACACTGCGCCACTAAACGTACCCCCTAGCACTGCACTGCCACTAGTACGCACTGCCCCTTGACTGCACTCCCATTTGCACTGCTGCCACTTGATGCACTCCACTGCATGACGCCAATATAACTGCACTGCCACTAGCACTGCATCCACTAGACTGCACCGCCCTACCTGCACGCCACTAGCACTCACTACCACTACACTCATGCCCCTAGCATGGGACCCACACTGCACCCCAGCACTCACTACCCCAAAATGCATGCCTCCCCATACTTCACTGCCACTGTACCCGCACTACACTGATTCCACTGACGATTAAAAAATACCTGCACTGCCCCTAGTACTGCACGCCTTTGATCACTTCCCCTAGTACGCACGCCCACTAGCACTGCACTGCCACTTTGACGCACGCCACTAGCATCAATGCCCACTACACTGCACTGCCTTTCACGCACTGCCACTAGCACTGCCTGCCCTAGCACCCCACCACACATTCCCACTAGACTGCACCCTTTGCACGCACCCCACTACACTGCACCCCACTACACTGCACCACAAACACTAGCCCACACAAACACTGGGCCCCCCTAACACTGCAGCACGCACTAGCACGCACGCCCCCAGCTTCACCACCACAGCACTGCACCACCACTACACGGGCCAAAAAAATAGCCTAGCAACACCCACTAACGCACCCCCGCACTGCACCACTAGCACTGCGCCCCCCTAGCACTCACCCACAACAAAGCACCCACTAGACTGCACCCACAGCCCGCCCCCCTACACTCACCACTAACACTTCACCAACACTGCCTGCCCCCACCCCCCCTAGCATGGGACCACCACTAGCATTTTTCCACCACTAGCACTGCCCACCACTACACTGCCCCCCCTCAGAAACAGACTGAAACCCCTAACGCCCCCATAAAACCCCCAGCAACCAAGATCCCACCCCTACCGGCCCCCCCCTGCCCGCACCCCCAACTCAGCACCCCTTTCACTCCCCCCCATAAAATGGTCCAAAAAATTAAAAAGGGAAGATTCCCCATAAAAAAATTTAATTTTTTTCAAAAGGGCAAATGCCCACCTCTGTATCCCCCGTGAAACTAGGCAAAAGAAAACTTTTTCTGCTAACACCATAAGAAGTTTTTAACACTTGTAAGGAAATTTTTTCCCTAAAAAAAATAAAAATGAAGGTTAATTACTTTTTTTGCCCTGTTTTACGCGGGGCTTAACCCCTTCCCCCCTTTAAACTTTTCCATTGCCGAACCCCCCCCTTACCCGACACACCTTTAAAAATGTAAAGTTTTAATTTTAGCCATTCTTAGTATAGAACTTGACCTGGGAGAGAGAAGGATGATACATGACTTGTACTGGTTAAAGTATCTTGTTCCAAACCCAAAATTCGTCATTGTTTATTAAAACGTACATAGTACCCTCTACCCACAATTCGTCGTCGTTTAAAACGTACATAGTTTCACTTAGCCAGACGATTGTTATTCAGGTTACGTTCGTTTTAGCACCTCAAAAACCGTAGTGAAATGTTATGATAGAAGCCAGGAGTTTTTCAGTGTTGGTAGACCATTGTGTTACAGACGCTGACGTGTGTTATGGATCCACATGTCAGAGAAGAATCGCTGTCAAGGTCAACCTCACAGACATGGACAACAACACTTGTAGCTCTGAAAGGTCTCTGAAGACACATTTGTTTGCTCCATCAACTAGCTTTCACTCCATCAAGTGGTTTTCACTCCGTCAACTGGCTTTCACTCCATCTGGTGTTAACTCCCCAGTTGCCTTTTACTCCGTCAGCTGGCTCCGTCAGCTGGCTCCGTCAGCTGGCTCGTCGTCCCGTCAGCTGGCTCCGTCAGCTGGCTCTGTTAGTTGGTTAATAATGTTGGGTGTCGATGTTTTATGAATGAATCTTTGTTTACTACATCAGCTGATGGTTGTGTACCAATACAGAGGTGACACAATTAACTCTTTTAATGTGTTACGATGACAGATGCAGCGCTACAACAATGAACTAACATTACTATGTCATCTCTCTCTCTCTATGTATATATATATATATATATATATATATATATAATAATATATATATTATATATAATATAAAATATATATATATGATATTATATGTATGTATAAAAGGTAGTAATACAAAGTATCATCTTAGTTATTTTCTTTTTCGTGTCCACAAATTAGTAATCAAAGTTTCTTTATCATTAATGCTAAAATAGTCTAATTGATAGTGGGGTAAAATACACGTATTAATTATCACCTAGTAATAGAAATATTATACTGAAGTAGAGGTATGTTATTATAGAGAGATTATGAGAATAAGAGACAGGCACAGTGATGACATGTCCTCACTGTTCGTCTGTCTTGTTTCTGAAGACTGATATTTGCTCGATAACTTATAAAAGACGTAGATCCGAGGATATACACACACAGTGTTATTTACATCGAGAGATATATGTATGTCTCTTAGTGTATATATGCTGAGAGTTTATTTAAATCTCTTTTTCAGGAATTAAAATATTTTTTGTCTGGTGGTGAATAGGTTACCTGTATTCTTTATGACCCAAGTGTAGTCGGTATGCTATAAATCCAGTTAACCAGCCGACCTACACACACTCAGTGGCCCGTTAATGTAGATATCGAGTTAGCCAATCATGTGGCAGTACCTCGATGTCTAAAAGCATGCAAACATAGTCAAGTGGTTTAGTTTTTGTTCAGACTAAACATCAGAATGAGGAAGAAATGTGATTTAAGTGACTTTGACCGTGGAATGATTGTTGGTGACACACGGGGTGGTTTGAGCATCTCAGAAATTACTGATCTGAGATTTTCACACACACAACAGTCTCTTTAGTTTAATAGAGAATTGTGTGAAAACACGAAACATCCAGTGAGCGGCAGTTCTGTGTGAAAGCGCCTTGATAATGAGAAAGGTCAGAAGAGATTGACGAAATTGATTGAAGCTGACAGGAAGGTGACAGTAATTCAAATAGCAATGCGTTGCAACAGTGGAACGCAGAAGAGCATCTCTGAATGCACAACACGTCGAACCTTGAAATGGATATACTACAGCAACAGACCACACCAGGTTCGAATCCTGTCAGCTAAGAATAGGAAACTGAAGCTACACTTGGCACAGCTTCACTAAAACTGGACAGATGAAGATTGGGAAAACGTCGCCTGGTCTGACGAATTGCGATTTATACTCTGACATGCAGAATTTGGCGTAAATCTTTGGGATGTGATGGAACGGGAGATTGGCAGCATGAATGTGCAGCCAGCAAATCAGCAGCAAATGTTTGATGTTATCATGTCAACATGGATCAGGATATCTAAGGAATGTTTCCAGCACCTTGCTAAATCTGGGGGTAAAGTGTGTACCTAATAAAGTGGCCACTGAGTGTATATCCACAGTACAAACAGGAGATCGGCAATACAGCAGTAATGGAAATCGTCTAGGCAGATTTTTTCCGGAAAATCTTCGTGGCAGTCTTTAGTTATCATGATGTTGCAAGCTTCGCCGGCACCATTAACCTCTACGTACTTAACCTATCAAGAGATAATGGGTTGCACTGCTAGGAATTCGTAGTGACCTTTACTACCCTCGGTTCAAGACTGAGAAGGACGTCTGTGCTCTTGGTGTAAATCATAACATATCGTATTGTGAGGCTAGGAAGAGGGTCAAGGAGCACATAGGACTACCATGCCCAATCATACACATGCCCCAGCAGTACGAACTCCTCCTGTCTAGTGCGATGCTAGTACCTGTACTCTGCCCTGACTCCTGCGCCTTCCAGACCTTCCTCCTCTAACACTCCAAACTCCCGTCTTTATTTTCACTCCTACTTATATTTCTCTCAATGATTCTGCATTTAACTTGTGTCCTAGCTAGACAATATAAGGTAAGTCAACGACACAACCACGAGTCACTCCCACCTTATCTTCTTCTCATGTCTTAAAACCAACTCCTTAGGTTTCCAGAAGGCGATTTTTTGCATCCAGATTATTTTCAATTGACTCAGAGTATAGTCTGGACACTGCTCCCAGTAACTCTCCATCTGGAACAAAAAATTGAAAGCACATCGCTCTGGAAGGAATTGATGCTCCTAAAACAGGTTTACTATACTACAGTGGAATTGTCGTGGTCGCAACTGTCTGCAACTGTCGTTGCAGATTGAGCTTTACAGAACACCCGTTATTTGTGTACAATAAACGCTTAACCAGCACAGTCGTAGACTGTGTTGGTCTGCAACACTACCACTCCACTGATAAAATGAGGGGCGAGTCCCCATCTATGTTCACAATACATTGCCTCACACTGAACTTAATTAAATTCGACTCTTAGTGTAGTCGTATGCAACATTGAGTTCAATAATACGTACCTGGATGTTCAGCTTACTGTCGATATGTTGAGACTCTTGATGTTGATGAGCTTATCTTGACTTTCTGGGCAACTGTTCCACCGTAAATTCATTGTATGTGGTTTCAATGCCCATTATTATCATTGCCATCCAAGCCTTAAGGACGAACTGTAGATGTAAGCAAATTGCCGAAATAGCTTGACATACAAACCTCAGTCTTCTGAACCATGATAGTGGAATTCGTGTGGATGATCAGACTGGGAACATTTCAGCTATAAACTTACCTTTGTTTTCTGCGGTAATAGCAGTGTATGTTACTTGGAAAGCTAATGACGACACATTAGGAAGTGTCCACTTCTCGATCTGTATTTCTTATAACCGTGACACTAATTTTTAAAGAGGTGGACCGGTAATCCAAGAGAAGATCGGTCAGATGACCAAAAGCTCCAGCTGAGGGTCATCCCATGACTAAGAACCGCGTCAGGAAACGCTTGTCCTGTTTCCTGACAAACATTACCTAATCTAACCTGTGACACTCTGTTTCTCCTGATGGGGGACGTAGGGGGATGGGGGCTAAGGGTAGGGGTTCAAATTGCTGGAACTTGTCCAACGTTGAGAGATGCAGTGAGGTTTTTAGTTTTCAACTGTTTACGTATCGCAGTTGTCTTTATTCATTCTACCTCCCCGTCAACTTTACGCTAGCCCTCGGTGACAGTGTAATACCAGTGCAACCTTCAGTTCGGTTCTTGGACCTGCACTTCGACCGTTGGCTCATCTGGAAAACCACGTTGAAATCCTTATCACACGTTGTTGTTAGTTTTGCAGTATTTTACCGAATCTTACTGGCACCTACTGGGTAGCCGTTATATTTGATCAGCTCTGAATTATACTATGGCTTACAGGTGTGTGTTTGGACAATCAATGCTCTCTTGAAGAAGCTGGATGTGGTCCAGAATGCATGTCTGCGTGTGTGTCCTGGAGCATTGAGATGTATCCAGCTTGAGAGACTGGAGGTGGAAGCAAACGTGTCTTCTTTTCGATTACGCCGATATAAACCTATGCTTCACCATGGATTTATGACGGCCAGGAAGTCAGCAGTCATCCATCTGGACTCTAACACACTCCAATATCGTTAATACTTTTTCTCTGAATCGCTGCAGGTCCCTGGCTGCCAGATTCCAGTTTTGTTGTCAAGCATCCGGCATCGTACTTGGGTAGATAAGATGGTGAAATGAAAGATAGCTCTTTGAGAGTTACCAAAAGATCAAAGTTTACACATCATGGCTTCAAAATATAAAAACTTTTGCTCGGCAGGTCCTCCAGCTCTTCAACAAGTCACCTCTAAATACCGATGGATCCAAGAGAAGTGAATGTGTGGGAGCAAATATATGGTTTGCACGTGTCCTCAGGTTCAGTTTGCCACACCATACATAAGTCTTCACTGCCCAACTCTTTCTCATTGACCGAAACAAATTTTGCAAGACTTAAAAAAAAAGTGGTAGCCATGTTATGTCTTTCTGACTCCATGTCTGCACTGACAGTTATATGTCTCTGTAAAAGAATCCTCTGCATCCCTGACATCCTTAACCCCTGCCTCCTCTACCGCCTTCCTCCCCCTCAAGGGGTTTCCTTGATGGGGAGGGGCTCTTGATCT
>NC_069402.1:53816933-54024433 GCF_026875155.1 Cherax quadricarinatus
ACCCTCCCCCAAAAGAGTTTACGTACCCTTCTTAAAGCTATGTTTGGATCCTGCCACCACTACATCACTCTCCAGACAACTCTATGACTGAAGAAATACTTCATAACATCTTTGTGACGCACCTGTGTTTTCAATTAGAGTTTTGACCCCTTGTTGCTGTGCCCCATCTCTGAGACATCCTGTCCCTATCTACCTTGTCATTTCCTCTTAATATTTTTGTTGTTATCATGTCCCTCCCCCATCTCTCCTGTTCTCCAGTGTCGTCAGGTCGATTTCACTTAATCTCTCCTCACAGAACATATCCCTTAGCTCCGGGACTAGTTCTGTAGCAAACCTTTGCACTTTCTCAAATTTTTGACGTGGTTGACCAGGTGTGGGTTCCAAACTGGTGCTGCATACTCTAATATGGACCTGACGTACACGGTGTACAGAGTCTTGAACGATAACTACTGCAGCATATGGGTGTCAGGTACTCATATGCTGCAGCAATTATTTGGTTGATGTGCGCCTCAGGAGATGTGCTCGGTATTATACAGAAGCAGCAGTAGCAGCAGCAGCAGCGAGGGTTGTAGTAGTAGTAGTAGTAGCAGTAGTAATAGTATTATTATTATTATTATAATCAAGGGGGAAGCACTAAACCCATAGGATTATACAGTGCTTGGGGGAGGGATGGAAGGTATTCAGGTTTAACTCAGGGAACTGGAGCACAGATCCAGTTCCCTAGATCAAGAGCCCCTCACCAGCATCAAGGAACAGTAATAGTAGTAGTAGTAGTAGTAGTAGTAGCAGTAGTGGTGGTGGTAGTAGCAGCAGCAGTAAAAGAAAATTGTTGCCATGTGACGGTAGGGTTTGTTTTAAGGTTGGATACTGTTAATATTTCAGAGGTGACATACCCATACCCATCATTAAGAGGTGACAAAGCTGCCGTCATTTCTTTGCTGTGTCTGAAGTGGGATTAATGACGCTTCGAGATACTTTCACCAGCGGGCATCATTCCATCTCAAGTGGTCGGTGGTGTTCCACTATTGTTTACCTGGAGTTTACCTGGAGAGAGTTCCGGGGGTCAACGCCCCCGCGGCCCGGTCTGAGACCAGGCCTCCTGGTGGATCAGAGCCTGATCAACCAGGCTGTTGCTGCTGGCTGCACGCAAACCAACATACTAGCCACAGCCCGGCTGATCCGGAACTGACTTTAGGTGCTTGTCCAGTGCCAGCTTGAAGACTGCCAGGGGTCTGTTGGTAATCCCCCTTATGTGTGCTGGGAGGCAGTTGAACAGTCTCGGGCCCCTGACACTTATTGTATGGTCTCTTAACGTGCTGGTGACACCCCTGCTTTTCATTGGGGGGATGGTGCATCGTCTGCCAAGTCTTTTGCTTTCGTAGTGGGTGATTTTCGTGTGCAAGTTCGGTACTAGTCCCTCTAGGATTTTCCAGGTGTATATAATCATGTATCTCTCCCTCCTGCGTTCCAGGGAATACAGGTTTAGGAACCTCAAGCGCTCCCAATAATTGAGGTGTTTTATCTCCGTTATGCGCGCCGTGAAAGTTCTCTGTACATTTTCTAGGTCGGCAATTTCACCTGCCTTGAAAGGTGCTGTTAGTGTGCAGCAATATTCCAGCCTAGATAGAACAAGTGACCTGAAGAGTGTCATCATGGGCTTGGCCTCCCTAGTTTTGAAGGTTCTCATTATCCATCCTGTCATTTTTCTAGCAGATGCGATTGATACAGTGTCATGGTCCTTGAAGGTGAGATCCTCCGACATGATCACTCCCAGGTCTTTGACGTTGGTGTTTCGCTCTATTTTGTGGCCAGAATTTGTTTTGTACTCTGATGAAGATTTAATTTCCTCATGCTTACCATATCTGAGTAATTGAAATTTCTCATCGTTGAACTTCATATTGTTTTCTGCAGCCCACTGAAAGATTTGGTTGATGTCTGCCTGGAGCTTTGCAATGTCTGCAATGGAAGACACTGTCATGCAGATTCGGGTGTCATCTGCAAAGGAAGACACGGTGCTGTGGCTGACATCCTTGTCTATGTCGGATATAAGATGAGGAACAAGATGGGAGCGAGTACTGTGCCTTGTGGAACAGAGCTTTTCACCGTAGCTGCCTCGGACTTTACTCTGTTGACGACTACTCTTTGTGTTCTGTTAGTGAGGAAATTATAGATCCATCGACCGACTTTTCCTGTTATTCCTTTAGCACGCATTTTGTGCGCTATTTACGCCATGGTCACACTTGTCGAAGGCTTTTGCAAAGTCTGTATATATTACATCTGCATTCTTTTTGTCTTCTAGTGCATTTAGGACCTTGTCGTAGTGGTCCAATAGTTGAGACAGACAGGAGCGACCTGTTCTAAACCCATGTTGCCCTGGGTTGTGTAACTGATGGGTTTCTAGATGGGTGGTGATCTTGCTTCTTAGGACCCTTTCAAAGATTTTTATGATATGGGATGTTAGTGCTATTGGTCTGTAGTTCTTTGCTGTTGCTTTAACTGCCCCCTTTGTGGAGTGGGCTATGTCTGTTGTTTTTAGTAACTGTGGGACGACCCCCGTGTCCATGCTCCCTCTCCATAGGATGGAAAAGGCTCGTGATAGGGGCTTCTTGCAGTTCTTGATGAACACAGAGTTCCATGAGTCTGGCCCTGGGGCAGAGTGCATGGGCATGTCATTTATCGCCTGTTCGAAGTCATTTGGCGTCAGGATAACATCGATAGGCTTGTGTTAATCAAATTTTGTGGCTCTCTCATAAAAAATTCATTTTGATCTTCGACTCTCTGTCTGGTTAGCGGCTTGCTAAAAACTGAGTCATATTGGGAACTTGAGTAGCTCACTCATTTCCTTGTTGTCATCTGTGTAGGACCCATCTTGTTTAAGTAGGGGCCCAATACTGGACGTTGTTCTCGATTTTGATTTGGCATAGGAGAAGAAATACTTTGGGTTTCTTCGATTTCATTTATGCTTTTAGTTTCTTCCCGCGATTCCTGACTCCTAAAGGATTCTTTTAGCTTAAGTTCGATGCTTGCTATTTCTCTGACCAGTGTCTCCCTACGCAATTTCAGATATATTGACCTCTTTTTAGCCGCTCTGTTATTCTTTTCCGTCGCCTGTAAAGGGAGCGCCTGTCTCTTTCTGTTTTTAAATCTACTCCTTCCTCCTTTTTCTTAGAGGAATAAGCCTTGTGCATACATCGAGTGCTACCGAGTTAATCTGTTCTAGCATAAGTTGGGGTCTGTGTTGCTTAGTATATCTTCCCAGCTTATATCGGTTAGGACTTGGTTTACTTGGTCCCACTTTATGTTTTTGTTATTGAGTTGAATTTGGTGAATGCTCCCTCGTGACTAATCTCATATGTCGGTCTGGGCTCCGCGCATACATGACTGAACCTCAATTATGTTGTGATCTGAGTATATTGTTTTTGATATGGTGATATTTCTTATCAGATCATCATTGTTTAGTGAAGATGAGGTCTAGTGTATTCTCCAGTCTAGTAGGCTCTATTATTTGCTGGTTTAAATTGAATTTTGTGCAGAGATTTAAAAGCTCGCGTGAGTGTGAGTTTTCATCAGAGCTGCCTCCTGGTGTTATTACTGCAACAATATTATTTGCTATATTCCTCCATTTTAGGTGCCTTAAGTTGAAATCCCCCAGGAGCAAGATGTTGGGTGCAGGAGCTGGAAGGTTTTCCAGACAGTGGTCAATTTTTAACACTGTTCCTGGAATTGCTGGGATGTTGCATCCGGAGGCTTGTAGACTATCACAATGACTAGGTTTTGGTTCTCGACCTTTACTGCTAAAACTTCCACTACATCATTTGAGGCATTTAGCAGTTCTGTGCAAACAAGTGACTCTGCAATGTACAGGCCAACCCCCCCCCTTTTGCCTGTTCATCTGTCACATCTGTAAAAGGTTGTAACCTGGGATCCCTATTTCGTTGTCCAAGTGATCCTTTATGTGGGTCTCAGTGAAAGCCGCGAACATTGCCTTTGCCTCTGCAAGCAGTCACGGATGAAAAAGGTTTTTTGTTGTTTGTTGCTGGCTTTAGACCCTGTATATTTGCAAAGAAGAATGTTATCGGACTGGTGGTATTTTTGGTACTGGGGGGGATTTTTTTTTTCCCGGGATTAGTATCTGTATCTGTTGGTTTGGAGTGGAGGCCATCGACTGTGGTTCCACTCCAGGAATGACTGGATTGGTGTACGATTTCTGCCATTTCCTGCCAGTTTTTTTTTCCTTCCTGGCACTAAAAAACCTTCTCCCCCCTTGAGTGGCTGTGGCTACCAGGTTTTCTCATGGCCTGGATGTTTTGTATCTTTTTGTCCCCTTTAGATGGTATGCCTGGCAATTTAAGTTATAGCACAGTCTTTCCTGTACTGAAGAGGTACACATTCAGGGTAAAAAAGCTTACAGGAAGGGAGTTTGCATTTTCCTGTTGTCATATGGGCATGGCATTTCCTAGGGTGGTCATAGTTGCACGTCCCATCTTTTTTTTCCAGATTTCCCATCCAGCAGATACCGAGTGCATAGTATGTGCACGGCTTGGTTTCCGTTTGCCTTGGGTTTTCTGTGACTGTATTCCCTGTTGGTGCATGTTTCCCTGTCTTACTTCTATCCTCCCCTAGCACCAACAATGGAGCTCCCACCATTTGTTTTTGGTAATATATCCTCACTATTGCTAGTGGAGTCCTCTGTTTGCTATTTCCTGCGGTATTTCTAGTTTGCAATATTGGTTTTATCTATCTTTGACTACACTTGTTTCCCTACTATGGCTCCTGTCCCCTATGCGGTCATTCATATGTATTCCTTCCTGCGTATAATTCCCGACTACCTGGACAAAATCTCCAGCTTCACCATTACTGTCTCCCAGGACAGCATCTCCAGCTTCCCCATTACTGTCTCCCAGGACAGCATCTCCAGCTTCACCATTACTGTCTCCCAGGACAGCACCTCCAGCTTCACCATTACTGTCTCCCAGGACAGCACCTCCAGCTTCCCCATTACTGTCTCCCAGGACAGCACTATCAGCCCCCCATTTACTGACTACCAGGACATCATATGAATAAAACTTCCATTTGCTGCATATTTGTTTTTATTGGAGAACATACAGAGAAGAATGGAAAAATTAATCAAATGTATAAGAAATGATTCATAAAAAATAGACTGAGAGCCCTGAACTTGCGCTCTTTAGAAAGATGTAGAAGAGGAAGATAATGACTGAAGTGTACAAAACGAAGATTATTTTTTATTAACACATCGGCCTTTTCCAACCAAGGCAGGGTGGCTTGAAAAAGAAAAACTTTTATCATCATTCACTCCATCACTGTCTTGCCAGAGGCACACTTACACTACAGTTATAAAACTGGAACATTACCACCCCTCCTTCAGAGTGCAGACACTGTACTTCCCATCTCCAGGACTCAAGTCCGGCCTACCGGTTTCCCTGAATCCCTTCATTAATATTACCTTGCTCGCACTCCAACAACACGTCAAATCCTAAAAACGAGGATATAAGATAAAAATGAAGTACTGATGGCGTCTGATTAAGAAAGAACTCGAAGTAGATAGATTCAAGTTAAATCAATTTAGGCTTAGGAACGATGTAAGAAAATACTGGTTGGAAAACAGAGTTGTGGATGACTGGAACAAACTCCTGAGTTAAGAACATGATGTTATGGACCTACCAAACACCTTAATTAATTGTCACATGTGTATAAATTATCTTGGTAAAAAAATCTTTAGAAATATTAATTATCTGTATTTATTATTATTATTATTATTATTATTATTATTATTATTGTTGTTTTTGTTATTATTAGTATAGTAGTAGTAGTATTGTGATATATTTTCATTGTTTACGTCTGTACAATAGTGAGAAAAGTCATTGTCAGTAGTAGTGAACATGAGCAGTGTAATATTAGTAAACCTTTATTAATTAACTGTATTATAAAGAAAGTGTTAACGGAAATATATTGATCGCTTGAAGACTCAGGCTTGTCGAGGAAAATTTAGCGTTCAGTGAGCAATGTGAAGGTAGTTCTGTTTGTCACTTGATAAATCCCACTGTGGGCGAAACATAGTCAATAAGGGATGGCAATACATTTCAATTATATCTTCTCTCATCCTATATCTTACATGAGAGTGAAGGTTCAGGACTCTCAGGCTTCATACGAAAGATTTCTTAAAGAGTGGATTTATTTTGTTATCCTTCTCTGTATGTTCTCCAATGACTTTATATCCACTCTGTAGTATGAGCCACAGATTCTAAGAGAAGCCTTATTAATGAAGTAGACGGCTGAATTGAAACTAACACCTTGGGAAGCTTTAAAATAAAAAGTTGGGCAGATGTAGGAATTTTTGTTAAAACAGTCAAATGGGTGACTGTTGACGGAGCCTTGAATCGTTGTAATGTGGCATAGTAATTAATGAGCCAAGTGCAGTGGCTGCCTGTTTTCCGTTCGTGTGGTAAGGTATCTTAATTGTCTTTTATAGTTTTTTTTATCTGCCGTACCCTGACTTAAGATAATTTAGAAATGGGCAGCAAACCCTATGTGAAAGTGTGACACATTTATTAGAAGGATGCGTTGAAGTTAGAGCTCGGGTTTGAGAAAGACATACCTAGCATGGGTAAGTGAATCTACGTACTAAAGTCATAGATTTAATAAGTTACTGTTCTGGGTTACTTAAGCTAACTAGTCTGACCTAACAAATCGAATCTAATCTAATTTAAATTAACCTAACGTAAATTAATTTAACCTAATCCAACATAATTTAAAATCATTAAATTTGTTCAGTGACGTTTTTCAACAATGATTTTTTCTACTCATCCCCACCTTTCCAGCCTATTTTAAAAGCTGCACAAAGTTCCCACTTTAATATATCTGACAGTTTTTGATCATCCATAACTCTATTCTAAGTCCCTTCTCTCCTACCTCCTTCCTAAATCTTACATTCATCTAACCTGAAACCATTTCTGTGTGTTCTCATTTGCTCAGATATCTTTCATCACTTTAATTATATCTCCTCTATTTACGAGGAGCTCCGAAAAGAAATTTTGCCCTGAGGATCTCTCCAGCGAGGATAAGGAAGCTGATGACTAGGGTGCCGCCCAGCATAAGGAACACCGTGAACAAGGTCTTCAGCTGGATGGGTTCCGTCTGTAGCTGGTTACAGTCTATGATGTTGTGAGGCGTATATTGTTCCTCAGCCTTCTTGACGATCCCAGCTGACAGCAGCTCCATCAACCTGTCAGCCCAACCACCTCAGTATCATAATAATAATAATAATAATAATAATAATAATAATAATAATAATAATAATAATAATAATAATAATAAAAGCAACAGCAGGTAAAAAGCGAATAGTGTTAGTTGAAAATGTCGTACATTAAGTGCATTGCGCCATGAAGGTATTTAGCTGTTTACCTGGAGTTTACCTGGAGAGAGTTCCGGGGGTCAACGCCCCTGCGGCCCGGTCTGTGACCAGGCCTCCTGGTGGATCAGAGCCTGATCAACCAGGCTGTTGCTGCTGGCTGCACGCAAACCAACGTACGAGCCACAGCCCGGCTGATCCGGAACTGACTTTAGGTGCTTGTCCAGTGCCAGCTTGAAGACTGCCAGGGGTCTGTTGGTAATCCCCCTTATGTGTGCTGGGAGGCAGTTGAACAGTCTCGGGCCCCTGACACTTATTGTATGGTCTCTTAACGTGCTAGTGACACCCCTGCTTTTCATTGGGGGGATGTTGCATCGTCTGCCAAGTCTTTTGCTTTCGTAGTGAGTGATTTTGTGTGCAAGTTCGGTACTAGTCCCCCTAGGATTTTCCAGGTGTATATAATCATGTATCTCTCCCGCCTGCGTTCCAGGGAATACAGTTTGGAACCTCAAGCGCTCCAGTAATTGAGGTGTTTTATCTCCGTTATGGCGCCGTAAAGTTCTCTGTACATTTTCTAGGTCAGCAATTTCACCTGCCTTGAAAGGTGCTGTCAGTGTGCAGCAATATTCCAGCCTAGATTGGACAAGTGACCTGAAGAGGGGTCATATGGGCTTGGCCTCCCTAGTTTTGAAGGTTCTATTATCCATCCTTCATTTTTCTAGCAGATGCGATTGATACAATGTTTTGGTCCTTGGAAGGTGAGATCCTCCGACATGACACTCCAAAGGGCTTTGACGTTGGTGTTTCGCTTATTTTGTGGCCAGAATTTGTTTGTACTCTGATGAAGCTTTAATTTCCTCGTGCTTACCATATCTGAGTAATTGAAATTTCTCATCGTTGAACTTCATATTGTTTTTGCCCGCCCACTGAAAGATTCGGTTGATGTCCGCCTGGAGCCTTGCAGTGTCTGCAATGGAAGACACTGTCATGCAGATTCGGGTGTCATCTGCAAAGGAAGACACGGTGCTGTGGCTGACTCCTTGTCTATGTCAGATATGAGGATGAGGAACAAGATGGGAGCGAGTACTGTGCCTTTTTGGAACAGAGCTTTTCAAACCCTAGCTTGCCTCGGACTTTACTCTGTTGACGACTACTCCTCTGCGTTCTGTTAGTGAGGGAAAATTTTAGATCCATCAACCGACTTTTCCGTTATTCCTTTAGGGACGCATTTTTGTGCGCTATTACGCCATGGTCACACTTGTCGAAGGCTTTTTTCAAAAGTCTGTATATATTACATCTGCATTCTTTTTGTCTTCTAGTGCATTTAGGACCTTGTCGTAGTGATTTAATAGTTGAGACAGACAGGAGCGACCTGTTTCTAAACCCATGTTGCCCCGGGTTGTGTAAATGATGGATTTCTAGATGGGTGGTGATCTTGCTTCTTAGGACCCTTTCAAAGACTTTTATGATATGGGATGTTAGTGCTATCGGTCTGAAGTTCTTTGCTGTTGCTTTACTGCCCCCCTTTGTGGAGTGGGGCTTGTCTGTTGTTTTTAGTAACTGTGGGACGACCCCCGTGTCCATGCTCCCTCTCCATAGGATGGAAAAGGCTCGTGATAGGGGCTTCTTGCAGTTCTTGATGAACACGGAGTTCCATGAGTCTGGCCCTGGGGCAGAGTGCATGGGCATGTCATTTATCGCCTGTTTGAAGTCATTTGCGTCAGGATAACATCGGATAGGCTTATGTTAACCAAATTTGTGGCTCTCTCATAAAAAATTCATTTTTATCTTCGACTCTCAGTCTGGTTTGCGGCTTGCTAAAAACTGAGTCATATTGGGGCTTGAGTAGCTCACTCATTTCCTTGCTGTCATCTGTGTAGGACCCATCTTGTTTTTAAATAGGGGGCCCAAAAAAACTGGACGTTGTTCTCGAAATTTGATTTGGCATAGGAGAAAATACTTTGGGTTTCTTTCGATTTCATTTATGGCTTTTAGTTCTTCCTGCGATTCCTGACTCCCCATAAGATTCCCCTTTAGCTTAAGTTCGATGCTTGCTATTTCTCTGACCAGTGTCTCCCTACGCATTTTTAGATATATTGACCTCTTTTAGCCGCTCTGTTATTCTTTTCCGTCGCCTGTAAAGGGAGCGCCTGTCTCTTTCTATTTTACATCTACTCCTCCTTTTTCTTAGAGGAATAAGCCTTGTGCATACATCGAGTGCCACCAAGTTAATCTGTTCTAGGCATAAGTTGGGGTCTGTGTTGCTTAGTATATCTTCCCAGCTTATATCGGTTAGGACTTGGTTTACTTGGTCCCACTTTATGTTTTTGTTATTGAAGTTGAATTTGGTGAATGCTCCCTCGTGTGCAAATGCAAATGGTGTGGGTGGTAGTCACACCATACCCATGGTGTGGGTGGTAGTCACACCATACCCATGGTGTGGGTGGTAGTCACACCATACCCATGGTGTGGGTGGTAGTCACACCATACCCATGGTGTGGGTGGTAGTCACACCATACCCATGGTGTGGGTGGTAGTCACACCATACCCATGGTGTGGGTGGTAATCAAAAGATAACAGAGGTACATAATGGGTCCACGGACCGGGCCACAGTTCTGACAGCTGAACAAGTTACACTGGTAATGAACTATTTACATATTTATATTTGGTTACAATCGTAATGAATTATTTATACAGATATAAATTAGGTCACAAAAATATCACAAAATATTGCTTCACTGAGAACCACTTTAATTCACGTGATGATTAACAATGTGATTATTACAGATGCAAGGGAAAAATGCTCTAAAATCATAGAACAATGAATTAATGTACATTTTATATAAATTCCATCACACATTGACTTACCCCTTCATGAATGCTTGATAAGTTTGCCATAGAAAGTGTGTTGAAGGAAAATGTTAAATATAACTTCAGCATATCTGTGTATGGAATAAAGGAATTAATGGGAGGAGAAAAGTATTGAAAGTGTGATATTATTAAATATAGTCTTATAATTACCACAGTGATCACTGCAGCTCGTGCACATTTTCCACTGTTATTTTTTCCGATGTTATGACCAGGGTAACACTGAACTTAGTTACACACATGTACATTTTAAGTAACCGCTTTATTTACTGGAGCATAAAGCGCAGTGTATGTTTATTGTACATTATATTATATAGTGATAGTTCTTCTTTCAATTTTTTCTATGTTTTCTTTTATTGTAATTCAAATGTGTTACAATAAGTTATATGAAGCTTGAGGAGCAGCAGCCAATTAAATCATGCAGTGCGTGATTTAATTCAGTGAGTGTAAAGTGAACTATTTTATATTTCTGAACATTTGTTAGATGCCGAAATTCAGCTGCTCTTTTAAAACAACAGTTATTTAATAGTTTTTAAAGTAAGTTGTCATCTTGAATCTAGATACATGTTGTTGGGGATAGAAAGTTGTGTGGGTCACTGAAGGGCCCCTAGATGCTTACCATCTAATTACTTGCCAGACCTAATTAACGATTTTAACATCATCCACCACTATACCAATGTCGTGCATAGACCAGAGCAATGACTTACAAATTGTTAAATACTGGAACGAGCGGCGAGCCTTTCTTGAGAGCGAATGATGCCTGTGCTGGGAAGTACCCTGTTGGGAGACGATATAATCGGCAATCTTGACCAAATTTGTAGAAGAGTGTCACCTCCCACTCCATGAACACATACGCCTCCTTCAGGACTCGCTCAATTCCTTCATCCATACTTTCTACTATACCATCGAAGTTTCGAGACACTATAGTCTGGTATGTTCTTTGGTATACCTGCGCCGGAGAGTCCTGAGAAATGTGGAAAGTCTTACAGAAAGTGAACATCAAAGTACTTTTTCTGTTGGTAAATTTAGTTTCAAGAATATTGGCCATGTATGAGCTACTCATTCTTTCCTATACACCATCGAAGAAATTAGGATATTAGTGTCCGGGTGATAACTTGAAAATACCAAATCTGATATGCTTCGAATTTCCGATAATAATACCCAACTGTATTAAAAACTTTGGCACACACTGCACTTATATTTTGACGTGTACTGCAGCACAAGGGACTGGCATTATGCAGTATGGAGATACCTTTCTCAGGTTGCCCATAGACAAATACGTTTAATTTGCTACGGAGATAGCTTCTAATCTTCTGCAAATTCTGTCACTGAATTTTGTTACCAGTAATTATTTCACTATGGTTCACTTAGCACAGTTTGTTTCGCTACCCTTTTCTATAGAGCATTCAGTTTTGACTTACTTCTAAAAGTGTTTTCCTGGTAACGTACATATTTCTTCCCCCTAGCCCATAGGATTTCAGGAGATAACTTAGTAGATGAGGCTACAGTTTATGCAAAACGGTTCATAACCCAGTATTTCATAAGGTCCAGTGTTAATTAACTGTCTACATTATTACACCATAAGTCTACTGGACCCGGAGTAACCCTTCATCGGTGACCTTTATATTACCTTCGTCAGTGGTACTGCATTCTGTTTAACATTTTTAGATGTGGCAGAGTCTGTCACAAGCAATATTTACTGGAAGGTGGAACTTACAGCAGCCTCACCTCTTATAATGCTTCAGAAACCCAGACTGTCCTACAGTCTGGAAGATCAGCAAAGGACTCCAATGGAAATAAGTCACTGCTTTTTTGGGTTATCCCAAGTTCTCTACACATATGCTGCTATGTATGACAATCTATGTAACTGTATTTGTGTATACCTTAATAAACTTAGTTTATCTAGTTAGCTCGATGGAGAAACTTCATTAGATATTAAAAGTATTGCAACTTTGATCCACCAAATCTATACCTTCCAGTTGACATTAGAGTATTCTTGACCAATATATATTTTGGTTATTAATTTATTATTTTTCTTAAGCATAAATATATAGTCATTTTTCAATTTATTAATATTATTAAAAGTATTAATTTATTTTTAAACTGCTTATCTACCGACCCACGTGTTTATTTACACATTTATAGTTATCATTCACATCTTTTTTCACAAAATGGAATATTTATTTAGTGGGGGTCAAGTTTCCCTTACATTTGGCAACTCTCTCCCTTACAATAAATAACTAAGTCACTTACTCTAAAATACTCGATGAGGGAAGAGCCCTTCAAGTAGCCGAGAGTGAGCGAGGGACTGCGGTTGATGTCTTCTAAGTTGGTGATGGCAGGTAGAGGCGGTCCCACAGCCAGGGCGGTGATCAGGTCACTAGTGTAGTGTTGCAGTAGCAACATGTGTAGCAACATGCAACTCACTGACACCATCCGTAGTGAAGTTGGTACCTCACTTAAGTCAGCACCTACCGTTGTTGGAAGAATTACAGTAATTATAATAACTAGTATTGTTGTAAAAAATGCTATTATTATTATTGCTATACATCAAGTAAAAAATATGAAGGACTTTGGGTAGTTATACTTGACTGACTGTTAACTAAAGTCACTCAGTTCACCTAGAGCCCACCAGACTCTTCACGAGCTCTGTCAGTTATTTGGTGAACACTTCCCCACAGATGGCTGTCAGAATACAATTACTGTACCAGTATGATGTCCTTGTTGACACCTGGTTCCTGGTTAATTACCAGGTAGAATGGTCCAACACACTTGGTCGCTGGTTGAAACATGACCTCATGTGGATGTGACAAACTGACCGGCTCTAGAGATTAATTACCTCACTTGTCCTATATCGTCATTGATGTGCTTACTTATGCTCTACCTACGCTAAAGAGACAATAAGTGTCAGGGGCCCAAGACTGTTCAACTGCCTCCCAGCATACATAAGGGGGATTACCAATAGACCCCTGGCTGTCTTCAAGAAGGCACTGGACAGCCACCTAAAACCAATACCTGACCAGCCGGGCCGTAGTTCGTACGTCGGTTTACGTGCGGCAAGCAGTAACAGCCTTGTTGATCAGGTCCTGATCCATCGCGAAGCCTGGTCACAGACCGGGCCGCGGAGTCGTTGACCCCAGAAACCCTCTCCAGGTATGCCTGGATGTACAAAGTGGGGAAAATTGGACTTACGTGCAGCCAGGACTTTGTCTACGTAGAGACTTGACATCTTAGATGTGTGGTGACGTTAGACACTCATCTTAATAATGAACTGTCATGGTATCCGAATGTCAATAAATCATTATAGCTGACACTCAGCACTTACACTGATAAATTCATCGAAATCAAGTCCAATTTAAGAGTGTGGATTCCGGCTTAAGTCCTGGAAGTTCACTGACTTACTGACTTCAATGATTCTTGTTACTCTCACACACCTCACTGAGTAAATGTTTGAAGCACACGTCACATTAGAGGCACCGATGATTATTAATCCGGCTCCATGGTGCTCATGTTATTTATTTATTTATTTATTTATTTATGTCTTTGCAATTAGTACATTGAGATTATGTATTTATGCCTAGGCATTATGGGCCAACTTAACATTATTGGCTTACTGGCTACTTAACACTAGGAATTATATCAATACTTGTACAGTAGATTATTAATTATTTGAGAATTTAATTTATATAAGACAAAGATATATTCATATATTCAAAAAAGCTTTTTGTGAAAACAATGATTCAATTATATTCCTGTTGACAATGGATAAAAGGTTCAAAAGTAATTGTTGAAAGTATGATGTGGGAGTACATATTGAGTGTGTGAGTACTGAGTATGTAGCATTTAGTCTAGGATGATTAAGTGGCTTTTGAGAAGAGTCTTAAATTGATTTTCAGACTGAGTTACTTTAATATCTTCTGGTAATGAATTCCATATTTTGGGGACCTTTATGTGCATAGAGTTTTTACACAGTGTGATGTGGACACGAGGTATATCAAAAAGAGATCTGTGTCTTGTGTTGTGGTTATGTGTCCTGTTTAGGTTGGTGAGGAGAAGTTTGAGTGGAGGGTTTATATTTGCGTGTAATGTTTTGTGTATGTAGTAGGCACATGAATAAGTATGGATGTTTTTAATGGTGAGCATTGTTATAAGTGTTCTGTTTGTCACAAAGCTGAAGACCGCTGTGGAGAGCTGGTTAGATATAGCAGTCGCTACTTATCTGTTAACAGTACTATATCCAGCAGCCTCTCCCTGGACATCCCGTCGGTGTGCCGTCCTAGAGTCCACAGTGGCTCTGGATTAACAAGTGGGTTATTTACCAATTTGCCTGAAAGGACCGTATATCCAGCATTTTACTATCATCCGAAATGCGCAGTGATACTCACTTGGTTTGGGCTTAAAGCCCTCCAATTACAACCTCGAATAGGACAGCACTAATCAACTTGTTTCTGCCTAAGGACTGCAATTCATATTTGGTGATACAAATGAGAATAAGCCTTATCTTGCTCGTGTAACGTGAGCTAATGGTGTTGACAGCGCCATTAAGGCCGATGTGTCCAAGAAAGGTATACAATGCCGACAAGATGAAAGTAAAGACACATGTGCAACATCTGGTAATCTTTATTGTAGACGTATCGCCATCCAGTGGCTTTATCAATACAAATTCTAGGACATAATTAGAAGACAGTAGAGCTATATACAAAAGCTGAGGTAATCGGTCCCTCAGCCTTGGAGTGGAGAGCACCGTGGTTGTAGAGATTCTCTACAACCACGGTGCTCTCCACTCCAAGGCTGAGGGACTGATTACCTCATCTTTTGTATATAGTTCTAATGTCTTCTAATTATGCCCTAGAATTTTTTTTTTTATTTATTCGCCGGTATTCTCCCGGCCCGGGTCTTTTCCAAGTAGTGGTGACCCGGCCTTGGCTCCCTATCTGGGAAGTGTCTCTCCTAGAATCTGTATTGATAAAGCCACTGGATGGCGATACGTCTACAATAAAGATTACCAGATGCTGCACATGTGTCTTAACTTTCAAGGCCAATGTAGGTGACTTGACTGAAGGCTTGAGTGTCTTGGGGAATGTTGCACTAATGTTCGCCACTACATCAGGAATGTTCGTTGCAATCACTCACAATACCGGTTGCAGTTCATCATTCAGCATCATCTTTTGTTCATAGTTTCGTGTATTATCCACAGCAGGGAGAACACGGAGACACAATAAACACTACGTGACTAATTCTACCACGAATTTCCTGACTCGTATAAGGAAACTAGTCTAACTTTCCTAGTTTCCTGAGATTGCCAATATGAACAAGAGTCAAGAACACACTGGTCACTACTGTCCCTTTGTCTTTTAACAATAAGGAGGCAACGGCCTCGTGGCACACAAGTCGTCGCCCTCCAGCTCAGCTCATTATCCACACAAATGATATGCTGAACTCAGCTTTATATCTCTTCCTTGCTACACATTGCAGCAGTATTCAATACAAGAGGGTAGGTTTCTTGTTATTTAGCTACAGACTACAATTTATAATAGTCTCAACTTGTAGATAGTGGAGTGCAGGTTTTCCCTTAGTTTTCCTGCTATGGAGACGAGTAATTAATCTCGTTTAACAACGTTAGGTCTTAGCCCCACGAAATTCAGCTTTTTTGTAGATTATTAGCATCATACTGCTAGTAAAGTGCAAAACTAGAACTGAGAAGATGTTGTTTACTTGTCATTTCCGTAATGCAACATGTGAGGTGACCCTCCAGTGTTGTTTAGAGTGTATATTACAGTGAGGAATTTCCACTACTTGTGAATTTCCATTTCCTGTGAATCTCCATTACCTGTAAAACCCCCATTACCTGTGAATCTCCATTACATGTGAACTTCTGTCACCTATAAATCTCTATTACCTGTGAATCACTATTACCCACGAATTTCCATTACCACTCTCCCCTTTCTATCTGACCATATTTGTGTGTCTCTGCCCACGACGCACCTTGGCCTACCAGGAAGGCGGTGACAGTGATGAGTGTATCAGAGAGGGTGAGATGTATCCCCCGCCGCCTAGAGCAGTACACCACCATGACTGTGACCATTATAGCGAGCATCACCACCATCCCTGCTGCTGCCCATGCCCTCCCTTCAAACTGCTTGGTATACGCCCTCCACACCACGTCGCTGCTCGATGGTCGTCGCATCACCAACTGATATCTGACAGAAAACATCAGTTAAATTCATAAAGAATATTACTTCGTTCAGAACAAGACTCGGTGATCTTCATCATAAAGTAACCAATGAACCCATTAATGTTGTGTATCTCCAGGAGTGTTGAGTCCCTGTATGCACCCCATACCCATCCTGTGGGTGGTAGTCGAAAGAAACCATACCACGGGTGGGGTTAGAACCCGTGATCATAGAGTCATAAAACTCCAGATTGACCTCTGTAATCTTTTGACTACCGCCCACAGGATGGGTATGGGGTGACTACCGCCCACAGGATGGGTATGGGGTGACTACCGCCCACAGGATGGGTATGGGGTGACTACCGCCCACAGGATGGGTATGGGGTGACTACCGCCCACAGGATGGGTATGGGGTGACTACCGCCCACAGGATGGGTATGGGGTGACTACCGCCCACAGGATGGGTATGGGGTGACTACCGCCTACAGGATGGGTATGGGGTGACTACCGCCTACAGGATGGGTATGGGGTGACTACCGCCTACAGGATGGGTATGGGGTGACTACCGCCTACAGGATGGGTATGGAGTGCATAATAAACATGTTAAAAACCTGTAAGATCCTCCCCCCACCTAAATTACCCTCATTTGTTACATTTAACCTCAAATCAATTAAGTCCTGTGTTCTCTCTGCTTTAAAATGGGTTCCACATCAACTTCTTGCAATTATGAAGATCGATGTGCATCAATACCAGGTCTTACGATTGATGTAGGGAACTCTGCTCTTAAGTTGTATATGTATGTTCTTGCTGATACCTTTAATTATACAGCCCTTCCACCTTGTGCTGAGTCAGAACCAACTAACATCGTCGGTGATTACAATGACACACACAAAAACATTGAAAATTGATAATATAATTTTAATAAACAAAGCTGATGCTCATAAACTGGGCTCCAACGTAATTTATCTATGCAGAATTTATTATATAAAAGTGGCACAAGTTCTTTGACTTTAGTCAAACAACTTGTCAAACAACTTGTCAAACAACTTGTCAAACAACTTGTCAAACAACTTGTGTCACTCTTATATCAGTCTTCCAACTCTCTTCAAGACAATATAAAAAACTTCTCTATCTTCCACCTGCTTAAAAAAAAAATAGGTAAAAATCACCTTCTTTATCTAATGTAAATTCTGCGTAAATAAATTACGTTGGAGCCCAGTTTATGACCATCAACCTTGTTTATTAAAATTATATTAATATTCACACTACTGTAGTCACTACCACCAATATATTTCTACTTAATAAGCAAAAATATGTTCTACCTCAGCATTCAACCTCTACAAGTTTCTTAAACCATCCCAAAATGTCATAAATTATAAAGAAAACTGTTATATATAGTGTCAAGGATTGTAAACCACAATATTCTAGTAAACTAATAAATAAATTGTTTAGTAGTCATAAGTTAAATGTAATGTTGCCTGAAATACTCTGCCCAACCACAGGCTTTCAGTGAAATATATTTACCATGACAATCCTAAACAGGTAAGCCCCACTTTACAGCGCTTTGCTTTACAGCGTTTCACTAATACAGCAGTTTTCAATTATACCCATTCTTCATTTATTCAGACTTCCTACAATAAATATATTCAACACTCATTATAAGCTTAGTACTGTATATGCATGTTTTACACCTACCTCTATTGCTCATTTAATATATATTATTGTGTAAACATGTTATCAGATTTTTATATGCATTTGAAAGTGAAAAAAAAACACTTTACAGCAATTTTTGCTTCACGGCGATAACCTGAAACCTAACCTGCTGTATAAGCAGGGCCTGCTGTATAAGCAGGGCCTGCTGTATAAGCGGGGGCTCCTGTATAAGCGGGGCCTGCTGTATAAGCGGGGCCTCCTGTATCAGTTGTGAGCCGTACTTTATAGAAATACAGATTATCAATTAATATTTACACTAATGACTCATTACAACTGTGACCAGGTGTGGACGTATCAGTGGCTCATTACTTTGTAATTTGTTTATGATTGTAACCATGTATAGGAGTGTAGATAGTTCGTTACCTTTGTAACTTGTCATGATTGTGACCAGATCTACCTGGAGTTCATTACCTTTGTAACTTGTTCAGCTATCAAAACTTTGTGGTCCAGTCCCTGGACCCATTATGTACCTCTGAAATCTTTTGACTACCGCCCACAGGAAGGTTTTGGGTTGCATAATAAAGATGTTAAACTAACTGATTATCAGTGTCAGTGTCATGATGTGCAGACTCTGAACCTATATTTAACTATGACAGTGTCAACACTTGGCTTTCAGCACTTCTCTCGCTGTGAGTTTATCATTGTAACATACGCTTAGACCACTGCCCACCCTCGACGTGCGAAACGTCAACAACCAGAGTCAAAACTGCGTCGACTGAACTGCTGAAGTTTAGTTTAGTTTAATATGTTTATTATACACCCTATATCCATCCTGTGGGTGATAGTCAAAAGATTACAGAGGTAGAGAATGGGTCCAGGGACTGGGCCCCAGAGTTTTGACAGCTGAATTGCTGAAGCAACTGCTTCAGTCTCTCAGGTTTCTGACTGAATCTGAAACTTCACATTTTCATTCAGTACGAGATCTACTGCAATTAAACGTGTGTCTCGTGCAGTAAGTAGTTTAAAGTCATAATCTTTACTTCCGCGTGATACATCGTTTGCACAATGGATGACGTTCAATATTGCGCATGGCAAACCTCGGGTTATGCAGAGCGTTGTGGGGCAGCAACCATCCAGGTAGGTGCTACCACCCTCTCATGACTCAGCAACCATCCAGGTAGGTACTACCATCCTGTCATGACTCAGCAACCATCCAGGTAGGTGCTACCACCCTGTCATGACTCAGCAACCATCCAGGTAGGTGCTACCACCCTGTCATGACTCAGCAACCATTCAGGTAGGGGCTACCATCCTGTCATGACTCAGCAACCATCCAGGTAGGTGCTACCATCCTGTCATGACTCAGCAACCATCCAGGTAGGTGCTACCATCCTGTCATGACTCAGCAACCATCCAGGTAGGTACTACCATCCTGTCATGACTCAGCAACCATCCAGGTAGGGGCTACCATCCTGTCATGACTCAGCAACCATCCAAGTAGGTGCTACCATCCTGTCATGACTCAGCAACCATCCAGGTAGGTGCTACCATCCTGTCATGACTCAGCAACCATCCAGGTAGGTGCTACCATCCTGTCATGACTCAGCAACCATCCAGGTAGGTGCTACCATCCTGTCATGACTCAGCAACCATCCAGGTAGGTGCTACCACCCTGTCATGACTCAGCAACCATCCAGGTAGGGGCTACCATCCTGTCATGACTCAGCAACCATCCAGGTAGGTGCTACCATCCTGTGATGACTCAGCAACCATCCAGGTAGGTGCTACCATCCTGTCATGACTCAGCAACCATCCAGGTAGGTGCTACCATCCTGTCATGACTCAGCAACCATCCAGGTAGGTACTACCATCCTGTCATGACTCAGCAACCATCCAGGTAGGTGCTACCATCCTGTCATGACTCAGCAACCATCCAGGTAGGTGCTACCATCCTGTCATGACTCAGCAACCATCCAGGTAGGTGCTACCATCCTGTGATGACTCAGCACCCATCCAGGTAGGTGCTACCATCCTGTCATGACTCAGCAACCATCCAGGTAGGGGCTACCATCCTGTCATGACTCAGCAACCATCCAGGTAGGTGCTACCATCCTGTCATGACTCAGCAACCATCCATGTAGGTGCTACCATCCTGTCATGACTCAGCAACCATCCAGGTAGGTGCTACCATCCTGTCTGGACTCAGCAACCATCCAGGTAGGTGCTACCATCCTGTCATGACTCAGCAACCATCCAGGTAGGTGCTACCATCCTGTCATGACTCAGCAACCATCCATGTAGGTGCTACCATCCTGTCATGATTCAGCAACCATCCAGGTAGGTGCTACCATCCTTTCATGACTCAGCAACCATCCAGGCAAGTGCTACCACCCTGTCATGACTCAACAACCATCCAGGTAGGTGCTACCATCCTGTCATGACTCAGCAACCATCCAGGTAGGTGCTACCATCCTGTCTTGACTCAGCAACCATCCAGGTAGGTGCTACCATCCTGTCATGACTCAGCAACCATCCAGGTAGGTGCTACCACCCTGTCATGACTCAGCAACCATCCATGTAGGTGCTACCATCCTGTCATGACTCAGCAACCATCCAGGTAGGTGCTACCATCCTGTCAGAAATCAGCAACCATCCAGGTAGGTGCTACCACACTGTCATGACTCAGCAACCATCCAGGTAGGTGCTACCACCCTGTCATGACTCAGCAACCATCCAGGTAGGTGCTACCATCCTGTCATGACTAAGCAACCATCCAGGTAGGTGCTACCACCCTGTCATGACTCAGCAACCATCCAGGTAGGTACTACCACCATGTCATGTCTCAGCAACCATCCAGGTAGGTGCTTCCATCCTGTCATGACTCAGCAACCATCCAGGTAGGTACTACCATCCTGTCATAACTCAGCAACCATCCAGGTAGGTGCTACCATCCTGTCATGACTCAGCAACCATCCAGGTAGGTGCTACCACCCTCTCATGACTCAGCAACCATCCAGGTAGGTGCTATCACCCTGTCATGACTCAGCAACTATCCAGGTAGGTGCTACCACCCTGTGATGACTCGGGAACCATCCAGGTAGGTGCTACCATCCTGCGATGACTCAGCAACCATCCAGGTAGGTGGTACCATCCTGTGATGACTCTGCAACCATCCAGGTAGGTGCTACCACTCTGTCATGACTCAGCAACCATCCAGGTAGGTGCTACCATCCTGTCATGACTCAGCAACCATCCATGTAGGTGCTACCACCCTGTCATGACTCAGGAACCATCCAGGTAGGTGCTACCATCCTGTGATGACTCAGCAACCATCCAGGTAGGTGCTACCACCCTGTCATGACTCAGCAGCCATCCAGGTAGGTGCTACCATCCTGTGATGACTCAGCAACCATCCAGGTAGGTGCTACCATCCTGTCATGACTCAGCAACCATCCAGGTAGGTGCGATCATCCTGTCATGACTCAGCAACCATCCAGGTAGGTGCTACCATTCTGTCATGACTCAGCAACCATCCAGGTAGGTGCTACCACCCTGTCATGACTCAGCAACCATCCAGGTAGGTGCTACCATCCTGTCATGACTCAGCAACCATCCAGGTAGGTGCTACCACCCTGTCATGACTCAGCAACCATCCAGGTAGGTGCTACCATCCTGTCATGACTCAGCAACCATCCAGGTAGGTGCTACCACCCTGTCATGACTCAGCAACCATCCAGGTAGGTGCTACCATCCTGTCATGACTCAGCAACCATCCAGGTAGGTGCTACCACCCTCTCATGACTCAGCAACCATCCAGATAGGTGCTACCATCCTGTCATGACTCAGCAACCATCCAGGTAGGTGCTACCATCCTGTCATGTCAGTGTGAAACATAAGCCATTGAAAAACTTTTGCAATTTAAAAAAACTTTCTGATGCATCCTGGGTCTCTCCTTGTTATTGTTGATGTTGTTGTTGTTGTTGTTGTTGTTGTTGTAAACCTGGACACATCATTATTGTGCTGCTACCCGATTCTACAGGAAAGTTATATAGTGGGAACACAATTAGTTGTGTTTTCTTATCATATTCCATCACACAGACGAGAGAGAGGGGGAAGCTAAGGTAGATAATGACAAATAGATGTTGAAAGGGAGAGAAGAGGCTTGAGACTGGTCACAAGAAAAACGTCAGAATGAACATACTTAGCGTATATGAAGCCTAGGAGGAAGTCGACTGCGCTCTCTCTCTGCTCAGTGATGTCTAGGGCAGCCACAGCAATATCAGCCTCGTCCCTCACTACCTCACCTATCATGCCACTCCAGCCAGTGCTCAGTAGAGTGCCCCACCCATGATCTTTCACCACCTCACACCGGTACCTAACACATGTATAATAATATGTATAATGATAATAGTAATAATTTTAATAATAATAATAATACAAATAATAATCAGTCAGTATATAATGTCAGAGACATTTATGTACAGAGCTTACTTTATCCTTCGTGACAGTCTTGTGGGATGTGTGATGGATAATGATGGAGAGAGAGCTTTAAATTCTTCACCTCTTTGACAAATAAAACAAAATCTCAACGAATTTCCTGATGTTACTACCAGACGTGACACTAAGAGAGGTAAAGACACACTATGTTCAGAGCAAATCTTTGTTTAAAGACAACGTTATGCTCTGTGACAAGTTTCTCTTACGTTAACACACAACACACGCAACACATTATTATTATAATCAAAAAGAAGCGTAAGCCACAAGGACTATACAGCGACACACGCAACACAACATTACCAGTGTATACAAAAAGATGGTGGAAGGTGTGGTCAGGTAATAGATTATTGAGTGGTGACAGTGGCAGGCAGAATGCTTGGTCACCTGCACAGTATTTACGAGATTTTTTTAAAGATGAGCATAGCTAGACGTTTAGTGATGCTAAATGCGATTTAGATCTGTTTGACAGTATTGAAAATATGTACTACTTTCAACCGCCATCTTCTTGTCCCAGTTTCCTCTTTTTTTTTTTAATAATTTTTTAGGGTCTGTCCAGCCCATTAGGTTTGCCTGTTTGTACCACAGACTGATGTTTACTTTGTTCTAGTTGAATGTTTTGCAGGAATATTTATGTTCAAAGAGACTTGTGTAAAGGCCCCTTGTAGTCTCACCAATGTACACTTTGTCACAACCACCACAAGGAAATTCTGTGGAAGCCTACTTCAGTAGTAGTAAGCCTATGGGTAGATGGTCTAATTATATTCCAAGTGGTTTTTGAGGTAGCAACGGCGATGTTGATGCTACTCTGGTGGAGGGTCTAAACAACCTGGTTGATCACATCACCAATGAGGAGTGAGTCTCTGTTTGTGGTGTGGTTAGTTTTGGGCTTTTGGAGAATATATATTTTGCTGGTTTTATCTTCTCTCATCACTTCAGTGGTGGCTGCCTCAGGATACACTGTACTCTGTATCTATATTTGCTCTTCTATGCTTTATGGTGAGTGTTGGACAATGTGTATACAAAAATGCTGGTACCAGACCCATATACGTACCTGTTTATCGACTGCTACAAACTCAGTGTGTTATCATAGAATTAATACAAATGGGGCAAGTTGTGTTATAAGACACAGTAGAATGTGCCACTAATCTTAGTACCCAAGAAAGATGGAACATGGCACTGTCATTGATGTGTGGGGTGCCTTCACAGTGAGTCATCCACCGCAGTGTAAGCTGAGGAACTTCGTCTGCAGCCTCTCCTAATGTTTCCACCCAAGGATGACCATGATAACTGGGTCACCATGATGACTGTCTGGCTGGGTCAACATGATGACTGTCTTCCCAGGTCACCATGATGACTGCTGGGTCGACATGATGACTGCCTTTTTGGGTCACCATGATGACTGCCATGCCAGGTCACCATTGTGACTGCCTTGCCAGGTCACCATTGTGACTGCCTTGCCAGGTCACCATTGTGGCTGCCTTGCCAGGTCACCATTGTGGCTGCCTTGCCAGGTCACCATTGTGACTGCCTTGCCAGGTCACCATTGTGACTGCCTTGCCAGGTCACCACCTGGACAATACCCGTGCCATGACTCTGCCAGAGAATCACAAACGATGCAATGAATGTCAATAATCCGAGATAGAACCCCCCATTTCATCCCTGGATCACACCTGATTGCTTCCCATTCAATATGTGCTGGAGAGGGGGTCAATGCCCCCGCTGTCTTCTTTAACAGTAAGTTAATGTGCCACCATGAAAGATAACCGGAAGTATAATAACATGCATGAGACGAGGCTACGTGGTGACTTACGTGAAGTTGGTGAGGTCGTGCAGTAGAGTCAGAATGTCTCCCATTACTCCCGTCACCACGACGCTACCGTCCTGCTGCTGCGTCAGCAGTGTCATGGGCTGGAACTGAACCAGAAAACACAAGTCAGCACTGCTGCTGTGGCTGTCAGCTTGACAGGGAAGTATCCTCACACAGATTAGATTTTAGATTTTGCCACCGAAGTGGCTAGTTTATTGTGCACCCCATATCCATCCTGTGGACGGTAGCGCGAGAGCATGTGAATACACAAAAGGCCTAGGAACTAGGCCCCAAAGGGTTAACAGGAATACATATGGATTTATGTCTACATATCTATAGTTCACTTATCTGTTACAAGCAAATTTAGGAAATTTGCTTAGTATATCTGGTATCTTATTTTCATTAATAAGATATCTTGACATGTCACATAGGTTATTATACTGTCTGTCTCTGTATTCCTCAATAAGTGGACAATTAAGCACATAGTGTTCAAGAGAGTGACCATATGCCTGATCACATAATTTACATTTAGTTTGATCATCATCAGTGTGTCTCCCAAACTGCCAGAAGTACTTGTAACCAAGCCTAACCCTGGCCACTACAACATCAGTCAGTCTGTTCACATTGCAAGTTGCTCCATAAACATACTTATCTACGTTCATGTTATCATAGTGGGTTATAGATCTACTCAGGCTTCTAACTGCATTCCTATAACAATCATCTTCATTATTTACTTCTCTCCTAATATTATTCCTAATGCTAGACACAGTTATACCAAAATTATATTCTACGTTCTCCTTCTGGATACTCTTCTTGGCTAACATATCAACTTTATCATGAAGGAATAATCCAATGTGTGATGGGATCCATAGCAATTGTACATTAATTCCTTTGTCCCTAATTTTTGAGTATCTATACCTGGCTTCCCCAATGAGCATGTTGTTGGAGTCATTATATGAGTCAAGAGCCTTCAATGATGACATAGAATCAGTAATGATGATAGAGTCAAGCTCAGTGTCATAGGTTAGCTTTAGCGCCATTAGGATTGCAAACAATTCAGTTCACACAGTGTGGCTGATACCATGAGAATATCCTTACAATGATGCTCATGTCATCAGTGATGGTCAAGTCATTAGTGATGGTCATGTCATTAGTGATGGTCATGTTATCAGTGATGGTCATGTCATCAATGATGGTCATGTCATCAATTCAAATTCAAATTCAAATTCAAAGTTTATTCTCTATAAGGATTACAATGCTGAGTTTACAGAAATTTGGTTATTGTTTGGTTTACATGTAGTAAAATTGTGATTACAGAGTGTACCACTAGAACGCTTAGCATGGCTAGGCATTTCGGGCATAATTAGTTTTATTCTTAATTGTAAAATATTACAAATTATGAGGTAAGTTGGTATTATGGCTAAGTGACTAAATACTAGTTTGTGAGTTTAGCAATGTGAATGCTTTTGTTTTGGCACAGTACATAGTTTCAGTATTGGAGTATCACAGGATTCATTATTTTAAGACTGAGATTAATATTTCTGTTTATGGTCAAATGAGTGAGTGAGTGTAAGTGTGAACCACCAGGTGGTATTCGTGTAGTTAGTTGACGGGGTGTATCAGGGAGATAAGATGTTTTCTAATGGTAGTTTTGAAGGTGATGAATGTGTCTGCAGTTCTAGAGTTCTCAGGTAGGGTATTCCAGATTTTAGGGCCTTTGACATACATTGAATTTTTGTAAAGGTTTAGTCGGACACGGGGAATGTCGTTAGTCATGTCATTAGTGATGGTCATGTCATTAGTGATGGTCATGTCATTATGATGGTCATGTCATCAGTGATGGTCATGTTAGTTAGTTAGTTAAAGATTAGCCGGTATTCTCCCAGCCCGGGCCTTTACCAAGTGGTGGCCCGGCCTTGGCTTCCTCTTTAGGGAGTGTCTGAGACCTAAGTCTCCCATGGGAGGAGGCACAAGTACCTCCTCATCTTTGGGACCAACTGTCCCCAGGCCTAGCCACAAGCTAGGCCTCTCTGGTCTGCCATCCCTGTCCCAAGGGGGCAAATGGGAATGACAGTCTTATGAGCTAAAGGCTCGGGCTCAGGCACCTACCCTACCCTAGAAGGGTTAGGCATGGCGTCGATCTGATGGTCATGTCATCAGTGATGGTCATGTCATCAGTGATGGTCATGTTATAAAAGTACTAATTTGTTTATGTTACTAAATATTAACACTCACTTAATTTGTTATATATTCAGCACAAAATTTCCTCAAATATTCACCAAATTTATTATAATTTGGTGAATATATGAATAAGTTAAATAAAAATTTAAACCTTGTGTAACACAAAATAAATTATGCATTCTACATGCATTTCCGGTTCTATAATAAATTAAGAGAGGCTGAATCTAGAATTAGGACGGGTTAGTGAGTTAACTTCTGCAGTGTTAATTTAAGTAAAGCGCTAAACCTGTATTACCTCAATGGTCGTACATCTAAGGTGTAGTCCCGTCAGGTTACGTCTGTTGATGATTGGATCACTCCTGGGAGCCTCCAACACACCGTATCGTGTCACCATTTTCTCCACTTGCAGAAGCTCTGCTCTTCCCTCCTGTAGGAACCCTGGCTGGTTACCTGGGTCTGTATCAGGAGTCACTTGTCCAGGTGGGGTGGCTAGCGTCCAGCGCCCCAGCTGCTGCGTGTGGTGCTGGAGGTGGGGACTTGCCTGGTAAGTCTCCCACAGCGCTGCAGTCACCCTCTCGTCAGAGACTGTGGCTAACACCACCTGTAAGAAGCAACAGTCATGAAAGTGAATCTTTGCTACAGTAATTAGAGACAACAGTGAAATCATTTATTATGCTCGTCCAGTGGAACTAAGAAAGAATGAATTTTTCTGATTGTCAAGTGTTGAATACTTCTGAAACATTATTTAAAAGTCTTTCTCAATCAGTGGATCATGGAAGAATTTGATTTGCTGTACTCGACTACTGCCGTGTGTCGACACTTACATCAGTCAGTGAAGCAAGGAAGCTGCCCTACCTTTCGCAATCGCCAACTAAAAAAAAAAAATAATACCACTTAGCAGAGGTACACTAATACATTGTTATTATTATTATTATTATTATTATTATTATTATTATTATTATTATTATTATTATAATCAAGGGGGAAGCGCTAAACCTGGAGGATTATACAGCGCCTGGGGGGGGGGATGTGGAAGGCATTCAGGCTTAATTCGGGGAACTGGAGCACAGATCCAATTCCCTAAATCAAGAGCCCCTCACCAATATCAAATGCAACATGTGAAGTAAGCTTTATACCAGCCCAACCATATCTGGGATGCCTCCTGATTCCTAGTAACAACACTAACATAAACATAACAACACTAACATAAACACAACAACACTAACATAAACATAACAACACTAACATAAACATAACAACACTAACATAAACATAACAACACTAACATAAACATAACAACACTAACATAAACATAACAACACTAACATAAACATAACAACACTAACATAACAAACCACTAACATAAACATAACAACACTAACAAACATAACAACACTAACATAAACACAACAACACTAACATAAACATAACAACACTAACATAAACATAACAACACTAACATAAACATAACAACACTAACATAAACATAACAACACTAACATAAACACAATAACACTAACATAAACAAACAACACTAACATAAACACAATAACACTAACATAAACATAACAACACTAACATAAACACAATAACATAACATACAACATAACATACACTAAACACTACAAAACAAATAACACTAACATAAACATAACAACACTAACATAAACACAATAACACTAACATAAACATAACAACACTAACATAAACACAATAACACTAACATAAACATAACAACACTAACATAAACACAAAACACTAACATAAACATAACAACACTAACATAAACACAAACCTAACATAAACATAACAACACTAACATAAACACAATAACACTAACATAAACACTAAAACACTAACATAAACACAATAACACTAACATAAACATAACAACACTAACATAAACACAACAACAATAACATAAACATAACAACACTAACATAAACACAACAACAATAACATAAACATAACAACACTAACATAAACATAACACTAACATAAACATAACAATAACATGAACATTAACTTCTGTATCGTACAATGTCTACTTTTTTTAGTTAGCAAATCTAGTATACATTTAGTTACATACACATGTTTCATGTATGTTTAACTTCTATGCTAATAATAATAGCAGTAATAATAATAATAATAATAGTAATAATAATAATAATAATAATAGTAATAATAATAATAATAAAGCCTGTAATTGTTTTACATGATGGTAGGATTGCTGGTGTCCTTTTTTCTGTCTCATAAACATGCAAGATTTCAGGTACATCTTTCTACATCTACTTACACTTAGGTCACACTACACATACATGTACAAGCATATATATACACACCCCTCTGGGTTTTCTGCTATTTTCTCACTAGTTCTTGTCCTTGTTTATTTCCTCTTATCTCCATGGGGAAGTGGAACATAATTCTTCCTCCGTAAGCCATGCGTGTTGTAAGAGGCGACTAAAATGCCAGGAGCAAGGGGCTAGTAACCCCAAAAAGAGAAACTTTCGTTTTTCTTTTTGGCCACCCTGCCTTGGTGGGATACGGCCGGTTTGTGAAAAAAAAATAATAATAATAATAATCATGGTAAGGGAGTGTTCTATTTATTCAGCCAAATTTAGGCAAGGGTAGACCCTCATGGGTCAGATTTAGGAAAGCAGTGAGTGTTATGGTCATGACAGTGTGTTTACCTGGAGCAAACACCAGCGGCGGTGTGTAGCACTACACTGCTGCTGGTGTTTGTCTGGTCGATCATGTTCCTCCTACTGCAGCAACACTAAATTGTTTGTAGCACCTTCATTCACGGCTAAAACTACAATGAAGTAGGTGCAAGTTAGATCAAGCTTGGTTAATGGGGTTTGAAGCTTACCTACTACACGAGGGTCATTGAGGCTGCTCGTAAGCGTCATCACCAGACAAGAATAGTTTAATCCTAATAATAGGGATTAAAGTAAATCCCAGTAGATGTATACCGTGTATATAACCTGGGTTAGTTCATCATTAATATTAATAGTTGGAATTCATTTCCATGAGGGGGGGGAAAAGTCGTCAGTTTTGAAAATGAAAGAAATTTTGAGAGCTGGTGAAGAGGATATTTCTAAGTGATGTTGAATACGCAAAATACAACTACAGTAAATAACACTAAACCACAACAGTAAGGAAATATATTATATCTGCTACTGATATAAATAAAACTGTGTAATAAAAGCAGCAAACTGACCCCAAAGTTGAGGTCGCAATTGATCTGCCACGTTACTGGAAAACATAATTTTAAGAATTGTTTATTTACAGATCAAGTTCCATCAGAACCTGCAGCACAGGTAGTATAGTGAGTCACTCAAAACTTGCTCCCTGATTAAAAATAACTGGTGAATAATCTTTCAGGGATATTAATTAAGCAACGTGCTCTCACTGGAAGCATAAAATATTTAAAAATGTTTTAAACATTTAGCTTTACACTTGTGACTAACATTTCTGTCTCTGAAGACGCCAACAGTAGTCCCCCATCATGTTGTGACTAACAGTTGTGTCTCTGAAGACACCAACAGTAGTCCCCCATTATGTTGTGATTAACAGCTGTTTGTCTCTGAAGACACCAACAGTAGTCCCCAGCATGTTGTGACTAACAGTTATGTCTCTGAAGACGCCAACAGTAGTCCCCCATCATGTTGTGACTGAAACGCCCCTGACAGCGTACCTCCATTGTGCTGCTACAATGGTGAGACCTTTCACCATGCTCGCCACTAACAGTACCAATATTGGATGGGAAGAAGTTCAGGTGTGCAAGAAAAAAGTGCATTTTTAGGATCACGGGTCAACTCAGGGCTCCACGGGGCTTCTATCATATTTTACACTAACCTGACATAACTCTCTGCTCTTTGTCTTCTTAGGGAGTTCTGGACATCCTGTCTGAAAGCTTGCCATGCTACCAGCTCCAGTGGCGTCACTTGTGATAGTAAGACTGGGATGGATAACAGTTCACGGATTTGCGGCCCAACTAATACTCTGGACTTAAGTTTTGCATCAGTTAAAACCTCCTCCAAAATTTTCCTTTACCATCCATAGCTTTTACAAAATTTTCACCAGGCCGAACTTTTAAAGCTTGCATGAACATCATGGTCTTGTTAGTAAGATGGATGGTAACAGTTAAGCGATTTGCGGCCACTAATACTTGGACTTAGTTTTGATCATTAACCTCCTCCAATTTTTTTACATCCATAGCTTTACAATTTCCCAGGCGAACTTTTCAAAGCAATGAAAATATTCTTTTGATGTCAGTTATATGCTAATTTTCATGAATAGGTTTTTTTTCTTGCAGTCCATTTTTTAATAGTATTGTTAACTCTAAAAAATTCACAAAGAAGTATTTGTGTTGTTTGTAACAATCAAATGACAAGGTCAGTGAGTTCTGAAAAATGAACTTGTTTATTTAACTAATGTAGATGTTTATGAGATTGTTTTAAGTTTCAGTTCGTGGTTATGAAGATTCCAGTGTTATCAGTTTCTTCACTGTTATCACGTTCAGTGTTATCAGTTTCTTCAGTGTTATCAGTTTCTTCACTGTTATCACGTTCAGTGTTATCAGTTTCTTCAGTGTTATCAGTTTCTTTACTGTTATCACGTTCAGTGTTATCAGTTTCTTCACTGTTATCACGTTCAGTGTTATCAGTTTCTTGACTGTTATAACGTTCAGTGTTATCAGTTTCTTTACTGTTATCACGTTCGGTGTAATAAGCAACAGGTGAGACAGGTGAGAGAGTGTCCTCATTATGTGGCACAGGTGTTAATACTGACTAACAATCTGTACATGTTATTTAGTTCTTGTTATTTGTTGAGAAAGCAGCCATATTAACCACGCAGAAGTGTCAGTCATTCAAGTGAATCTGGTTTTCTCCACACCTTTGAGATTACATATATAACACTGAAGCTCAAGGGTCTTCTCCAGACTGGGGACTGACACTCCTATACTTAGGTGACGGACTGACACCTCAAACTAATACTTTAAGGTTGACAGACTGATCACATCATCTTTACCTTTCCACTGCTTGTGTTGTCTCTGTATTTGTCGCCGTTGTATTTAACTGATGAAGCCTGCTGTGTAGGCGGAAAGTTTCTGAATAAACCTACCTAACTGTTGTGCATGTTGTTACTGCATGCCATTATTATATTCACAGGAATGTTGCATGTTGAAAACGACCTCATGTGAATGCATGATGCATGACATAGTGAACATGAGGAGGTTGGTCACAAGAACAGCAAGAGGCAAACAAAGAAATACAAATAAATAAAAATGAAAAGTAAAAAAAAGAACAAAAAAACATAAGAACTACGAAGAAAAAATTCTTAAGCTTCAACCGAGGAAAGTGAGTAGGTAGTCTGAGTGGTCACTACCAGCGTTCACCCTCTCATTACCTCATTAATGTACTCGCACAAAGCATGTTAAATGGCCCACGTACAACCATGATCCAAGGTACGTTGACCTTGATGACACCTCACTCATACTAGATCCTGTACTCACCTATTTGTGGTTGCAAGGGTCGAGACATAGTTCATTACTTTGCTCAGTGTCAGATGACACGTCAAGTCCCGCAGGTAAAGCCAGTCCTCTTAATTCCAAACCTCGATTCACCTTTGAAAAGACAAATCATATGGAAGACTGATAAAGGCCACTTAAACAGTGACATTCTGACTGTTACATCAACCAAGCTCAGTGGTTCCGTTTTCTACTCTCTCAGCAGGATTTTTAATCGCCTTTATCTAATATATTTTTGTTTTGTTTCGGTGTCGTATTATTTGTTATCCTTCGTGAACAGAGAACAATCTAACCTACCCTACCTTTGTCTACCTGGAGAGAGTTCCGGGGGTCAACGCCCCCGCGGCCCGGTCTGTGACCAGGCCTCCTGGTGGATCAGAGCCTGATCAACCAGGCGAGATATTTACTACAAACCTTAATTAAATTGAGAAAACACATAGATTGATATTGGGATAACTTAAAGAAACAGTAATCAAATCACAGAACGGGTGAGACTCGAACCCATGGCAAGTGAGACATAAAACTCACAGGCCAGTATGTTAACCACTGGGCCAGCTACGTATATTTCTGTACACTGTGGGAAGGTTATAAAGGGCCATGTGGCACAATATTTTTCAGACGAATCCACACCAGGTGTCGTGCTTACTCAGGCCTCAGACAGGATGGTTATGGCCCAGTGTTCACCTCAACTCTGTTTGTGACGTCACTCGATCTCAAAGATTATAATTTCTTATTCTAAGGCAGACTGAAACTAATTATTATATTAATATATCTAACCCAGCTTAATTCCTAAACCACGAGGGTTGTTACAGCTGAGAATGACAAGTACAGTTACGAGGAATGTGATGCGCTCAGTTCCCTGCAGAAGCACTCTACTGAGACAATAACTTATTTTTTGTATAAGGTATAACGACACAAGTGTTAGTCAGGTCACACGTGCAGACAAGGTCACGTTCAGACAAGGTCAACAGCAGACAAAGGTCACACGTGCAGACAAAGGTCACACGTGCGACAAGTCACACATGCAGACAAAGTACGTGAGAAAAGGTAGGCAGCAAGGTCACAGTGCGCAAACACTGAGACAAGTCCGTGAGACAAGGTCACACGTGCGCAAGGTCCGTGCGACAAGGTGTGGCAAGGTCACACGTGCAGACAAAGGTCACACGTGCAAGGTCACGTGCGACAAGTCAAGTGCAAGGCACATCAACAAGTACCGTTCAGACAAAGGTACACAGCAGACAAGGTCACACTCAGACAAGTCACATTTTGCACATAACTTCAGACAAGTCACGTTCAGACAAAGGCAACTGCAGACAAGTGTGCAGACAAGGTCACACTCAGACAAGTACACGTGCAGGCCACCGTGCAGACAAAGGTCACGTTGACAAGTCACATGCACAAGGTCATGGACAGTCACACGTGAGACAAAGGTCACACGTTCAGACAAAGGTCACATTCAACAAAGTCACACGTGCAGACAAAGTCCACGTGCAACAAGCCACACGTGCAGAAGGTCCACGTGCAGACAAGTCAAGTGAACAAGGTCCACGTGCAGACAAGGTCACAGTGCACAAAGGTGGAGAGCGGAACGTCGCACTTACTTTGTTGCACGAGTGACCTTGTCGCAACGTGTGACCTTGTCTGCATGTGTGACTCTTGTCTGCAGTGTGACCTTTGTCTGCACGTTACTTTGTCTGCAGTTGACTTGGTCTGCATGTGGACCTTTGTCTGAAGTGTGCCTTGTGCAAGTGGACCTTGTCTGCAGTGTGACTTTGTCTGCACGTGGACTTTGTCTGCACGTGTCCCTTTGTCAGCAGGTGTGACCTTTGTCTGCATGTGTGACCTTTGTCTGCACGTGTGACCTTTGTCTGCACGTGTGACCTTTGTCTGCATGTGTGACCTTTGTCTGAACGTGTGACCTTTGTCTGCACGTGTGACCTTTGACCTAACACTTGTGTCGGTTATTATACCAACATTATTACATAATAAATAAGTTACTTTGTCTTCAGGTAGAGTTGCTTCTTGCAGGAAACTAGAGGCGTCATCACATTCCTCGGATTAAACCTGATTACTTGTCATTCTCAAGGTTGTATACAACCCTCGTGGGTTTAGGAATTAAGACTGGCGTTAGGAATATATTAATATTATTTATTATAGTTATAGAAATGCCAAATTGTTGCAGTTAATCCAGTTACAGTTACGCCACACTGTCACAGTTACGCCACACTGTCACAGTTACGCCACACTGTCACAGTTACGTCACACTGTCACAGTTACGTCACACTGTCACAGTTACGTCACACGTCACAGTTAGCCACACTGTACAGTTACGCACATGGGCACGTTTAGCCACACTGTCAAACAGTTACGCCCCACTGTACATTACGCCACACTGTGACAGTTACGCCACACGTCAGTTACCCACACTGTCACAGTACGCAACCGTCAAAAGTAGCACACTGCACAGTTAGCACATGTCACAGTTACGTCACACTGCACAGTTAGTCAACTGACAATTTACGGTCATCAGATCCCTAACCTGCAATGAGTATTTTGCAACATCAACAATACAGTGAAAACTCAACATTTTGACAACCATCAACAAACCTGCCATGAATGACAACCATCAACAAACATGCCATGAATGGCAACCATCAACAAACCTGCCATGAATGACAACCATCAACAAACCTGCCATGAATGACAACCATCAACAAACCTGCCATGAATGGCAACCATCAACAAACCTGCCATGAATGACAACCATCAACAAACCTGCCATGAATGACAACCATCAACAAACATGCCATGAATGACAACCATCAACAAACCTGCCATGAATGACAACCATCAACAAACCTGCCATGAATGGCAACCATCAACAAACCTGCCATGAATGGCTCAGTTTACCTGTAAACATAGAACAATGTTCACATTTATTCATATCCAGCAAATATGTCAAACATAAATTGTCTTCGGTGAAGCGCAGAACAGATCACAGAGTTATCATGATCCTCAGTGTTTGGTTACCTTATTGACACTAAAGTCCACAAGTACAAACATGTCTGACAGTTCTAGTGAATCTGAGATACTTAGTGTTTTGGGAAAGTTTAAAGACAGAAGATACAAAAATACTTTTATTCTTTTATTGGAATGTTTTGGGTACACAGTATAATTCACATCACACATGTGTGTATATCCTAGTTGTGGTTGCGGGGGCCGATTCAAGGCTCCTGGCCCCGCCTCTTCATCTGGCCGCTACCCGGTCACTCTTCCCTCTCCGTGAGCTTTATCATACTTCTTTTTAAAGCTATGTATGGATCCTGCCTCCGCTACATCACTGCCCAGGCTATTCCACTTCCTGACAACTCTGTAACTGAAGAAATACTTCCTAACATCCCTGTGATTCATCTGAGTCTTCAACTTCCAACTGTGACCCCTTGTTGTTGTGTCCCATCTCTGGAACATCCTGTCTCTGTCCACCTTGTCTATACCTCTCAATATTTTATATGTAATTATGATATCCCCCCTAACTCTCCTGTCTTCCAGCGCCGTCAGGTCGATTTCCCTTAACCTCTCCTGGTAGGACATACCCCTTAGCTTCGGGACTAGTCTTGTTGCAAACCTTTGCACTTTTTCTAGTTTCCTTACATGCTTGGCTAGGTGAGGGTTCCAAACTGGCTCTGCATGTGTACTCACTCACCTGTGTTTGATGTGTTGCTGTGATGTGTGTTGTGTGTGTGTGTGTGTGTGTGTGTGTGTGTGTGTGTGTGTGTGTGTGTGTGTGTAAATATAGATAGACAGATAGACAGCGTGTATATTTGAATATAATGCCAGAACAACCATGGTGAGTTATAGTGTGCTAGGTAAGCTAAGCTGCCTCTTTAGCCTTGTAGACTATTGTAGACATCAGTGCAGGTCAATATTATATTCACTATTTACCAAAACATTGGTTTCATAAACTGGGTGACAAGTGTAATAGATGGTATGACATTAAAAATTAATTTACGAGTATGTATAACACAAATTTATTGGTCAATAAATTTGTTGGTCAATAAATTTGTTGGTACCAATAACACATCATAATGACAGCAGTACAACATATATCGTCCCTTTCAATAATATTAATTATTTTAAGTCTGAGTGGAGTATTTCGTCAAGAATTTTTAACCATCAATGTATTTTAACACCTTAATACCAACACTGAAGTAACAATAATGATATTATGGGGCTTTATATTTTTATATATATATATATATATGATGTGCTATATATATATATATATATATATATATATATATATATATATATATATATATATATATATATATATATATATATATTTATATATATGTAAAGTTGACTTTAAACTTTCAGAATATTGTACTCTTGATTGTTTGTGTACATATAACCTGCTACTTTAATGACACACGTGCAGTCGATAGATTTGAAACCTAATATACTGAATAAAAGGCAGACTCACGTTATTATTGATGGGGAAGTAGTGTTGTGTGAGGTGTGGCAGGTGGGAGCCACACACCACCAGCCACCGCACTCCTAGCTCCTGGCCTTCGTACATCTGTAAAAAGATATCATTTATGTGTATACAGTGCTCCTTATATTTATTAGAAAATCTTGCTGTAGGAGAGCATAACCACAAATTTTCCTTGAGATATGCAATTATCAGTTTTCTCACACGGCGGCGGGAATGTAATGGATTTTAATTGGGTATAAATTATTGTAGTGTGTCATCTACCATGCCAAACCAACGATGGTTATTATACTATACCTTCTGAAACAAAACTTCGTCATCCTGAGTCATGACTCGCTGGACCACCAGCCCGTTCGTGATGGCTGGCGGGGCAGTGAGAGGCAGGTGGCGTGGGTCCTCGTTGACATCTTCACGACCTCCAGCGTCTGTGAGGTGATCACCACCACCTAGCTGGTGACGACTCAGCACGGAGACGTAGGTGGCCTGGGAGGCCAGTAGGTGAGCTACCACTCCCAGAACCCACCTCACTGTACCACTCTCTGTACCTTCACGATCCATCAGACACAAAAGCATTAACTCTGTCCTGTCACTCAAATGACATTTGAAATTTTCATAAAGTGTTCTTTTTATTTCACTATATTCCTAAGAAGCGAAGCAGCTGAAATCGATAAACATATTGACAGAGGAATTAGGCACATGTGCAACACCTTGGTATCTTTATCTTATCTTCATTTGAAAACATTTCGCCAACTAATTCCTTCATCAGTTCAGTAGAGAGATGATATACAAAGACAGTAGAAGATTAGATAACAGGTCTTGCAGAACTATATACCAGAAGACAGTGAAAGAAAAGGCTGCGGATTGATTACTTCATATTTTACTGTCATCGCATATCATCTGGGTATTGAACTGATAAAGCCAGTGGTTACACAACGTCTTCAAATAAAGATTCCCAGGTGTTGCACATGTTTCTAATTCATCTTGTCGGTAGTTATACCATTATTGTAGTGATATTTGTTGATTACGTAGACAAAATTTCTCGCTAGTAGGGAGAGGTGATGATGGACCATAACTTTCTGATGAAGGAGAACAGTGACTTGTGACGTTTTACTGTCAAGCTTCGTAATCCATTGATGGGATTTCGTCGGCACAACAGACCTATGTATCAGTTTCAACTGCTTCTCTTTCGATGACTAAGTCGTGCATAGAGCACCTGGAGGAGGAGAAGCTGAAGTCATACATCCCCAGAGATGTAACATGACTACGTTATATGAGTTACATTCTGGTGATCGTGCCCAGACGTCCAGACGTCCAGACGTCCAGACATCACTGCTCTTCTCAACATCAACTCTGTGGAACTTTTTTTTTTATCAAAGTTACAATGAAGAAGGAGCAGAATAATTGGCCTACCCTTTCTTGATGTTTTACTTGGCAGAAATGTCCGGCAATTGGATTTTAAAAGTTTACAGAAAACCTGCAATGAATGATGATTTACAGCATTACTTATCATACCATAACACTCCTGATAAGAGAGGAGTCATTACAGAGGCTTTATTTGTGAGCTTGTAATGTAGATTATTGAGTTTTGTCTTCCTCGAAGAATTCAGCCGCATAAAAAAGACTTTTTCCAAGCTATAGAACCCAGCAAATTTCATCAACGATTTCTAGGAGAAAGGCTCTTAATATTTGTACTTATAACTCATTACAGTTGTGACCGGGTGTGGACGTGTCAGTGGCTCATTACTTTGTAATTTATTCATGATTGTATCCATATATAAGAGTATAGATGGTTCATTACCTTTGTAATTTGCCATGATTGTGACGAGATCTACCTGGAGTTCAATACCTTTGTAAATAGTTCTGCTATCGTACCTTTGTGGCCCAGTCCCTGGACCCATTATGTACCTCTGTAATCTTTTGGCTACCACCCACAGGATGGGTATGGGGTGCATAATAAACATTAAACTAACTGTGGTACTGTATACCTGGAGTATGCCTGCAGAGGGCTTCGGGGATTAATGCCGCCGCGGTGCGGTCTGTGACCAGGCCTCTGGTGGATCAGGGCCTGATCAACCAGGCTGTTACTGATGGCTGCGCATAAACTGACGTACGGACCACAGCCTGGCTGGTCAGGTACTGACTGTAGGTGCCTGTCCAAAACTTTCTTGAAGAGAACCAGGGGTCTATTGGTAATCCCTCTTATGTAGGGAGTGATTTTCGTGTGCAAATTTGGTTCTAATCCTTCAAGGATTTTCCAGGTGTATATAATAATGTATCTCTCCCGCCTGCGTTCCAGGGAGTACAGGTCGAGGAACTTCAAACGTTCCCAGTAATTTAGGTGTTTTATCGCTTAAGGCACAGTACTCGCCCCCATCTTGTTCCTCATCCTCATATCGGACATAGGGATGCCAGCCACAGCACCGTGTCTTCCTTTGCAGATGACACCCGAATTTGCATGACAGTGTCTTCCATTCCAGACACTGCAAGGCTCCAGGCGGACATCAACCAAATCTTTAAATGGGCAGCAGAAAACAATATGAAGTTCAATGATGAGAAATTCCAATTACTCCTATATGGAAAACGTGAGGAAATTAAAACTATATCGGAGTATAAAACAAATTCCAATCACACAAAAGAGCGAAAAACTAATGTTAGAGACCTGGGAGTGATTATGTCAGAGGATCTCACCTTCAAGGACCATAACATTGTATCAATCGCATCTGCTAGAAAAATGACAGGATGGTTAATGAGAACCTTCAAAACTAGGGAGGCCAAGCCCATGATGACACTCTTTAGGTTGCTTGTTCCATCTAGGCTGGAATATTGCTGCACACTAACAGCACCTTTCAAGGAAGGTGAAATTGCTGACCTAGAAAATGTACAGACATGTACCTTATCATAGAACTCCAGTAGGTTTGTGATACAGGATTTTCCTTCCCTGAAGCAGCACTGGTTGTCATGTGTTGCAGAGGTTTGAGCTTCTCTCAGAACTCTGCAACACAACTGGATAATGAGAACCTTCAAAACTAGGGATACCAAGCCCATGATGACACTCTTCAGGTCGCTTGTTCTATCTAGGCTGGAATATTGCTGCACACTAACAGCACCTTTCAAGGCAGGTGAAATTGCTGACCTAGAAAATGTACCGAGAACCTTTACGGCGCGCATAACGGAGATAAAACACCAGGAAAGAGTAAGGTTATGAGGATAACAAACAGATTAGGTGATGAAAGATTGGATATCAGATTGGAGGGAGAGAGTATGGAGGAGGTGAATGTATTCAGATATTTGGGAGTGGACGTGTCAGCGGATGGGTCTATGAAAGATGAGGTGAATCATAGAATTGATGAGGGGAAAAGGGTGAGTGGTGCACTTAGGAGTCTGTTGAGACAAAGAACTTTGTCCTTGGAGGCAAAGAGGGAATGTATGAGAGTATAGTTTTACCAACGCTCTTTATGGGTTGTGAAGCATGGGTGATGAATGTTGCAGCGAGGAGAAGGCTGGAGGCAGTGGAGATGTCATGTCTGAGGGCAATGTGTGGTGTGAATATAATGCAGAGAATTCGTAGTTTGGAAGTTAGGAGGAGGTGCAGGATTACCAAAACTGTTGTCCAGAGGGTCTGAGGAAGGGTTGTTGAGGTGGTTTGGGCATGTAGAGAGAATGGAGCGAAACAGAGTGACTTCAAGAGTGTATCAGTCTGTAGTGGAAGGAAGGCGGGGTAGGGGTCGCCTAAGAAAGGTTGGAGGGAGGGGGTAAAGGAGGTTTTGTGTGCGAGGGGCTTGGACTTCCAGCAGGCATGCGTGAGCGTGTTTGATAGGAGTGAATGGAGACAAATGGTTTTTAATACTTGACGTGCTGTTGGAGTGTGAGCAAAGTAACATTTATGAAGGGGTTCAGGGAAACCGGCAGGCCGGACTTGAGTCCTGGAGATGGGAAGTACAGTGCCTGCACTCTGAAGGAGGGGTGTTAATGTTGCAGTTTAAAAACTGTAGGGTAAAGCACCCTTCTGGCAAGACAGTGATGGAGTGAATGATGGTGAAAGTTTTTCTTTTTCGGGCCACCCTGCCTTGGTGGGAATCGGCCAGTGTGATAATAAATAATAAAACACCTCAATTACTGAGAGCGCTTGAAGTTCCTGAACCTGTATTCCCTGGAACGCAGGAGGGAGAGATACATGATTATATACACCTGGAAAATCCTAGAGGGACTAGTACCGAACTTGCACACGAAAATCACTCACTACGAAAGCAAAAGACTTGGCAGACGATGCAACATTCCCCCAATGAAAAGCAGGGGTGTCACTAGCACGCTAAGAGACCATACAATAAGTGTCCGGGGCCCAAGACTGTTCAACTGCCTCCCAGCATACATAAGGGGGATTACCAATAGACCCCTGGCTGTCTTCAAGCTGGCACTGGACAAGCACCTAAAGTCCGTACCTGACCACCCGGGCTGTGGCTCGTACGTTGGTTTGCGTGCAGCCAGCAGTAACAGCCTGGTTGATCAGGCTCTGATCCACCAGGAGGCCTGGTCACACACCGGGCCGCCGGGGCGTTGACCCCCGGAACTCTCTCCAGGTAAGCTCCAGGTATGAATTAAGGAAAGATCGTGGACTTCACCTTACGAAACAAAGCAAATGTGATAGTAATTATGGACAAGGTAGATTATAGTGGAAAAATCAACATGTAATTAGAAGACAGTAGTACTTACGTGCCTCTTAAGGTGTTATACACACACACGAGGGCGCATGCACAGACACAGGCACACAAGCATACAAACACAGTAAAAAACGAGTATGCAGCACCAGTCTGGAACCCACACCTGGTCAAGCACGTCAAGAAGTTAGAGAAAGTACAAAGGTTTGCAACAAGGCTAGTCCCAGAGCTCAGGGGAATGTCGTACGAGGAAAGGTTGAGGGAAATCGGACTGACGACACGGGAAGGACAGAAGGGTCAGGGGAGACTGATAACGACATACAAGATACTGCGGGGAATAGACAAGGTGGACAGAGATAGGATGTTCCAGAGAGGGGACACAGAAACAAGGGGTCACAACTGGAAGCTGAAGACTCAGACGAGTCACAGGGACTTTAAAGGAAGTATTCTTCAGTCATAGAGTCGTCAGGAAAGTGGAATAGCCAGCAAGTGAAGTAGGGAAAGGCAGGAACCATACATAGTTTTAAGAAGAGGTATGACAAAGCTCAGGAAGCAGAGAGAGAGAGGACCTAGCAGCGATCAGTGAAGAGGCGGGGCCAGGAGCTGATTCGACCCCGCAACCACAATTAGGTGAGTACACATACACACACACAAGCACGCACACATACACAGGTGGTAATGTTTTATTTACAGTGAGCAAAGTCAGGGTATTTCTCCAGAATGGTCTGTAATATACCACTGTGGATAAAATACTTGCCATTTCTTGAACATTTCTGAGTTGTCTCTTAATTCATTAATTTTATCACACTCCAGTACATAATGAGAGGGTGTGACAATAGTCCATCTGGCAAAGTTTACATTTCGTTTGGTCTACATCTGGTGGTGGTGATTTAACCTGCCATAATACTTGTAACCCACCCGGGAGCCGGGCAGTAGTGACATCTAAGAGTCGGCTTATCTTGTTGGATGCACCATAGACATTACCACAAAAAAGACGGGTTGAAAATTTGGGGGACGGGGTGTAAAGGTAAGAAAGTTATTCAGGTAAAACACAAATACAGTTACATAAGAATTATCATACATAGCAGCATATGTGTAGAAAAACCTGTGGAAAACCCCAAAAAAGTCAGACAGGTGACTTATTCCATTGGGTCCTTTTACCTTATTATTATAATAAAAAGGGTTTTATAATATTTTCTTATTATTCTACAATGAAGATAACATCTTATTATCATACTAAAAAGACTATCAACTACCCCAAGGTCATTAAGACTATCTACAATACGAGGGTCATTACTAGGAATAAAAATAAAATTTACACTATGTTAGCTAAAAAATAGAAAATCATTCCCCTCCCTTTCTGTAGCTACTTAAACAGACCCCCTTTTGGCACTCTTCTTGAACTGGTTAAAGCTATGACTGGCCTTTGACATGTGCGGGCAGTCTGTTCCATTCCTTTATTGTGTTACAATAAAAGGTGTCTGAAGCCTGCCACTGACTGGGGCTACTACAAAGTTGTGCTCTCTCCCCCTAGTACTATGATTGCTTTGGTTTCCCAACCTTGACAAAATTGACAGCAAGATATTCTGGACACTGTTTGTGAGCAATTTTTATAAACATGATTTACTTCATTTGTTTTACCTGTCTTCAACATTCAAAATATCCAAACTGCTGTAATTCATCCTGGCCTACATGTTCTCTTGGTCCCACCCAGGATAAATCTTACGATTTTTTTTCGGGGTGTTTTGCAGTCTATCTTTCAGTTTTTTTTGTCAAGGCAGAGTACCATGAAGAGCAAGCGTAATCCATATGGCATTGTATAAGGGCTAGACAGGGTCCTGCGAGCCTCAGTAGGTAGACACTGTGCTTGTCTATAAAAGAACTTCAGTCTGCATTCGCTTTCTTTACTACACTGTTCCCTATCAATTCTCCTGACATGCATGGTCAAAGGGGGATTCCCAATATTTTACTGATAAAACCAAAGTGATGGCTCCCCATTACACTGAACATTAAAATTATTTCCCCTTTCTCAGTTTATTTTTCGTGCCAAAGAGAATGGCTTCAGTTTTCCCTAGGTGTAATGATAGTTTGTTGTCTACTAACCATTTGCTGCAGGACTCCAGTTCCAGTGTTAAAACATTAGCAATATCTTGTGGGTCTTTACCTGACACTAACAGAGCACTGTCATCTGCATACAGTAGGAGTTTGCACTTGACACTGATAGGCATATCATTGACATAACATAAGAATAATAAGGGACCCAGAATACTACCTTGGGGAACTCCATATGTTATCGGCAGGGGTTCTGATTCCTGGGTGTGGCCACACCCATGGTGATGCCACACCCGGGGTGTGTCATACCTACACAAGTGCTGTTATCTTCGCTCAAAGACTACTGCGTCGATCATTCACTAGTTCTAACCTCCTTTTATTATACCCAGATTTCATTTTAACAACGTAATTCAATAATCGAGAACGAAAGGAAAAAAATGGGAAAAATAAATAAAGGGGAAATTTAAAAGATAATATCTACAACTCTGAGAATGATAGATATCATACAACTCGGAATGATAGAATCATACAAAATCTGAGAATGATAGATAACAAAAACTCTGAGAATGATAGATATCATAAACTCTGGGAATGATAGTATCATACAACTCGAGAAGAAGGAATCATACAACCTGAGAATGATAGATATCATAAACTCTAGAAAGATAGATTCATACAACTCTGAGAATGAAGGTAATCATACAACTCTGAGAATGATAGTACATAAAAACTCTGAGAAAGATAGTATCATACAACTCTGAGAATGATAGTATCATACTACTCTGAGAATGATAATATCATCAACTCTGAGAATGATAGATATCAACTCTGAATGATAATATCATACAACTCTGAGAATGAAGATAAACAACTCTGAGAATGATAGTATCATACAACTCTGAGAATAAAAGATATCATACAAATCTGGAAAAAATAGTATCATACAACTCTGATAATGATAGATACATATCAAATTTGAGAATGATAGATATCAAACAACCTTGAAATGATAGTAATATCAACTTGAGAATGAAGGTATCATACACTCTGAAAATGATAGATATCCCTTCAACTCAAAGGGAAAAAATATCATTATACTCTGAGAATGATAATATCATTCAAATGAAGAAATAGAAACATTCAACTTGAGAAGAAGATATCATTACAATCTGAGAATGATAGGTATCATAAACTCTGAGAATGATAGTACATACAACTCTGAGAGTAATAAATAGTATATACACAACTCTGAGAATGATGCTATCATAAATCTGAAATGATAGATATCATTCATGAGATTGAAATTTTAAAATAATTATCAACCTAAGATTTAGATTGAAAAATTGTTCTCCTCTGAAGAATTAAACCTGAGTTTTGGAAAACTCCGGGGGTAACCCCGGAAGGTACCCCCTCTGGGGAAAAGAATCAACAACTTTCTGGGGAAACAACTACAACCCAGGGAAAACAACAAATTAGGGTTTGCCATCCTTGAAGACTGCAGGGTCTTCTAACCCCCTTTTGTTCTTACATTTAAATCCGGGCCGGGAAAATTGGGGTTTTTAACGGCCCCGGCCCCTTGTCCCCCTTTGGTGATGACGTCCCAAGTCTTTTGCTTGCTGGGGATCTTCAAGTACAGCCCTCGGTTTCCGGGTAATTTTAGGTCTTTCCTTTCGTTTAGGAAAAAGGTTTGGTAACCCCCTAATTGAGGTGTTATCAGTTTGGACGCCGTGAAATCCTTTTTATTTTCTAAGGCTTGGAATTCACCTGCCTTGGGGTGTGTTGTCTGCCCAATTTGCCTATAGAAAGTGATGTGTCATTGGGTTCCTCCCGTTTTAAAGGTTTCATATATCCTGTTATTTCTCTCGTTCATGAATACAAGTTTTGGCCTTAAGCCTCCACAATATAGGTTTTCCCCTTGTGTTCGAAAATTTTTGGGGGGAAATTTTTTTGGAAATTGGTGGTTAATTCTCTGTTTAAATACTGAAATTGCAAATTTCCACCTGAAAAAGTCCCGAGCCCCTGAAAGTTTTGTGCCCCCTGGTTTTTAAAGGGCTTAAAAAAGCATTTCAGATTGGCGGTTATTCAAAGGAAGGCCTTTGGGGGCCTGACACCTTCTAGGGCGGGTTTGGAAAATGGGCCATTTTTTGCCCTTTTGGAAATATTTCCCTTGTACCTTTTCTGTTAGAATTTCTCTTTTTCTATTGGGTTTTTAATCCACGAAAGACTTTTTGATTCCCTTGGAGTTTTGTGCGCTATTACGCCATGGTCACACTTGTCGAAGGCTTTTGCAAAGTCTGTATATATTACATCTGCATTCTTTTTGTCTTCTAGTGCATTTAGGACCTTGTCGTAGTGATCCAATAGTTGAGACAGACAGGAGCGACCTGTTCTAAACCCATGTTGCCCTGGGTTGTGTAACTGATGGGTTTCTAGATGGGTGGTGATCTTGCTTCTTAGGACCCTTTCAAAGATTTTTATGATATGGGATGTTAGTGCTATTGGTCTGTAGTTCTTTGCTGTTGCTTTACTGCCCCCTTTGTGGAGTGGGGCTATGTCTGTTGTTTTTAGTAACTGTGGGACGACCCCCGTGTCCATGCTCCCTCTCCATAGGATGGAAAAGGCTCGTGATAGGGGCTTCTTGCAGTTCTTGATGAACACAGAGTTCCACGAGTCTGGCCCTGGGGCAGAGTGAATGGGCATGTCATTTATCGCCTGTTCGAAGTCATTTGGCGTCAGGATAACATCGGATAGGCTTGTGTTAATCAAATTTTGTGGCTCTCTCATAAAAAATTCATTTTGATCTTCGACTCTCAGTCTGGTTAGCGGCTTGCTAAAAACTGAGTCCCTCCACGCTAGCTGGAGATTCGTCTGTAAAAACTTGCATTTGTGGTCACAGAGGTGCCTGTGCTAACTTTCCTATGGTGTAGAAATATACCTAGTTGGATGAATCTTATTGTGGCTGGCTGGTCTAGTGGCTAGCGCGACGGGCTGGAGTTTTGAGACTGAGTCATATTGGGACTTGAGTAGCTCACTCATTTCCTTGCTGTCATCTGTGTAGGACCCATCTTGTTTAAGTAGGGGCCCAATACTGGACGTTGTTCTCGATTTTGATTTGGCATAGGAGAAGAAATACTTTGGGTTTCTTTCGATTTCATTTATGGCTTTTAGTTCTTCCCGCGATTCCTGACTCCTAAGGGATTCTTTTAGCTTAAGTTCGATGCTTGCTATTTCTCTGACCAGTGTCTCCCTACGCATTTCAGATATATTGACCTCTTTTAGCCGCTCTGTTATTCTTTTCCGTCGCCTGTAAAGGGAGTGCCTGTCTCTTTCTGTTTTACATTTTACTCCCCCTTTTTTCTTAGAGGAATAACCCTTGTGCATACATCGAGTGCCACCGAGTTAATCTGTTCTAGGCATAATTTGGGGGTCTGTGTTGCTTAGTATATCTCTCAGCTTATATCGGTTAGGACTTGGTTTATTGGTCCCACTTTATGTGTTTGTTATTGAAGTTGAATTTGGTGAATGCCCCTCGTGACTAATCTCATTTTGTCGTCTGGGGCTCCGCGCATACATGACTGAACCTCAATTATGTTGTGATCTGAGTATATTGTTTTTGATATGGTGACATTTCTTATCAATCATCATGTTAGTGAAGATGAGGTCTAGTATTCCCTCCCAGTCTAGTGGGCTCTATTATTTGCGGGTTTTTAAATTGAAATTTTGTGCAGAGATTTAAAAGCTCGCGGAGTGTGAGTTTTCATCAGAGCTGCCTCCGGGTGTTATTACTGCAACAATATTATTTGCTATATTCCTCCATTTTAGGTGCCTTAAGTTGAAATCCCCCCAGGAGCAAGATGTTGGGTGCAGGAGCTGGAAGGTTTTCCAGACAGGGGGTCAATTTTTAACAGTTTGTTCCTGGAATTGCTGGGATGTTTGCATCCGGAGGCTTGTAGACTACCACAATGACTAGGTTTTGGTTCTCGACCTTTACTGCTAAACTTCCACAAACATCATTTGAGGCATTTAGCAGTTCGTGCAAACAAGTGACTCTGCAATGTACAGGCCAACCCCCCCCCCCTTTTGCCTGTTCACTCTGTCACATCTGTATAGGTTGTAACCTGGGATCCATTTTTCGTTGTCCAAGTGATCCTTTATGTGGTCTCAGTGAAAGCCGCGAACATTGCCTTTGCCTCTGCAAGCAGTCCACGGATAAAAGGGTATTTTTTTTTGTTTTGTTGCTGGCTTTAGACCCTGTATATTTGCAAAGAAGAATGTTATCGGACTGGTGGTATTGTTGGGTACTGGGGGGGGTATTTTTTTTTCCGGCATTAGTATCTGTACTGTTGGTTTGGAGTGGAGGCCATCGACTGTGGTCCCACTCCAGGAATGACTGGATTTGGTGAAACGATTTCTGCCTTTTCCTGCCAGTTTTTTTTCCTTCCTGGCCTAAAAAAACCCTTCCCTCTTGAGTGGCTGTGGCTACCCATTTTTTCCCCATACCCTGGATGTTTTGTATCTTTTTGTCCCCTTTAAAATGGTATGCCTGGCAATTTAAGTTATAGCACAGTCTTTCCTGTACGAAGAGGTACACAGTTCAGGGTGAAAAAGCTTACAGGAAGGGAGTTGCATTTTCCTGTTGTCATATGGGCATGGCATTTTCTAGGGTGGTCATAGTTGCACGTCCCATCTGTTTTTCCAGATTTCCCATGCCAGAAAGATACCGAGTGCATAGTATGTGCACAGGCTTGGTTTCCGTTTGCCTTGGGTTTCTGTGACTGTATTCCCTGTTGGTGCATGTTTCCCTGTCTTACTTCTATCCTCCCTAGCACCAACAATGGAGCTCCCACCCGTTTTTTTTGGAAATAACCTCACTATTGCTAGAGGAGTCCTCTTGTTGCTTTTTCCTGCGTATTTCTAGTTTGCAATATTGGTTTTTTATCTTATCTTTGACTACACTTGTTTCCCTACTATGGCCCTGTCCCCTATGAGGTCATTTATATGTATTCCTTCCTGCGTATAATTCCCGACTACCTGGACAAAATCTCCAGCTTCACCATTACTGTCTCCCAGGACAGCATCTCCAGCTTCCCCAATTACTGTCTCCCAGGACAGCATCTCCACTTCACCATTACTGTCTCCCAGGACAGCACCTCCAGCTTCACCATTACTGTCCCCAGGACAGCACCTCCAGCTTCACCATTACTGCCCTCCCAGGACAGCACCTCCAGCTTCACCATTACTGTCTCCCAGGACAGCACCTCCAGCTTCACCATTACTGTCTCCCGGGACAGCACTATCACCCCCCATTTACGACTACCAAAACATCATCTCCACCTTACAGTTTTCTGACTACATGGCCAGTATAAAGGGAAAGAAACCATCAGCCCAGACTTTTTATGTTCCCATCGTTGTAGAAACTTCCAGGTTTTCTATGAAAGCAGCTTTAATGTTGACCTCTTTAATACCCTTGTGATTTTAGTCCACAGATTTATCTCATTTGGGCATACCCAAGAACATTTTCCCTGTTTTAATACTGCTTGTAGCTAGTTCTTGGATATCTGCACAAGGGGCGTGACACCAATTTCCACAAAAATGACAATTTATGCATGTGGAAGCCCGTTTGTTTGACTGCCCACAGATACACACAGCTTCATAATGATTTGAAGGGTTTTGATTTACTGCAATTCTACTAGCAACCTCTTGAATATTCTATTAATAACCTGCTAGGTAGTGCACAACGAAACCGTTGAAACCAGTCCAGGGTTCGGACCAGCCCAAGGTTGGGACCATAAAGGGTTCGGACCAGCCCAAGGGTTCGGACCAGTCTATCTAATCTGATCAGTGGGTCACTTATTTAAACCATACTGGTCGGTGATTTGAGCTAACACATGAAGGATCTACTGGAAATTATCTACCCGAGTAATATGTGATTTGATTGATACAAAAGTATAACTTGCGTGTTGAAGAGCCGGTGACTGCTGGCACTCCTACAATGACGAACGGTCGAGCCTCCACCTTTGTTTATCAATCGCTGTATCTAGCTTCTCTATTTTTTTTTTCCGTCTCCACCACAATAAATGCTATATTATCACTATAGTTGACTGGTGCAAATTTCTATCATTCAACTCTGAGAACGATAGCTATCATTCAACTCTGAGAATGATAGCTATCATTTAACTCCGAGAATGATAGCTATCATTCAATTCTGAGAATGACAGTTATCATTCAACTCTGAGAATGATAGCTATCATTCAACTCTGAGAATGATAGCTATCATTCAACTCTGAGAATGATAGCTATCATTCAACTCTGAGAATGATAGCTATCATTCAACTCCGAGAATGATAGCTATCATTCAACTCTGAGAATGAAGCCACATTCAACTCGGAGAATGATACTATTTTAACAACTCTGAGAATGATAGCTATCATTCAACTCTAAGAATGATAGCTATCATTCAATTCTGAGAATGATAGCTATCATTCAACTCTGAGAATGATAGCTATCATTAAACTCCGAGAATGATAGCTATCATTCAACTCTGAGAATGATAGCTATCATTCAACTCTGGGAATGATAGCTATCATTCAACTCTGAGAATGATAGCTACCATTCAACTCTGAGAATGATAGCTATCATTCAACTCTGAGAATGATAGCTATCATTAAACTCCGAGAATGATAGCTATCATTCAACTCTGAGAATGATAGCTATCATTCAACTCTGAGAATGATAGCTATCATTCAACTCTGAGAATGATAGCTATCATTCAACTCCGGGAAAAGTAAAGCTATCATTCAACTCTGAGAATAATACTATCATTCAACGCCGAAATGATAGCTATCATTTAACTCTAAAATGATAGCTATCATCAATTCTGAGAATGATAGCTATCATTCAACTCTGGAAGATTACTATCATTAAACTCCGAGAATGATAAACTATCATTTAACTCGGAGAATGATAGCTATCATTCAACTCTGGGAATGAACTAAACATTCAAATCTGAGAAATAGCTACCATTTAACTCTGAGAATGATAGCTATCATTCAACTCTGAGAATGATAGCTATCATTCAACTCCGAGAATGATAGCTATCATTCAACTCTGAGAATAATAGCTATCATTCAACGCCGAGATGTTAGTAAACATTCACTCTGTGAATGAAAAGCTATCATTCAACTCTGAGAATGATAGCTATCATACAACTCTGAGAATGATAGCTATCATTCAACTCTGAGAATGATAGATATCATTCAACTCCGAGAATGATAGGTATCATACAACTCTGAGAATGATAGGTATCATTGAAATCTGAGAATGATACCTATCATTCAACTCTGAGAATGATAGCTATCATTCAACTCTGAGAATGATAGCTATCATTCAACTCTGAGCTGAGAATGATAGCTGTCATATAACTCTGAGAATGATAGCTATCATTCAACTCTGAGAATGATAGCTATCATACAACTCTGAGAATGATAACTATCGTTCAACTCTGAGAATGATAGATATCATTCAACTCTGAGGATGATAGCTATCATACAACTCTGAGAATGATAGATATACAACTCTGAGAATGATAGATATCATTCAACTCTGAGAATGATAGCTATCATACAACTCTGAGAACGATAGATATCATACAACTCTGAGAATGATAGATATCATACAACTTTGAGAATGATAGATATCATGCAACTCTGAGAATGATAGATATCATACAACTCTGAGAATGATAGATATCATACATACAACTCTGAGAATGATAGATATCATACGACTCTGAGAATGATAGATATCATACAACTCTGAGAATGATAGATATCATACATACAACTCTGAGAATGATAGATATCATACGACTCTGAGAATGATAGCTATCATACAACTCTGAGAATGATAGCTATCATACAACTCTGAGAATGATAGATATCATACAACTCTGAGAATAATATATATCATACAACTCTGAGAATGATAGACATCATACAACTCTGAGAATGATAGATATCGTACAACTCTGAGAATGATAGCTATCATACAACTCTGAGAATGATAGATATCATACAACTCTGAGAATAATATATATCATACAACTCTGATTATTATTATTATTATAATCAAAAAGAAGCGCTAAGCCACAAGGACTATACAGCATACAACTCTGAGAATGATAGACATCATACAACTCTGAGAATGATAGCTATCATACAACTCTGAGAATGATATATATCATACAACTCTGAGAATGATAGACATCATACAACTCTGAGAATGATAGATATCATACAACTCTGAGAATGATAGCTATCATACAACTCTGAGAATTCAATTCAATTCAATTCAAATTCAAAGTTTATTCTCTATGAGGATTACAATGTTGATTTTACAGAAATTTGGTTATTGTGTGGTTTACATGTTGTAAAATAGTGATTACAGAGTGTACCACTAGAACACCTAGCATGGCTAGGCATTTCGGGCAGACTTAGTTTAATTCTTAATTTTAAAATATTACAAAATATGAGGTAGTTGGTAAATTATGGCTAAGTGACTAAATACTAGTTTGTGAGTTTAGCAATGGGAATGCTTTTGTTTTGGCACAGTACATAGTTTCAGTATTGGAGTATCACAGGGTTCATTATTTTAAGATTGAATTAATATTTCTGTTTATGGTCAAATGGTGAGTGAGTGTAATTGTGAACCACCAGGTGGTATTCGTGTAGTTAGTTGACGGGTGTATCAGGGAGATAAGATGTTTTCTAATGGTAGTTTTTTAAAGTTTATGAACGGTCTGCAGTTCTAGAGTTCTCAGGTAGTATTCCAGATTTTTTGGCCTTTGACATACAATGAATTTTTTAAAGGTTTAGTTTTGGGCACGGGGAATGTCGTAGAGATGTTTGTGTCTGGGTTTATGCCTGTGGGTTCTGTCACAACTATCAAGAAAGCGTTTAGGTCAAGGTTGATATTGGAGTTTTAAGGTCCTGTAGATGTAGATTGCACAGTAGTAAGTGTGGATGTACTGAACAGGGAGTAAGTTTAGATCTATGAAGAGTGGGGGGGGGGGTGTTGCCAGGGATGGGATTTAGTGATTATTCTTACTGCAGCTTTTTGTTGGGTTATTATTGGCTTTAGGTGTGTTGCTGCAGTTGATCCCCAAGCACAAATAGCATAGGTGAGGTATGGATAAATAAGTGAGTGGCATAGTGTGAGAAGGGCATTTTGCGGCACGTAGTATCGTATCTTGGAGAGGATCCCAACCGTTTTGGATACTTTTTTGGTTATGTATTGGATATGGGTGCTGAAATTTAGGTTGTTGTCAAGGTATAGGTCTAGAAATTTGCCCTCATTATGTCTGGCAATTAGAGTGTTGTCGATCTTAATGTTAATTTGTGCATCTCTTGCTCTGCTTCCAAACATAATATAGTAGGTTTTGTCAGTGTTAAGCGTAAGTTTATTGGCTGTCATCCAAGTCGATATTTTGATCAGCTCCTCGTTAACAACGGTGTTGAGAGTGGCAAGATTAGGGTGAGAGATGACATAAATCGTGTCGTCAGCAAAGAGAATGGGTTTCAGGTGTTGGGATACGTTTGAAAGATCATTGATGTATATGAGGAAGAGCAGGGGACCAAGGACACTTCCCTGCCGAACTCCAGTATCAAGTGGCCGTGTTGTTGATGCTGTGTCTTTAATGGTGACATACTGATACCTATTAGTAAGGTAAGATTTTAAATAAGCAAGCTTATGGCCTCTTATACCGTAATGGTCAAGTTTGTGGAGTAGGATGTCATGGTCTACTGTGTCAAAAGCTTTTCTTAGGTCAATAAAAATTCCTAGTGGATATTCCTTATTTTCCAATGCTGTGTAAAGCAGATCCAGCATTTTTATGATTGCATCATTAGTGCTTTTATTTTTCCTGAATCCAAATTGGCAGGGGTTGAGTATGTTTTGTGCCATTATAAATGAATATAGTTTCTCAAAGATTTTGGATAGCAATGGTAAGTTTGATATTGGCCTATAGTTGTTTAAGTCTGTAGGGTCACCACCTTTATGTATTGGTGTAACCCTTGCCATCTTGAGTAGTTTCGGGAAGGTGCTAGTTTCTAGTGACTTGTTAAAAAGTAATGAAATAGCATGCGAAAGGATATGGGCCGCTCGCTTGTACAGTAATGGTGGGACATGAGACAGATTCCCTGAGTTATTTTTAAGTGACTTTATAATCTCGGTGACTTCTGTGGGCTCAGTTGGTGCAAGATAGAAGGAATTTGGGAAATTCCCATCTAGGTAGTCCCCGGCATGGGCATTGGAATGTGGGATTTTATTGGCGAGGTTAGATCCTATGGTTGAGAAGAAGTCGTTTATCTTGTTAGCTGTGTCAGTGGGATGTAGTGGTGTTTCATTAGGTTTAGTTAGGACAATATTCTTGTTTTTTTTCAGTTTGTGGGTCCCTAGAAACTGAGAGATGATGAGCAATATGGGTTCAGAGAGGCCAGGAACCACACAGGGGACACTGCAGAGCCAGGAGACGTAAGCAGATCTTCACAAGATCGGAAATAAATGAGAACTGGAGCTCTCAAGGGAGGTTCCTTGATGCTGGTGAGGGGCTCTTGATCTTGGGAATTAAATCTGTTTCTAGAAATCCCAGAAAGTCTGTTGCCATGACTGATGTGTCATGACTGTCCGCTTGGTCTATAGAGTCATGTGGCTGACGCATCTTGACCCTGATTGGTTGACCTGTACTGTTGTGTGACTGACGCATTTTGACCCTGATTGGTTGACCTATACTGTCATGTGACTGACGCATCTTGACCCTGATTGGCTGACCTATACAGTCATGTGACTGACGCATCTTGACCCTGATTGGTTGACCTATACAGTCATGTGACTGACGCATCTTGACCTTGATTGGTTGACCTATGGACAGAATCAATAGGTTATCCGTTATTCAGAAACAAATTTCTCACAAATGTTCAGGAAATGCCAAAATAAATTATCAACAGTGACATCAAATTGTCTGGAAAAATCCCCCTTGACTTTTTGTATTGTAAATAACTTGAATAATTCAGAAACGCATATAACTACTGTGTGATTGGTGACTGTACTCATGACACTAAACTACCTCAAAGCCAATAAATTTTGTAATGTCAATTTTGTATCTCAGTTCCTGTACCCAGTATGTGCCTCTGTAAGTTATAACTATCGCTGGAGGAATGGCTGTGGAATATATAATAATAATAATAATAATAATAATAATAATAATAATAATAATAATAATAATAATCTTTATTTCTACCAGTACATATACAAGGTACACAGACCATAGCTGATATCCGTGACACACTACTATACAGAAAGCTGCTTGTTAAGAGAGATAAGATTTCGTTCGGATTTTTAACCCCGGAGTGTTAGCCACCCAGGATAACCCAAGAAAGTCAGTGCGTCATCGAGGACTGTCTAACTTATTTCCATTGGGGTCCTTAATCTTGTCCCCCAGGATGCGACCCACACCAGTCGACTAACACCCAGGTACCTATTTGCTGCTAGGTGAACAGGACAATAGGTGTAAGGAAACGTGTCGGAATTTCCACCCGCCGGGAATCGAACCCGGGCCCTCCGTGTGTGAAGCGGGAGCTTTAGCCACCAGACCACCGGGCCACCAAGAAGTCGTTTATCTTGTTAGCTGTGTCAGTGGGATGTAGTGGTGTTTCATTAGGTTTAGTTAGGACAATATTCTTGTTTTTTTTCAGTTTGTGGGTCCCTAGAATCTGAGAGATGATGAGCAATATGGGTTCAGAGAGGCCAGGAACCACACAGGGGACACTGCAGAGCCAGGAGACGTAAGCAGATCTTCACAAGATCGGAAATAAATGAGAACTGGAGCTCTCAAGAGAGGTTCCTTGATGCTGGTGAGGGGCTCTTGATCTTGGGAATTAAATCTGTTTCTAGAAATCCCAGAAAGTCTGTTGCCATGACTGATGTGTCATGACTGTCCGCTTGGTCTATAGAGTCATGTGGCTGACGCATCTTGACCCTGATTGGTTGACCTGTACTGTTGTGTGACTGACGCATTTTGACCCTGATTGGTTGACCTATACTGTCATGTGACTGACGCATCTTGACCCTGATTGGCTGACCTATACAGTCATGTGACTGACACATCTTGACCCTGATTGGTTGACCTATACAGTCATGTGACTGACGCATTTCGGGAAAATTAGGTCAGTTTTGTCCCAGGATGTGACCCACACCAGTTGACTAACACCCAGGTACCCATTTTACTGATGGGTGAACACAGACAACTGGAGTAAAGAAATGCCCAATGTTTCTACCCGCGATGGGAATCGAATCGGGACCCTCACCGTGTGAAGCGAGAGCATTTGCCACCAGGCCAGGGACTACCGTTATAAATAAATGATAAAGATAAATAATATGTGCAGTATTTTCTTATTAAACCATTATCTCTCTCTCTCTATCCCTTTTATTTATGTATATTCTGTGAGGACCTGACCAGCCACCTGCCTTCTGCTGTTCATCACATCTGCCGCTTCTCTTCAAGGCAGGATAAAACAAATATATAAAAAAAAGAATTTACCATCAGTCACTCCATAGCTGTCTTAAACTATCACGTGAATTATTATTCACCGATGATTCCACGAGTGACATTATTACTATCTGACTTGCAGCATGTAGTCACCGTCATTCTCAAGATTAAAACTCACGTAAGGCAAACTAACTTCCTTCAGTCCTGTAACACAGGGTCCCGCAACCTGCGGCCCGAGTGCCACATGCGGCCCGAGTGCCACATGTTGGATGCGGCTCTCACATTACGAATTCACTCTTATGTAGTAGGTTGCACACTGCATACTGTCAACAATTACAGTCCTCCGTAATGGAATACAACAGGAAAATTATCCTTCGTGATGCGTGTGTGTTAGGTAACTATAGTTAGTGTGTTAGGTAACTATAGTAAGTGTGTTAGGTAACCATAGTGTGTTAGGTAACTATAGTTAGTGTGTTAGATAACCATAGTGTGTTAGGTAACTATAGTTAGTGTGTTACGTAACTATACTTAGTGTGTTAGGTAACCATAGAGTGTTAGGTAACTATAGTTAGTGTGTTAGGTAACCATAGTGTGTTAGGTAACTATAGTTAGTGTGTCAGGTAACCATAGTATGTTAGGTAACTATAGTTAGTGTGTCAGGTAACCATAGTATGTTAGGTAACTATAGTTAGTGTGTTAGGTAACCATAGTGTGTTAGGTAGCTATAGTTAGTGTGTTAGGTAACCATAGTGTGTTAGGTAACTATAGTTAGTGTGTCAGGTAACCATAGTATGTTAGGTAACTATAGTTAGTGTGTCAGGTAACCATAGTATGTTAGGTAACTATAGTTAGTGTGTTAGGTAACCATAGTGTGTTAGGTAACTATAGTTAGTGTGTTAGGAAACCATAGTGGGTTAGGTAGCTATAGTTAGTGTGTTAGGTAACTATAGTTAGTGTGTTAGGTGACCATAGTGTGTTAGGTGACCATAGTGTGTTAAGTGACCATAGTGTGTTAGGTAACCATAGTGTGATAGGTAACCATAGTGTGTTAGGTAACCATAGTGTGTTAGGTGACCATATTATTGTGTTAGGTAACCATAGTTGTTAGGTTAACCATAGGTGTTAGGTAACCATAGTGTGTTAGGTGACCATAGTTAGTGTGTTAGGTAACCATAGTGTGTTAGGTAACCATAGTGTGTTAGGTAACCATAGTGTGTTAGGTGACCATAGTTAGTGTGTTAGGTAACCATAATGTGTTAGGTAACCATAGTGTGTTAGGTGACCATAGTTAGTGTGTTAGGTAACCATAGTGTGTTAGGTGACCATAGCGTGTTAGGTGACCATAGTTAGTGTGTTAGGTAACCATAGTGCGTTAGGTAACCATAGTGTGTTAGGTGACCATAGTTAGTGTGTTAGGTAACCATAGTGCGTTAGGTAACCATAGTGTGTTAGGTGACCATAGTTAGTGTGTTAGGTAACCATAGTGTGTTAAGGAACTATTGTTAGAGTGTTAGGTAACTATAGTTAGTGCCTTAGATAACTATAGTTAGTGTCTTAGGTAACTATAGTTAGTGTGTTAGGTAACCATAATTATTGTTAGGTAATAATAGCTAGTGTGTTAAGTAACCATAGTTAGTGTGTTAGGTAACTATAGTTAGCGTGTTAAGGTAACATAGTGTGTTAGGTAACCATAGTTAGTGTGTTAGGTAACCATAATTATTGTGTAAGGTAACTATAGTTAGTGTGTTAGGTAACCACAGTGTGTTAGGTAACCATAGTTAGTGTGTTAGGTAACCATAGTTAGTGTGTTAGGTAACTATAGTTAGTGTGTTAGGTGACCATAGTTAGTGTGTTAGATAACTATAGCTAGTGTGTTAGGTAACTATAGTTAGTGTGTTAGTGATCATAGTTACTGTGTTAGATGACCATAGTTAGTGTGTTAGGTGACCATAGTTAGTGTGTTAGATAACTATAGTTAGTGTGTTAGGTAACTATAGTTAGTGTGTTAGTGATCATAGTTACTGTGTTAGATGACCATAGTTTATGTGTTAGGTAACCATAGTTAATGTGTTAGGTAACTATAGTTAATGTGTTAGGTAACCATAGTTTATGTGTTAGGTAACCAAAGATAATGTGTTAGGTAACTATAGTTAGTGTGTTAGTAACCATAGTTACTGTGTTAGGTGACCATAGTTAGTGTGTTAGGTGACCATAGTGTGTTAGGTAACTGTAGTTAGTTAGTATGCTAGGTGACCATAGTGTGTTAGGTAACTATAGTTCGTGTGTTTGGTCAGGTGACCATAGTTAGTGTGTTAGGTGACCATAGTTAATGTGTTAGGTGACCATAGTGTGTTAGGTAACTATAGTTAGTGTGTTAGGTAACCATAGTTAGTGTTAGGTAACCATAGTTAGTGTGTTAGGTAACCATAGTTAGTGTGTTAGGTAACTATAGTTAGCGTGTTAGGTAACCATAGTTAGTGTGTAAAGTAACCATAGTTAGTGTATTAGGTAACCATAGTTAATGTGTTAGGTAACTATAGTTAATGTGTTAGGTAACTAAAGTTAATGTCTTAGGTAACCATAGTTAATGTCTTAGGTAACCATAGTTAATGTGTTAGGTAACAATTGTTAATGTGTTAGGTAACCATAGTTAATGTCTTAGGTAACCATAGTTAATGTCTTAGGTAACCATAGTTAATGTGTTAGGTAACAATAGTTAATGTGTTAGGTAACTATTGTTAATGTGTTAGGTAACCATAGTTAATGTGTTAGGTAACTATTGTTAATGTGTTAGGTAACCATAGTTAATGTGTTAGGTAACTATTGTTAATGTGTTAGGTAACTATTGTTAATGTGTTAGGTAACCATAGTTAATGTGTTAGGTAACCATAGTTAATGTGTTAGGTAACCATAGTTAATGTGTTAGGTAACCATAGTTAATGTGTTAGGTAAACCATAGTTAATGTGTTAGGTAACCATAGTTAATGTGTTAGGTAACCATAGTTAATGTGTTAGGTAACCATAGTTAATGTGTTAGGTAACCATAGTTAATGTGTTAGGTAACCAATAGTTAATGTGTTAGGTAACCATAGTTAATGTGTTAGGTAACCATAGTTAATGTGTTAGTAACCATAGTTAATGTGTTAGGTAACCATAGTTAATGTGTTAGGTAACCACAGTTAAAGTGTTAGGTAACCATAGTTAATGTGTTAGGTAACCATAGTTAATGTGTTAGGTAACCATAGTAATGTGTTAGGTAACCATAGTTAATGTGTTAGGTAACCATAGTTAATGTGTTAGGTAACCATAGTTAATGTGTTAGGTAACCATAGTTAATGTGTTAGGTAACCATAGTTAATGTGTTAGGTAACCATAGTTAATGTGTTAGGTACCATAGTTAATGTGTTAGGTACCCATAGTTAATGTGTTAGGTAACCATAGTTAATGTGGTTAGGTACCCATAGTTAATGTGTTAGGTAACCATAGTTAATGTGTTAGGTAACCATAGTTAATGTGTTAGGTAACCATAGTTAATGTGTTAGGTACCCATAGTTAATGTGTTAGGTAACCATAGTTAATGTGTTAGGTAACCATAGTTAATGTTTTAGGTAACCATAGTTAATGTGTTAGGTACCCATAGTTAATGTGTTAGGTAACCATAGTTAATGTGTTAGGTAACCATAGTTAATGTGTTAGGTACCCATAGTTAATGTGTTAGGTAACCATAGTTAATGTGTTAGGTACCCATAGTTAATGTCTTAGGTAACCATAGTTAATGTGTTAGGTAACTATTGTTAATGTGTTAGGTAACCATAGTTAATGTCTTAGGTAACCATAGTTAATGTCTTAGGTAACCATAGTTAATGTGTTAGGTAACAATAGTAAATGTGTTAGGTAACTATTGTTAATGTGTTAGGTAACCATAGTTAATGTGTTAGGTAACCATAGTTAATGTGTTAGGTAACTATTGTTAATGTGTTAGGTAACCATAGTTAATGTGTTAGGTAACTATTGTTAATGTGTTAGGTAACCATAGTTAATGTGTTAGGTAACTATTGTTAATGTGTTAGGTAACTATTGTTAATGTGTTACGTAACCATAGTTAATGTGTTAGGTAACCATAGTTAATGTGTTAGGTAACCATAGTTAATGTGTTAGGTAACCATAGTTAATGTGTTAGGTAACCATAGTTAATGTGTTAGGTAACCATAGTTAATGTGTTAGGTAACCATAGTTAATGTGTTAGGTAACCATAGTTAATGTGTTAGGTAACCATAGTTAATGTGTTAGGTAACCATAGTTAATGTGTTAGGTAACCATAGTTAATGTGTTAGGTAACCATAGTAATGTGTTTAGGTAACCATAGTTAATGTGTTAGGTAACCATAGTTAATGTGTTAGGTAACCACAGTTAATGTGTTAGGTACCATAGTTAATGTGTTAGGTAACCATAGTTAATGTGTTAGGTAACCATAGTTAATGTGTTAGGTAACCATAGTTAATGTGTTAGGTAACCATAGTTAATGTGTTAGGTAACCATAGTTAATGTCTTAGGTAACCATAGTTAATGTGTTAGGTAACCATAGTTAATGTGTTAGTAACCATAGTTAATGTGTTAGGTAACCATAGTTAATGTGTTAGGTAAACCATAGTTAATGTGTTAGGTACCCATAGTTAATGTGTTAGGTAACCATAGTTAATGTGTTAGGTACCCATAGTTAATGTTTTTAGGTAACCATAGTTAATGTGTTAGGTAACCATAGTTAATGTGTTAGGTAACCATAGTTAATGTGTTAGGTACCCATAGTTAATGTGTTAGGAAACCCAAATAGTTAATGTGTTAGGTAACCATAGTTAATGTGTTAGGTAACCATAGTTAATGTGTTAGGTACCCATAGTTAATGTGTTAGGAAACCATAGTTAATGTGTTAGGTAACCATAGTTAATGTGTTAGGTACCCATAGTTAATGTGTTAGGTAACCATAGTTAATGTGTTAGGTACCCATAGTTAATGTGTTAGGTAACCATAGTTAATGTGTTAGGTAACCATAGTTAATGTGTTAGGTACCCATAGTTAATGTGTTAGGTAACCATAGTTAATGTGTTAGGTACCCATAGTTAATGTGTTAGGTAACCATAGTTAATGTGTTAGGTAACCATAGTTAATGTGTTAGGTAACCATAGTTAATGTGTTAGGTACCCATAGTTAATGTGTTAGGTAACCATAGTTTAATGTGTTAGGTAACCATAGTTAATGTGTTAGGTAACCATAGTTAATGTGTTAGGTACCCATAGTTAATGTGTTAGGTCCCCATAGTTAATGTTTTTAGGTAACCACAGTTAATGTGTTAGGTACCCATAGTTAATGTGTTAGGTAACCATAGTTAATGTGTTAGGTAACCATAGTTAATGTGTTAGGTAACCATAGTTAATGTGTTAGGTACCCATAGTTAATGTGTTAGGTAACCATAGTTAATGTGTTAGGTAACCATAGTTAATGTGTTAGGTAACCATAGTTAATGTGTTAGGTACCCATAGTTAATGTGTTAGGTAACCATAGTTATGTGTTAGGTAACCATAGTTAATGTGTTAGGTAACCACAGTTAATGTGTTAGGTACCCATAGTTAATGTGTTAGGTAACCATAGTTATTGTGTTAGGTAACCATAGTTAATGTGTTAGGTAACCATAGTTAAATGTGTTAGGTAACCATAGTTAATGTGTTAGGTAACCATAGTTAATGTGTTAGGTAACCATAGTTAATGTGTTAGGTAACCATAGTTAATGTGTTAGGTACCCATAGTTAATGTGTTAGGTAACCATAGTTAATGTGTTAGGTAACCATAGTTAATGTGTTAGGTAATCATAGTTAATGTGTTAGGTAACCATAGTTAATGTGTTAGGTACCCATAGTTAATGTGTTAGGTAACCATAGTTAATGTGTTAGGTAACCATAGTTAATGTGTTAGGTAACCATAGTTAATGTGTTAGGTAACCATAGTTAATGTGTTAGGTAACCATAGTTAATGTGTTAGGTAACCATAGTTAATGTGTTAGGTAACCATAGTTAATGTGTTAGGTAACCATAGTTAATGTGTTAGGTAACCATAGTTAATGTGTTAGGTAACCATAGTTAATGTGTTAGGTAACCATAGTTAATGTGTTAGGTAACCATAGTTAATGTGTTAGGTAACCATAGTTAATGTGTTAGGTAACCATAGTTATGTGTTAGGTAACCATAGTTAATGTGTTAGGTAACCATAGTTAATGTGTTAGGTAACCATAGTTAATGTGTTAGGTGATACAACAAGGGGAGTCATTGATCCCATCTTGTAAAATATATTTTTCATTAAAGGTAAACTTAAAATACCATATACACAATGACATGACATTTTACGTACATCCCAGAATCTACATAATAATAATAATAATAATAATAAAAATAATAATAATAATAATAATAATAATAATAATAATAATAATAATAATAATAATAATAATAATCATAATTTATCCTCAGATGCATTACACAAGCAAATATAAAATAATTCCTTGCTGCAAACAATGAATAACAAGAAATATATAATGGATGTGAACTGAGGTGTTGCAGAGTTTGTACAAAGGTTGTTGACTAAGACTACGCCCAACACATGGAATATTAACCAACACCACCACCTTCCACTACCAAGTGCTTGAAAGCTACCACACCTAGCGATCACTAAACTTGAAAGCTACCACACTTAGCGTTCACTAAACTTGAAAGCTACCACACCTAGCGACCACTAAACTTGAAAGCTACCACACCTAGCGTTCATTAAACTTGAAAGCTACCACACCTAGCGACCACTAAACTTTAAAGCTACCACACCTAGCGTTCACTAAACTTGAAAGCTACCACACCTAGCGTTCACTAAACTTGAAAGCTACCACACCTAGCGTTCACTAAACTTGAAAGCTACCACACCTAGCGTTCACTAAACTTGAAAGCTACCACACCTAGCGTTCACTAACCTTGAAGGCTACCACACCTAGCGATCACTAAACTTGAAAGCTACCACACCTAGCGTTCACTAAACTTGAAAGCTACCACACCTAGCGTTCATTAAACTTGAAAGCTACCACACCTAGCGTTCACTAACCTTGAAAGCTACCACACCTAGCGTTCACTAAACTTGAAAGCTACCACACCTAGCGTTCACTAAACTGAAAGCTACCACACCTAGCGTTCATTAAACTTGAAAGCTACCACACCTAGCGTTCACTAAACTTGAAAGCTACCACACCTAGCGTTCACTAAACTTGAAAGCTACCACACCTAGCGTTCATTAAACTTGAAAGCTACCATACCTAGCGTTCACTAAACTTGAAAGCTACCACACCTAGCGTTCATTAAACTTGAAAGCTACCACACCTAGCGTTCATTAAACTTAAAAGCTACCACACCTAGCGACCACTAAACTTGAAAGCTACCACACCTAGCGTTCATTAAACTTGAAAACTACCACACCTAGCGACCACTAAACTTGAAAGCTACCACACCTAGCGTTCATTAAACTTGAAAACTACCACACCTAGCGTTCACTAAACTTGAAAGCTACCACACCTAGCGTTCATTAAACTTGAAAGCTACCACACCTAGCGTTCATTAAACTTGAAAGCTACCACACCTAGCGACCACTAAACTTGAAAGCTACCACACCTAGCATTCATTAAACTTGAAAACTACCACACCTAGCGTTCATTAAACTTGAAAGCTACCACACCTAGCGACCACTAAACTTGAAAGCTACCACACCTAGCGTTCATTAAACTTGAAAGCTACCACACCTAGCGACCACTAAACTTGAAAGCTACCACACTAGCGTTCATTAAACTTGAAAGCTACCACACCTAGCGACCACTAAACTTGAAAGCTACCACACCTAGCGTTCATTAAACTTGAAAACTACCACACCTAGCGTTCATTAAACTTGAAAGCTACCACACCTAGCGACCACTAAACTTGAAAGCTACCACACCTAGCGACCACTAAACTTGAAAGCTACCACACCTAGCGACCACTAAACTTGAAAGCTACCACACCTAGCGTTCATTAAACTTGAAAACTACCACACCTAGCGTTCATTAAACTTGAAAGCTACCACACCTAGCGACCACTAAACTTGAAAGCTACCACACCTAGCGTTCATTAAACTTGAAAACTACCACACCTAGCGTTCATTAAGCTTGAAAGCTACCACACCTAGCGACCACTAAACTTGAAAGCTACCGCACCTAGCGTTCATTAAACTTGAAAGCTACCACACCTAGCGACCACTAAACTTGAAAGCTACCACACCTAGCGTTCATTAAACTTGAAAGCTACCACACCTAGTGACCATTAAACTTGAAAGCTACCACACCTAGCGTTCATTAAACTTGAAAGCTACCACACCTAGCGTTCATTAAACTTGAAAACTACCACACCTAGCGTTCATTAAACTTGAAAGCTACCACACCTAGCGACCACTAAACTTCAAAGCTACCACACCTAGCGTTCATTAAACTTCAAAGCTACCACACCTTGCGACCACTAAACTTGAAAGCTACCACACCTAGCGTTCATTAAACTTGAAAGCTACCACACCTAGCGACCACTAAACTTGAAAGCTACCACACCTAGCGTTCATTAAACTTGAAAGCTACCACACCTAGCGACCACTAAACTTGAAAGCTACCACACCTAGCGTTCATTAAACTTGAAAGCTACCACACTAGCGACCACTAAACTTGAAAGCTACCACACCTAGCGTTCATTAAACTTGAAAACTACCACACCTATCGTTCATTAAGCTTGAAAGCTACCACACCTAGCGACCACTAAACTTGAAAGCTACCACACCTAGCGTTCATTAAACTTGAAAGCTACCACACCTAGCGACCACTAAACTTGAAAGCTACCACACCTAGCGTTCATTAAACTTGAAAGCTACCACACCTAGCGACCACTAAACTTGAAAGCTACCACACCTAGCGTTCATTAAACTTGAAAGCTACCACACCTAGCGACCACTAAACTTGAAAGCTACCACACCTAGCGTTCATTAAACTTGAAAACTACCACACCTAGCGTTCATTAAACTTGAAAGCTACCACACCTAGCGACCACTAAACTTGAAAGCTACCACACCTAGCGACCACTAAACTTGAAAGCTACCACACCTAGCGACCACTAAACTTGAAAGCTACCACACCTAGCGTTCATTAAACTTGAAAACTATCACACCTAGCGTTCATTAAACTTGAAAGCTACCACACCTAGCGACCACTAAACTTGAAAGCTACCACACCTAGCGTTCATTAAACTTGAAAGCTACCACACCTAGCGACCACTAAACTTGAAAGCTACCACACCTAGCGTTCATTAAACTTGAAAGTTACCACACCTAGCGACCACTAAACTTGAAAGCTACCACACCTAGCGTTCTTTAAACTTGAAAGCTACCACACCTAGCGACCACTAAACTTGAAAGCTACCACACCTAGCGTTCATTAAACTTGAAAGCTACCACACCTAGCGACCACTAAACTTGAAAGCTACCACACCTAGCGTTCATTAAACTTGAAAGCTACCACACCTCGCGACCACTAAACTTGAAAGCTACCACGCCTAGCGTTCATTAAACTTGAAAGCTACCACACCTAGCGACCACTAAACTTGAAAGCTACCACACCTAGCGTTCACTAAACTTGAAAGCTACCACACCTCGCGATCACTAAACTTGAAAGCTACCACTCCTAGCGTTCATTAAACTTGAAAGCTACCACACCTAGCGACCAGTAAACTTGAAAGCTACCACACCTAGCGTTCATTAAACTTGAAAGCTACCACACCTAGCGACCACTAAACTTGAAAGCTACCACACCTAGCGTTCATTAAACTTGAAAGCTACCACACCTCGCGACCACTAAACTTGAAAGCTACCACACCTAGCGTTCATTAAACTTGAAAGCTACCACACCTAGCAACCACTAAACTTGAAAGCTACCACACCTAGCGTTCACTAAACTTGAAAGCTACCACACCTCGCGATCACTAAACTTGAAAGCTACCACACCTCGCGATCACTAAACTTGAAAGCTACCACACCTCGCGATCACTAAATTTGAAAGCTACCACACCTAGCGACCACTAAACTTGAAAGCTACCACACCTAGCGTTCACTAAACTTGAAAGCTACCACACCTCGCGATCACTAAACTTGAAAGCTACCACACCTCGCGATCACTAAATTTGAAAGCTACCACACCCAGCGACCACTATACTTGAAAGCTACCACACCCAGCGACCACTATACTTGAAAGCTACCATACCTAGTGACCACTAAACTTGAATGCTACCACCCCTAGCGACCACTATACTTGAAAGCTACCATACCTAGTGACCACTAAACTTGAAAGCTACCATACCTAGCGATCACTAAACTTGAAAGCTACCACACCCAGCGACCACTAAACTTGAAAGCTACCACACCCAGCGACCACTATACTTGAAAGCTACCACACCTAGCGTTCATTAAACTTGAAAACTACCACACCTAGCGTTCATTAAACTTGAAAGCTACCACCCCTAGCGACCACTAAACTTGAAAGCTACCACACCTAGCGACCACTAAACTTGAAAGCTACCACACCTAGCGACCACTAAACTTGAATGCTACCACCCCTAGCGACCACTATACTTGAAAGCTACCATACCTAGTGACCACTAAACTTGAAAGCTACCATACCTAGCGATCACTAAACTTGAAAGCTACCACACCTAGCGACCACTAAACTTGAAAGCTACCACACCTAGCGTTCATTAAACTTGAAAACTACCACACCTAGCGTTCATTAAACTTGAAAGCTACCACACCTAGCGACCACTAAACTTGAAAGCTACCACACCTAGCGTTCATTAAACTTGAAAACTACCACACCTAGCGTTCATTAAGCTTGAAAGCTACCACACCTAGCGACCACTAAACTTGAAAGCTACCACACCTAGCGTTCATTAAACTTGAAAGCTACCACACCTAGCGACCACTAAACTTGAAAGCTACCACACCTAGCGTTCATTAAACTTGAAAGCTACCACACCTAGCGACCACTAAACTTGAAAGCTACCACACCTAGCGTTCATTAAACTTGAAAGCTACCACACCTAGCGACCACTAAACTTGAAAGCTACCACACCTAGCGTTCATTAAACTTGAAAACTACCACACCTAGCGTTCATTAAACTTGAAAGCTACCACACCTAGCGACCACTAAACTTGAAAGCTACCACACCTAGCGACCACTAAACTTGAAAGCTACCACACCTAGCGACCACTAAACTTGAAAGCTACCACACCTAGCGTTCATTAAACTTGAAAACTACCACACCTAGCGTTCATTAAACTTGAAAGCTACCACACCTAGCGACCACTAAACTTGAAAGCTACCACACCTAGCGTTCATTAAACTTGAAAGCTACCACACCTAGAGACCAATAAACTTGAAAGCTACCACACCTAGCGTTCATTAAACTTGAAAGCTACCACACCTAGCGACCACTAAACTTGAAAGCTACCACACCTAGCGTTCTTTAAACTTGAAAGCTACCACACATAGCGACCACTAAACTTGAAAGCTACCACACCTAGCGTTCATTAAACTTGAAAGCTACCACACCTAGCGACCACTAAACTTGAAAGCTACCACACCTAGCGTTCATTAAACTTGAAAGCTACCACACCTAGCGACCACTAAACTTGAAAGCTACCACACCTAGCGTTCATTAAACTTGAAAGCTACCACACCTAGCGACCACTAAACTTGAAAGCTACCACACCTAGCGTTCACTAAACTTGAAAGCTACCACACCTCGCGATCACTAAACTTGAAAGCTACCACACCTCGCGATCACTAAACTTGAAAGCTACCACACCTAGCGTTCATTAAACTTGAAAGCTACCACACCTAGCGACCAGTAAACTTGAAAGCTACCACACCTAGCGTTCATTAAACTTGAAAGCTACCACACCTAGCGACCACTAAACTTGAAAGCTACCACACCTAGCGTTCATTAAACTTGAAAGCTACCACACCTCGCGACCACTAAACTTGAAAGCTACCACACCTAGCGTTCATTAAACTTGAAAGCTACCACACCTAGCAACCACTAAACTTGAAAGCTACCACACCTAGCGTTCACTAAACTTGAAAGCTACCACACCTCGCGATCACTAAACTTGAAAGCTACCACACCTCGCGATCACTAAACTTGAAAGCTACCACACCTCGCGATCACTAAATTTGAAAGCTACCACACCTAGCGACCACTAAACTTGAAAGCTACCACACCTAGCGTTCACTAAACTTGAAAGCTACCACACCTCGCGATCACTAAACTTGAAAGCTACCACACCTCGCGATCACTAAATTTGAAAGCTACCACACCCAGCGACCACTATACTTGAAAGCTACCACACCTAGCCACCACTATACTTGAAACCTACCATACCTAGTGACCACTAAACTTGAATGCTACCACCCCTAGCGACCACTATACTTGAAAGCTACCATACCTAGTGACCACTAAACTTGAAAGCTACCATACCTAGCGATCACTAAACTTGAAAGCTACCACACCCAGCGACCACTAAACTTGAAAGCTACCACACCTAGCGACCACTAAACTTGAAAGCTACCACACCTAGCGTTCATTAAACTTGAAAACTACCACACCTAGCGTTCATTAAACTTGAAAGCTACCACACCTAGCGACCACTAAACTTGAAAGCTACCACACCTAGCGACCACTAAACTTGAAAGCTACCACACCTAGCGACCACTAAACTTGAATGCTACCACCCCTAGCGACCACTATACTTGAAAGCTACCATACCTAGTGACCACTAAACTTGAAAGCTACCATACCTAGCGATCACTAAACTTGAAAGCTACCACACCTAGCGACCACTAAACTTGAAAGCTACCACACCTAGCGACCACTAAACTTGAAAGCTACCACACCTAGCGTTCATTAAACTTGAAAACTACCACACCTAGCGTTCATTAAACTTGAAAGCTACCACACCTAGCGACCACTAAACTTGAAAGCTACCACACCTAGCGTTCATTAAACTTGAAAACTACCACACCTAGCGTTCATTAAGCTTGAAAGCTACCACACCTAGCGACCACTAAACTTGAAAGCTACCACACCTAGCGTTCATTAAACTTGAAAGCTACCACACCTAGCGACCACTAAACTTGAAAGCTACCACACCTAGCGTTCATTAAACTTGAAAGCTACCACACCTAGCGACCACTAAACTTGAAAGCTACCACACCTAGCGTTCATTAAACTTGAAAGCTACCACACCTAGCGACCACTAAACTTGAAAGCTACCACACCTAGCGTTCATTAAACTTGAAAACTACCACACGTAGCGTTCATTAAACTTGAAAGCTACCACACCTAGCGACCACTAACTTGAAAGCTACCACACCTAGCGACCACTAAACTTGAAAGCTACCACACCTAGCGACCACTAAACTTGAAAGCTACCACACCTAGCGTTCATTAAACTTGAAAACTACCACACCTAGCGTTCATTAAACTTGAAAGCTACCACACCTAGCGACCACTAAACTTGAAAGCTACCACACCTAGCGTTCATTAAACTTGAAAGCTACCACACCTAGCGACCAATAAACTTGAAAGCTACCACACCTAGCGTTCATTAAACTTGAAAGCTACCACACCTAGCGACCACTAAACTTGAAAGCTACCACACCTAGCGTTCTTTAAACTTGAAAGCTACCACACATAGCGACCACTAAACTTGAAAGCTACCACACCTAGCGTTCATTAAACTTGAAAGCTACCACACCTAGCGACCACTAAACTTGAAAGCTACCACACCTAGCGTTCATTAAACTTGAAAGCTACCACACCTAGCGACCACTAAACTTGAAAGCTACCACACCTAGCGTTCATTAAACTTGAAAGCTACCACACCTAGCGACCACTAAACTTGAAAGCTACCACACCTAGCGTTCACTAAACTTGAAAGCTACCACACCTCGCGATCACTAAACTTGAAAGCTACCACACCTCGCGATCACTAAACTTGAAAGCTACCACACCTAGCGTTCATTAAACTTGAAAGCTACCACACCTAGCGACCAGTAAACTTGAAAGCTACCACACCTAGCGTTCATTAAACTTGAAAGCTACCACACCTAGCGACCACTAAACTTGATTATTATTATAATCAAAAAGAAGCGCTAAGCCACAAGGACTATACAGCACTAAACTTGAAAGCTACCACACCTAGCGTTCATTAAACTTGAAAGCTACCACAACTCGCGACCACTAAACTTGAAAGCTACCACACCTAGCGTTCATTAAACTTGAAAGCTACCACACCTAGCGACCACTAAACTTGAAAGCTACTACACCTAGCGTTCACTAAACTTGAAAGCTACCACACCTAGCGACCACTATACTTGAAAGCTACCACACCCAGCGACCACTATACTTGAAAGCTACCATACCTAGCGACCACTATACTTGAAAGCTACCATACCTAGCGATCACTAAACTTGAAAGCTACCACCCCCAGCGACCACTAAACTTGAAAGCTACCACACCCAGCGACCACTATACTTAAACGCTACCACACTCAGCGACCACTATACTGAGGCTTATTTTTAGTTTTTAAATCTCATCCTACACTAGACATAGGTCAGCAGGCCCACTAGGTATATTTCAGTGCTCCTCTGTGCTGATGTGAGAATATAAGAACATAAAAGTGAAGCAGCACTACAGGAGGCCTGCTTGGTAGATCCTTCTCAAGAGCCAACGATCGTATCTCTCTTAGACATTGGTTTAGCCAATACTTGAGAAATATTTGAAGAAATATATCCAGAGATCCCCGTGGTTTATGTTTATAACTTATAGTTGTGCTCCTGAGTACCTATTTCTCGCCTGTCTACCCGCTGTCTACCCGCTGTCTACCCGCTGTCTACCCGCTGTCTACCGGCTGTCTACCCTATCAGTTCCACTGAGTATTTAGAATGTTATTTTGTCTCCTCGGGTTTTTTCGTCCTTCAGTGTCGTTAGATTTAGTTCCGTTAGCCTCTCCTGGTACATCATGTTCCTGAGCTCTGGAACAATCATTGTAGTAATCATCTGCACTTTCACCAGTGTGAGTGTCATACCGATGCTACATACTTCAAGACAGCCATTTGTATTTCATAAATGGCCTGGAATGACTCTAGTGTTGTCATTTTTTAAGGCTTCTCGCGAATTTGCCGGCGATCATTAGTTGTGGTTGATGTGAGCTTCTGGCGATATTTTAGACACTACACACTCCTAGATCTTTCTCTCTGAGTGAAGTTCAGCTTCTGTGCCCCCGAGTCTATACTCCGGTGTCTGGTCCTCTGGTCTCTTGCTTGCACGTGCTGGAACTAAATCCAAGCAATTATTTATCCTAGGCGGTGTTCGAACTGCGAGAAGTTTGATGTCCAAAACAGTATTTTCCAGGGTTTAATTATCAGATAACTGAATTTTAAACAAGTTAACGTATTCGGTCTCCAGAAAAACGTTCAAAGACCGGGTAATTTTTTTTTCTGAACCAAATTGTTTAGACTCCTGTTTGTTCGAGGTCCGATACGTTCAAACACCGAGGTTCCATTGTATATTTATTACATACATCATTTATTTGAGAGTCAAACTGCTTTGAAGAGACATACGGAAATGTATATGGAAATAAACATTACAATATTTAATAAAAAATAATATTATTATAATATAAAAAGCGCTAAACCTACAAGGGTCATAGAGCACAGATTAAAAAAAAAATTAGCGTTGGTAAATTATCACCTAGACGCACTCCAAGACATTTCTCATCTTTTTCTCGGAAGGATTTACCAACTTGGAGCCGACCAGAAGAGGCTTTGTCAGGTTATCTCACAACAACCAAAATCTAGAATGTTCTAAAAATTGACCAGAGGGCACCATGGACATGGCAATAGTTGCAAGAACCTTTTCCCAGTCTGAAGCCGATCGAATGAAGTGTGGCATAATTTAACTATTGGCAGTCATCTTAGAAATATGGATTCATTTATACCAACTCTTTATTCAGAGGGAGAAAAATGGTATAAAATACCGACACGATGGAAAAGTAGAGAAAAATGAAATTTAATGCGACACTCCATTAAGAACGTTGTAAACAATGATTCACATTATGCTGCATTTGTTTCTTTTTTCATATATGCGTCGAGACACTAGTTATCACCCTCACTAAATTCGCTGAACCTCCCTTATCAACCATAAGACTACGTCCTGAGATTAAAGATCATAACAAAATCACTAAATGGTTAGATTTACGAATTTTCGATCTTGTATATTAGACAGATCAAACCTGAATTTAAGACAAATCTATAAGTAGTTGGGATAGTTACGTCGAAACAGTTGTGTCTCCCATGTTCAGGTTTCTCATACAGTTGACGTCGACTGGTCCGGTGAATTGAGTCAATACCTGCCTGCCTCTCCCCTGAGGTCAATCTTGGGGAGAGGAGGTCAAGAGACCTCTGAGGTTTTTGTAGGTTCTCTCTAGGTCCAAGCACTGGTTTTAAACATGTCTGAAACGCGTTTGACAGTTTCATTTCTTTCAATAAAAGGCGTCCACAAGATAGTGAAAAAAAAAAATTAAGGGGTTAAATGCTTAAAAAAAATTAAAACCATTGGACGGGGCGTGGAACTGGCCGGGAGTTAAAGTGACCTTTCGTCGAACCGGTCTGGCATCGAACCTACAGGGCGTTGAATAGAAAGGTCAATGAATCAGACAGGCAATAAACAGGTCACTCATGCAACCGGGCCTCGCATAACAACCGTGTCTGAATCTAACCGAGCAGGAGTCGAACCAGACACACAAACTCACACACAGGTAATTATATGCACACACACACACACACACACACACACACACACACACACACACACACACACACACACACACACACACACACACACACAAGTACCAGGTAATCAGGCTGAGGAAAGGTGGGGAGCTCACAAGAACTAACCAAGAAGTATGTGAGGAGCTCAATACGAGATTTAAGGAAGTATTTACAGTGGAGGCAGAAAGGATACTGGGAAGACAAAACAGAGGGGTACACCAACAAGGGGTATACCAACAAGTGTTGGATGAAATGCACACAACCGAGGAGGAGGTGAAGAAGCTCCTAAATGACCTTGATACCTCAAAGGCGTTGGGACCAGATACCCTCTCTCCGTGGGTCCTTAGAAAGGGAGCACAGACACTGTGTGTGCCACTAACCACAATCTTCAACACATCACTTGAAACTGAGCAACTACCTGAGGTATGGAAGACGGCAAATGTAGTCCCCATCTTTAAGAAAGGAGACAGAAACGAGGCACTAAACTATAGACCAGTATCACTGACGTGTATAGTAAGCAAAGCCATGGAAAAGATTATCAGGAGGAGAGTGGTGGAGCACCTGGAATGGAACAAAGTTATAAACGACAACCAGCACGGATTCATGGAACGCAAATCCTGTGTCACAAACCTACTGGAGTTTTAAGACAAGGTAACTGAAGTGAGTCATGATAGGGAGGGGTGGGTTGATTGCATTTTCTTGGACTACAAGAAGGCTTTCGACACAGTTCCTCACAAGAGATTAGTACAGAAGCTAGAGGATCAGGCACGTATAACAGGAAGGGCACTGCAATGGGTCAGAGAAAACCTGACAGGGAGGCAACAGTGAGTCATGGTATGTGATGAGGTATCACAGTGGGTGCCTGTGACAAGCGGGGTCCCACAGGGGTCAGTCCTGGGACCAATGCTATTCTTGGTAGAGGTGAATGACATGACGTAAGGGATAGACTCAGAAGTGTCCCTGTTTACAGATGATATGAAGTTAATGAGGAGAATTAAATCAGATGCGGATCAGGACTACGAAGAGCCCTGGACAGGCTGGACTCGTGGTCCGGCAACTGGTTCCTAGAATTTAACCCCGCCAAATGCAAAATCATGAAGATCGGGCAAGGGCAAAGAAGACCGCAGACAGAGTATAGGCTAGGCGGCCAAAGACTGCAAACCTCACTCAAGGAGAAAGTTCATGGGGTGAGTATAATACCGAGCACGTCTCCGGAAGCACACATTAACCAGATAACTGCTGTTGCATATGGGCGCCTGGCAAACCTGAGAATAGCGTTCCAATACCTCAGTAAGGAATCGTTCAAGAGTTTGTACACTGTGTACGTCAAGCCCACACTGGAGTACGCAGCACCAGTTTGGAACCCACACCTGGTCAAGTACATCAAGAAATTAGAGAAAGTGCAAAAGTTTGCAACAAGGCTAGTTCCAGAGCTAAGGGGAATGTCCTACGAAGAAAGGTTAAGGGAAATCGGCTTGACGACACTGGAGGACAGGAGGGCCAGGGAAAACATGATAACGGCATACAAAATACTGCGTGGAGTAGATAAGGTGGAAAGAGACAGAATGTTCCAGAGATGGGACACAGAAACAATGGGTTACAATTGGAAATTGAAGACTTAGATGAGTCATAGGGATGTTAGGAAGTATTTCTTCAGCCACAGAGTTGTTTGGAAGTAGAAAAGTCTGGCAAGTAATGTAGTGGAGGAAAGAACCATACATAGTTTTATGACGAGATATGATAAAGCTCATGGAGCAGGGAGAGGGAGGACCCAGTAGAGGTCAGTGAAGAGGCGGGGCCAGGATCTGAGTCTCGACCCCTGCAAACACAAATAGGTGAATACACATTGACAAGATGGACAAAGACATGATGTTCCAGAGATGGGAAACAAGTGGTCACAATTGGAAGTCGAAGACTCCGATGAGTCAAAGGGGATGTTAGGAAGCATTTCTTCAGTCATAGAGTTGTCAGGAAGTGGAACAGCCTAGACAGTGACGTAGTGGTGGCAGGAAGCATACATGGTTTTAAGACGAAGTTTGATAAAGCTCATGGAGCAAGGAGAGAGTGGACCTAGCAGCGATCAGTGAAGAGGCGGGGCCAGGAACTATGACTCGACCCCTGCAACCACAAATAGGTGAGTATACACATATACAAATAAAAAAATACAAGGACTGAGAACTGTGTAAACAAGGCAACTTATCATGTCCTTCCATCTACATAGTTGCCAAGTACAGTCCTTTGTTAAGGGGCGTGAACAAGCTGAAGCACATTGTTAACGATGACAACAAATCGATTACCGACTTCTAGGTATATTTAAGGAATATCACGCCGTTTTTGCAGCTTTAGTCCATCATGATGGGATGTCAAGAGTGAGTTTCTATTACAGTGATGGAAGGTTATGATGGAGTGTTTTGATGGACCGTCAGGATGAATAATTATTACTGGATGTATAAAGACAGACAGATTTTCATGGGAAAGACTGTGTGATAATGACAACATTGTCAAGTATTCGAAACTGATGTAAAACCTTCAAAGCCTCGTATATTTAACACAAACAAGAGGAGTATCATCACTCTTGATGGATACTATCATCACTCTGATGGATATTATCATCACTCTTGATGGACTGAGGCTCGAGCACTAACACACACACATACACACACACATATGGGGCCAGGAGCTTTGAATCGACCCCTTCAGCCACAATTAGGTGAGTATATACACACACACACACATTCAGGGACGGGAAATCCTGTGTCACAAACCTTGTGGAGTTCTATGACATGGTGACAGCAGTAAGACAAGAGAGAGAGGGGTGGGTGGATTGCATTTTCTTGGACTGCAAGAAGGCGTTGGACACAGTTCCACACAAGAGATTAGTGCAAAAACTGGAGGACCAAGCAGGGATAACAGGAAAGGCACTACAATGGATCAGGGAATACTTGTCAGGAAGACAGCAGCGAGTCATGGTACGTGGCGAGGTGCCAGAGTGGGCGCCTGTGACCAGCGGGATCCCACAGGGGTCAGTCCTAGGACCAGTGCTGTTTCTGGTATTTGTGAACGACATGACGGAAGGAATAGACTCCGAGGTGTCCCTGTTTGCAGATAACGTGAAGTTGATGAGAAGAATTCATTCGATCGAAGACCAGGCAGAACTACAAAGGGATCTGGACAGGCTGCAGACCTGGTCCAGCAATTGGCTCCTGGAGTTCAATCCCACCAAGTGCAAAGTCATGAAGATTGGTTAAGGGCAAAGAAGACCGCAGACTGAGTACAGTCTAGGGGGCCAGAGACTACAAACCTCACTCAAGGAGAAAGATCTTGGGGTGAGTATAACACCAGGCACATCTTCTGAAGCGCACATCAACCAAATAATGGCGGCAGCGTATGGGCACCTAGCAAACCTCAGAATAGCATTCCGACATCTTAATAAGGAATCGTTCAGGACCCTGTACACCGTGTACGTTAGGCCCATATTGGAGTATGTGGCACCAGTTTGGAACCCACACCTAGCCAAGCACGTAAAGAAACTAGAGAAAGTGCAAAGGTTTGCAACAAGACTAGTCCCAGAGCTAAGAGGTATGTCCTACGAGGAGAGGTTAAGGGAAATCAACTTGACGACACTGGAGGACAGGAGAGATAGGGACGACATGATAACGACATACAAAATACTGAGAAGAATTGACAAGATGGACAAAGACAGGATGTTCCAGAGATTGGACACAGTAACAAGGGGACACAGTTGGAAGTTGAAGACACAGATGAATCACAGGGATGTTAGGAAGTATTTCTTCAGCCACAGAGTAGTCAGGAAGTGGAATAGTTTGGGAAGCGAAGTAGTGGAGGCAGGATCCATACATAGCTTTAAGCATAGGTATGATAAAGCTCATGGTACAGGGAGAGTGACCTAGTAGCAACCAGTGAAGATGCAGGGCCAGGAGCTTTGACTCGACCCCTGCAACCTCAACTAGGTGAGTACAACTAGGTGAGTACACACAGAGCAGGACAGAAAACCAGAGGACTGGAGGATGAGTCTGTGAAGGAAGATTGAGTAGCAGAGCTCATGATAAGGGAACTTAAGAGGGGAAAGAAGCTAGAGGAGCTTAGCATGAGAATGGAGAAGAGGATAGCTGCAAAAAGCAGGAAGTGGGAGATGCAAGTCACAGAAGCAGAAGCTAAGATACAGAGATTAGAAGAGGAACTGAAAAATCTGAAACAGCCTAAAGAACTAAAGAACAATGTGGGCATGACATCAGAAACTTCTGCCTCAGCCACGAACAAGGAGACTGTAGGAAATGAAGAAGTGAAACTGTATGCAGAGGCCCTATCAGACCATCGAGGAGCCCGAGGAACACTCGAGGAGACTGTAGAAAATGAAAGAGCTAAGCTATATGTGGAGGACCTAACAGACCACAGCAGTGCCCAGAGAAAGCTGAGAAGGGAAAATGACAGATCACTGGGCCCAGGGACAACAGATAGTGAAGAGATTGACGAAAGGAAAGCTGTAATGGAGGCAACTAAATCTAATCAGGGGATACATAGCTACAAGTGGAGAGAGTAGCAGGTATAGGATGGGAAAAAACAAACTACAAAAGAGTGGACTACACAGGCACCTGCAAGACGTTCAGTGGGAGAGAGAACTAGCAGGAAAACCAGTAAAAGAAATGATGGACTGTGTGACAAGAAAATGCAAGGAGGCAGAGGAGAGGTTTGTTCCCAAGGGAAACAGAAATAATGGGAAGACTAGAACAAGTTCTTGGTTCACCCAAAGGTGTAGGGAGGCAAAAACTAGGTGCACTAGAGAACGGAAAAAGTACAGAAGACAAAGGACCCAGGAAAATAAAGAGATCAGCCAAAGAGCCAGAAATGAATATGCACAGATAAGAAAGGAGGCTCAGCGACAATACGAAAATGACATAGCATCGAAAGTCAAGTCTAACCAGAAGCTGTTGTATAGCCACATCAAGATGAAAACAACAGTCAAAGACCAGATAATCAGGCTGAGAAAGGAAGGTGGGGAGTTCATAAGAAATGACCAAGAGGTATGTGAGGAGCTCAACGTGAGAGTTAAAGAAGTACAGTGGAGACAGGAAAGAATCCAGGAATTCAGAACAGGGAGGTACACCAACAAGTGCTGGATAAGGTACACACAACCGAGAAGGAGGTGAAAAAAACTGTAATGTGAACTTGATACCTCAAAGGTGGTGGGACCAGACAACATCTCTCCATGGGTCCTTAGAGAGGGAGCAGAGATGCTGTGTGTGCCACTAACAAAGATCTTCAACACATCCATTCAAACTGGGCAACTCCCTGAGGTATGGAGGATGGCAAATGTAGTCCCAGTTTTAAAAAAGGAGACAAAAACGATGCATTAAACTACAGACCTGTATCACTAATGTGTATAGTATGCAAAGTCATGGAAATCATCAGGAGGAGAGTGGTGGAGCACCTTGAAAGACACAAGCTTATAAATGACAAACAGCACGGTTTCAGGGAAGGTAAATCCTGTGTTACAAACCTACTGGAGTTTTATAACAAGGTGACAGAAGACAAAAAAGAGAGGGACAGATAGACTGCATTTTCTTGGGCTGCAAGAAGGCCTTCGACACAGTTTCTCACAAGAGGTTAATGCATCTATGTATACTGAGAAAATCATCGCCCCCAATTAGGGAGACATCTTATATAACAATCTAATGTAAAAATTATGCTATTTACCATGGCTGGACACCACCTGTAAGAAGCCATTGTCAAGTAATTCTATAAACTGGCCAGAAAATTATTGCCTTCATTGTCGCATAAATATCCGTTGTGCAATCGCAAAAAAAAAAAAAAAAAAAAAAAAAAAAAAAAGCAATTGTAACTTGTATTCACATACACTTTTTAAATTACACCAAAATGGTTGGGCCACTTACCTTTTATATCCTACCTCTCTCCCCCCTCCCACCCTTTTCCAATATTTCCATCCTTACCCATCCTTCTTCCTTACCAATCTTACCAAAGCTCTGGTCATAAGAAGAAGAAGAGTTAATGCAAAAACTAGAGGATCAGGCACACATAACAGGAAAGGCACTACAATGGATCAGAAAATATCTGACAGGGAGGCAACAACGAGTCATGGTACGTGACGAGGTGTCAGAGTGGGCGCCTGTGACGAGCGGAGTTCCACAGGGGTCAGTCCTAGGACCTGTGCTGGACAGGCTACAAGCCTGGTCCAGCAACTGGCTCCTTGAATTTAACCCCGCCAAATGCAAAATCATGAAGATCAGAGAAGGGCAAAGAAGACCGCAGACTGAGTATAGTCTAGGTGGCCAAAGATGGTAAACCTCACTCACGGAAAAACATCTTGGGGTGAGTATGATACGGAGCACATTCCTGAGGCACACATCAGTCAGATAACTGCTGCAGCATACGGGCGTCTGGCAAACCTAAGGATAGCGTTCCGATACCTCAGTAAGGAATCGTTCAAGACTCTGTACACCATATACGTCAGGCCTTTACTTGAGTATGCAGCACCAGTTTGGAATCCACACCAGGTCAAGCAAGTCAAGAAATTAGAGAAAGTACAAAGGTTTGCAACAAGACTAGTCCCAGAGCTGAGGGGATTGTCCTACAAGGAAAGGTTAAGGGAAATTGGCCTGACGACACTGGAGGACAGGAGGGTCAGGGGAGACATGACAACGACATATAAAATACTGCGTGGTATAGACAAGGTGGACAAAGACAGGATGTTCCAGAGATGGGACACAGAAACAAGGGGTCACAATTGGAAGTTGAAGACTCAGGTGAGTCAAAGGGATGTTAGGATGTATTTCTTCAGTTACAGAGTTGTCAGGCAGTGGAATAGCCTAGAAAGTGACGTAGTGGAGGCAGGAACCATACCTAGTTTTAAGACGAGGTTTGATAAAGCTCATGGAGCAGGGAGAGAGAGGACCTAGTAGCAACCGGTGAAGAGGCGGGGGTCAGGAGCTATGACTCGACCCCTGCAACCACAAATAGGCGAGTATGCGCGCACACACACACACAAACACATAATGACTTTAAGCTATCAAGTTTTTATGACGGAAGTGAATCATGTTTCATGACAGGAGTGAAACATGTTTCATGACAGGAGTGAAACATGTTTCATGACAGGAGTGAAACATGTTTCATGACAGGAGTGAATCATGTTTCATGACAGGAGTGAATCATGTTTCATGACAGGAGTGAAACATGTTTCATGACAGGAGTGAAACATGTTTCATGACAGGAGTGAAACATGTTTCATGACAGGAGTGAATCATGTTTCATGACAGGAGTGAATCATGTTTCATGACAGGAGTGAAACATGTTTCATGACAGGAGTGAATCATGTTTCATGACAGGAGTGAAACATGTTTCATGACAGAAGTGAAACATGTTTCATGACAGGAATGAAACATGTTTCATGACAGGAGTGAAACATGTTTCATGACAGGAGTGAATCATGTTTCATGACAGGAGTGAAACATGTTTCATGACAGAAGTGAAACATGTTTCATGACAGGAGTGAAACATGTTTCATGACAGAAGTGAAACATGTTTCATGACAGGAATGAAACATGTTTCATGACAGGAGTGAATCATGTTTCATGACAGGAGTGAAACATGTTTCATGACAGGAGTGAAACATGTTTCATGACAGGAGTGAAACATGTTTCATGACAGGAGTGAAACATGTTTCATGACAGGAGTGAAACATGTTTCATGACAGGAGTGAATTATGTTTCATGACAGGATTGAAACATTATTATTGACAGAGTGAATATGTTTTCATGACAGGAGTTGAAACATTTTTCATGACAGAGTGAAAATGTTTCATGACAGGAGTGAAACATGTTTCATGACAGAGTGAATCATGTTTCATACAGAGTGAAAATTTATGACAGATGAAACATGTTATACGACAGGAGTGAAACATGTTTCATGACAGGAGTGAAACATGTTTCATGACAGGAGTGAAACATGTTTCATGACAAGAGTGAAAAATGTTTACTTTAAGAGTTGACCTTGATTAATGATGTACTCAGCTGTGCTTTCAATGGTCGGGTCATAGCTCTTGGCCCTGCCTTCATGACACAATATATTTAAAATTGGGGTGACTACTGAAAGACAATGACTTATTAATTATATGTATATGTATATATATATATATATATATAATTATATATATTTTATATATATATATATTATATTATATATATATATATATATATTACACACACACATAGCAGGTGGGTGTTCATGTGTTACGAGGCTAGCAGGTGGGTGTTCATGTATTACGAGGCTAGCAGGTGGGTGTTCATGTGTTACGAGGCTAGCAGGTGGGTGTTCATGTGTTACGAGGCTAGCAGGTGGGTGTTCATGTATTACGAGGCTAGCAGGTGGGTGTTCATGTGTTACGAGGCTAGCAGGTGGGTGTTCATGTGTTACGAGGCTAGCAGGTGGGTGTTCATGTGTTACGAGGCTAGCAGGTGGGTGCTTCATGTTGCTTACGGAGGCTAGGACTGGGTGTTCATGTGTTACGAGGCTAGCAGGTGAGTGTTCATGTGTTACGAGGCTAGCAGGTGGGTGTTCATGTGTTACGAGGCTAGCAGGTGGGTGTTCATGTGTTATGCAGACAATGATGATTCTGGAAGTAGATCAGTGTTCCTCAACTTTTTTATCAGAGACTCTGAAGGTCTGGCTCATGTTATATGAAAGACAAACTTCGCAAGGAATATGATAGATAACCTCCAGCTCGGAGGTAAAGGACTAAGCTCACAACCGAAGGGCGCCCAGGTTCGATTTCCAGGCGTGGGGAGACGAACATGCAAATCTGCTTACACCTTGTTGACTTGGTAGTAAATAGGTACCTGTGTGTTTTAGCCGACCGTCATGTGACAGGTCTCGGTGGGTGGTGCAAGCATACCCTAGATGGGTCGGGCAGGATAGCACCTCCTGTCATGAACATATAAAATGTCATCATTAATGTTGTAGTGGTTGATGAATGAAAATTTTCTCGTTTGTCGTCAGTACTGGCAGACTTGTGATGGTGACTACCAACCATAAACTGAAAAATATTAAACAGTTGAACTTACAGAGAAACCTTATTATTATTATTTTTATTTTGGCTGAACACCGGAAATTCGAGGACAGCCAATAAAAGGAGACTTTTGGGGTTTATTGAAGACAAGATGAAACTAAATCCGAATGGCAGCAAGGAGACGAGTGGATCAAAGATCTGCTTTCATGTAAAGAGCTTCGAGAGCGGGACTATAACAGATAATTAATTAAACAATGTAATAAAATGGTTGACCGCAAAGTGAGAGAAATATAGTTCAGTCATGGAAAAAATGATTAGAAAGCTAAAATTAGCTTTTTAAAAAATAAGATCCAAAAGAGGGAAACGAATTCTGAATCAGAAGACTTTGAGCCATCACTGTGTCAATAGTAGCATTACAGTGCGACTGTTCTCTAGTAATTGTCAAATATATAATTTTTATATTTATTTGAGGCGGTAAACCCGTGTGGATCAGTTGACAAAGCAGTATATCTTCGGAAAAGGTAGTCATGGACCACCGGACTTCCCGCTGGGTACGGTATAGAGACGAGGTTTACAAAGGTACTTGACTGCAGGGACCACTGAGACGCGTCGGATGATTCTCGCATCGTTCATTTTCGTGTGATTCCTGTACAAGACGCCACCGCTGGTGTGCGCTGCTCTGAGTATGTTGTGTATTTACACTACACTGATGTGAAGGTGGTGGATGGCTCTGTTACAGCGGGGCCTGGGCGGAGTGACAGCTGGCTTAGCAGTCGGAATCATGTGTGTGTGTATCCTGAGGATTATGAAAATGAATAGAATGACAGACACGATAGGTATTTCTGCTCTTCCATAAAAATTAGATATTATCGTGGCATATTAATTCTAAAATTAGCAAGTTAATTTTCCGCTGTACCATGCTGGTCTTATAACATTGATCTAGGTGCACTGTGTACACCTTAGCAAGGTTAACATGGGCCACACTGTCATCACAATACACGTTTTTATAGAAGAATCTTACATCAGCATGGCTGGTGTCATTGCGATTTCACGAATAACGTGAACGTATTCCTTGATGATGGACGACTTCTGTAGCAGAGAAACAAGTCATGGAAGAGGAGAAAACACACACACACTTCTATAAAAAGCACAAATAGGTGAGTACACACACACACACACACATACACACTGTGTTTAACTGCCAGAATAATACTAAATTCATTAGCTCTTGCTCTTAAGTCAAGATACTGATCAACAGTGTGAATGTAATGGTATCAGTTGCAAGGGCACGTTTAAAAGCAGACTGACGTAGCACAGTCGGGAAGCACCAAGGTGTATACTACTGAACATTTTTTCCCGAGGTCCATGGAATGGCAGTAGTGGCAGCCGAGAAGAGGAAATTAACGAAAATATGTAACAATTCATCAGTGTCAAAAGAAAGGTTAAGTCTTAAGGATCAAACTAACACAGTGAACGGTTATGAAGACGATGATAAAAACGGGATATAACGATCATGGAACAATATTCATTATTGCGAAGACTCGCCGATTGTTTGGTTGACGACCAGAGCGATGGAAGATAAATAAATTTTGTGGATTAATTCTTGAATGAGAACGACTCCAAAAGTGTAGTTATATTTTGGTCCTTGTGCTTGTCTTCTAATATCTCACTGGTAGAGGGGCAGAGGGTTACTAGGTCAGTCTTCAGGCCTCTAGAGAAGGTAGCCAACAGCTAAATGTAAGTGATGTATATTTAAAAACAGTCGAAATTTGGTATACCACAGTATGATAGCGTGCATTGTACAATATACTTATTTTTCGGGCATTATTAAAGAACATCAAAGTTTAGATTTTTTTGTCAACTAGAGACAATTAGCAGTAAGTTTCTCAACTATTCAGTTTGTTCATCAAACCTGTATGATGCAATGGCATAAGTTAAACGTGAGTTAGAGATAATGGACACAAGGAAAACATCGTTACAATAATTAAAGGATATTGACTTTCATAATATAATGAAACACTTGAAAGTGAAAATAGCTAAATTAAACCCGCAAGTTTATTGGAAGAGTATTTTAGAACATCTGTACAACCAGACTCACCTGCATTCACAACGTGCACTTCCCTGATGTTATAAAACTGAACAAAATCAGCGACAAGTTTGGCGTGGACATCAACTAAGGCATCATGTGCGGCCCAGGTCATGGGCGACAGAATCTGCACCATCACCACCGTACACATCACAGGCTGCAACATCTCTTTTTATTTTTGTTCCTAGTTTATTAGTCACGTACTGTCACACGACACTGAGTCATTATTATGAGACGAACCTGTTCAGTGGTGCCGGCACATGGGGGGAGGGGGGGTGAAGGGGGACAGAAGCGACAAAAAGGGTGGTGGCTAAGGACCCACGTGAAGTTGGATTATAAAAAGAAGCGCTAAACCACAAGGGCCATACAACACGTGGAGATGGAGTAGCTAATGGTCCACGAGTGGATGACGGCAGCAGCAGCGGCCTCGGGCTTCACTCTGCTAGGAACTTAGCGTAACATTTCTCTCTCTTGACACGGACAAGAGCGTCATAAGTGCGCACGCTACACCACCTGTTTCCTGGGCCTCTGTACGTCGATCAATAGAAATAACTGGAAGGTGCTGAGCGCTCAAGTAACCATAAACATTTACTTGTCATGCGTAGTTTCTGTGTAGTTACGCGGTCACCCATCCAGTTACTAGCTCTTAATCTGCCCCAGCTACAATACTTAAGTTCCTTTTTTTTTTTCATTTTGCCGAGTACTTGTATTTATCTTCACATAGACTCTCCTGTTTATGAGTACACTGGGGCTAAGTTGGACAATCACTTTTAATTTGTTACTTGGTCCTGGTGCTACGACTAACTTGTAGTAACATTAACAGAGTTATTTTCATTGTGTTTCCGCTGCATGTAGTTATATTAGCAGAGCTGTGTTTGTCGTGTCCCGTCTTCACAGATTGTAGTTACAGGATTACAGGAGTAGTTACATGCACTTGTGGGTCTCTAGTTAGTTGCGTAGCCTGAACGGCTAATTTAGTGTGTACCTGTACACAAATTACAGAGGTCACAATGGGTCTTTGTCAGACCTTACTGAACATTGTTACATCACTAAAAAGAAATATTAGTCATTTCGTATTTTACATTTACGTCATATACTTGTTGTACACAGTACAGTAAGAAATACAAAAATAATATAGGTCATATATGGGAATCCCAAGTCGAGATACAACCTCTGTCAAGACTGTGTTCACCTACTTGATGCAAAAATTAAACACAACCTCAAGTTTTCAGATATCATGAACAATGAGGTGTTTTGCTTTATCCTGAGGGGTCGATTCACAGCTCCTGGCCCCGCCTCTTCACTGGTCACTACTAGGTCACTTCTTGCTCCATGAGTTTTATCATACCTCTTCTTAAGTTGTGGGAGTTGAGTGATGCTCGTGTCGGACAGTCTTATTCATTTCATATATAATTATTCTCTTTTAAGTTTTCAGTGGATATGAACCATATTCTTGGAGTCCAATGTTGTCAGCTACCATACTGCTGTCTTGTGAGCTGTCAGCTACCACACTGCTGTCTTGTGAGCTGTCAGCTACCACACTGCTGTATTGTGAGCTGTCAGCTACCACACTGCTGTCTTGTGAGCTGTCAGCTACCACACTGCTGTATTGTGAGCTGTCAGCTACCACACTGCTGTCTTGTGAGCTGTCAGCTACCACACTGCTGTATTGTGAACTGTCAGCTACCACACTGCTGTCTTATGAGCTATCAGCTACCACACTGCTGTCTTGTGAGCTGTCAGCTACCACACGGCTGTTTTATGAGCTGTCAGCTACCACACTGCTGTCTTGTGAGCTGTCAGCTACCACACTGCTGTCTTGTGAGCTGTCAGCTACCACACTGCTGTCTTATGAGCTGTCAGCTACCACACTGCTGTCTTATGAGCTGTCAGCTACCACACTGCTGTCTTGGGAGTTGTCAGCTACCACACTGCTGTCTTGTGAGCTGTCAGCTACCACACTGCTGTCTTGTGAGCTGTCAGCTACCACACTATCTTGTGAGCTGTCAGCTACCAACTGCTGTCTTGTGAGCTGTCAGCTACCACACTGCTGTCTTGTGAGCTGTCAGCTACCACACTGCTGTCTTGTGAGCTGTCAGCTCCACACTGCCTCGGATTCTACTAGCACCAGGTCCCCTTCACTTAGCATCATCTTATTTGCCTCGGGGTCTGCACCACAGAAATGTTCCCGCAGGGCTGTCAAGTAATCCCTGCACCACACCTGGTTCCATTTGTCCAGGATGTTCACCAGTCTGTTGTGACCCCTGTGCAGTTCTTCATTGATGGGGACCCCATCTGGCCCATAATAATCCAGCTCCTTGGAAGACTGATTCAAAATTGCGGGGAAGGGCTCAATCCTCCTTCCAAACAGCATGTGATTGGGGGTGAGAGCTTCCTGCTCGTCAATCCCATTTTGCACGTAGGTCAGAGCCCTGTTATTGACTCTTGCCTCTACCTCAGCTAACACTGTCCTCAGTTCATCAAAGCTCACTCTCCTGCCGTGCAAGACCTTCTGAATGCACCTTTTGACTGTGCCCACCATGCGTTCATAGAATCCCCCTTGCCAAGGTGCTCTGGGAACTATGAACCTCCACTCGCACTCTATTCTCTTCAGATATTCTCGTACTTCTCCGTTGTCCCTAAGATTCCTGAAAACTTTATCGACCGCTCTGAAGCTCGTGCCATTGTCCAAGATAATCAATCGCGGGCACGAGAATCTGGCTGTAAACCTCCTGAATAACTTCACGAAAGTCTGTCGACATATCTTCCGCCAACTCCAAATGCACGGCTGGAGTAGTGGCACAAGTAAACAGGCAGACATATACTTTCTGAGGGCCCACCCTATCGTCTCCTGGGTTCTTCAACGTGATTGCCCAGTATAGTCTATTCCCAGTCTCAAAGGGCCTTTCACTATGTACCCGCTCCTGAGGCAGCGGTGGTGGACCTAGGTATGGTAGGGTCCTCCCATCGTACCGATGGCAGACCGTGCAACTCTTTAGCACCTTTCTGACGGCAGCTCGCCCCTTCAGTACCCAGTAATTCTGACGTAGGCAGGTGAGGGTATCTCCAAACCCCCCGTGTAAGGTCCTCTGATGGGCATCTTGTATCAATAGCTCTGACGCCCATCCCTCCTTTCCCAGTAACACGGGATGTTTGGCCCCATAGCTGAGCTCAGAGTTTTGTATTCTTCTCCTGCATCTTATTAGCCCAGCATGATCTAGGAACAATCCCAATGAGTGGACCAGTTTATTGTTCCCTGAGTCGTCGTTGGACACATGTCCTGATGCCATAACTTCCAGCACTCCAGGAAACCTCTCCCTTTGGTATTGCCTTATCCAACATTCTCTGGGACCCACGAGAGACAACTGTCGACCTTGGCTTACCTTGTCATGCAGCTTCCTCACAAATCGAAATACCATTTCCGTGACTCCTATAAGTTTCCTCCAAGAGGAGTAGCGTCTGGGGTCAAATAATTCAGTGTCGGGTTCCCCCACAAAGTGTACTATGCTGCTGGTTGTCTCCCCGAATTTCTGCTCTGGCCAGCAATCCTTTGCCGGCAACCAGTCTGGGCCTTTGAACCAAATCTCGCTTTTACTCAGCTTTTTGTATGTCACCCCTCAGCTTATCAGGTCGGCTGGGTTTTGATCTGTAGGCATGTACAGAATTGTTGATGTTGACTGTAGCTCCCGTATCTCCTTTACCCGATTCCTGACATAGGGGAGCTTAGACCTGTCGTTCTGGACCCACTGTAAGGCCACCTCCGAGTCTGTCCATACATAGGTGTGTGTCACCCTCAGGTTACTCAACACCTCTACGTACTTCCCCAGTCTTGCTCCCAGCAACATCGCTGTGAGCTCTAGCTTTGGGATCGAGCAATCCTTCAGGGGTGTCACCCGCGCATGACTGGTGGCCAGACTGACCTGGTCCCCGGCCACCAAATACGCTACTGCCCCATAGGCCCTGGAGGAGGCATCACAGATGACATGCAAGTCATAGTCCCGCCCGGTGCACCCGGTGGACCTGGGGAATGTGAACTCATGCAATTCTGCTAGATCTCTGCTAACCAGATCCCACTCCTGGCAGACTGTTTCTGGCAGTGGGTCGTCCCAACCTAGGTTCAGCTCCCATGTCTGTTGCACTAGCATCCTCCCTCAAATGGTGATGGGTGTCAACAAACCCAAAGGATCGAAGGCAGTCTGCACTTTACTCAGCAAGGACCTCCTGGTCAGCTTCCCTTCCCCATCACATTTCCTCTTTAGCCTAAGTCTGTCTTCCTTGATTTCCCACTCCAGTCCCAACACTGACGTTACCTCAGGTACTGAGTAGCCAGCATAGTCATGTTCCACCGTGCCTCACAGCGTTGGATTGTTTGTCACCCATTCTCTCAATGGCATGTTAGCCGAGAGCATCTCCTGATTAGATTCTCGGTAAATATCCACCAACAGCCTTTCATTTGAGGTGGTACCTTGCATGTTGTCTACGTAAAATAGGGTCTTCAGTAATTCTTTAAGCGGGCTGTTACAATTCGCAAGGTGGTAGTCATGGTGGCCTGTAATAGGAATGGTGAACTAGTGGTGCCAAACACACCACCCTGAATCTGTAGGTATCATACCCTTGCTCGGGCACCTCCCTGTTAGCCAACCACAAGAACCTTGTGTAATCCCTGTCTTGTGGCTGCAACCCAATACGTAGGAAGGCTTTGCTAATATCTGTTGCATAGGCATACTGTTCTGTCCTGAATCTCAACAACACATCTGCTAATTTCTGTGTCAGGGAGGGCCCTGTGAGCAGGCCGTCGTTCAACGATGGCTCTCGGGGACTCGCCTGTGAGCTGCAGTTGAAGACCACTCTGATGGGAGTGGTTACTGACTCCTTGGTGACTGCCATGTGTGGAAGATAATGGGTGTTTTCCCCAGGGCTGGCATTGGGCACTTTCTCAATAAACCCAAGGGCCAACTGTTCCTTAACAATATCATCATATTTCCCCACCAGACCCTTCTTGGTCAGGCTGTTCACCAAAGAATTCAACTGACGCCGTGCCTTCTTGAAATTAGTGGGCAGCGTTGGGTGTAGTGGTTTCCATGGGAGTCGCACCCAGTACTGTCCGTCCCTGAACTGCACATGGTTCAAGTAATCTCGATACATCTCTTTGTGTTCAGGGGGCGGCTGGTCACCCTTAATCCCTACTACATCCAGGTCCCATAGTTTATGGACCGGCTCACCGTCAGATATGCCAACTTGCGTCTCTGACAGATCTTCGTGCACCCCAATCCGCATCACCAGTACAGCCTCAGTCACTGTAATACCGGAGCCCTCCTTTCCCGGGGTTGCAGAGAAGTGAGCTGGTACCCTGCCTCCTACGATGTACCCCACTGGAGTCCTGTACAGGCCAACACCTTCCTTGATAACTCTTCTCTCGGACACAAACTCGTTTATGTAATCTCCTCCTACCAAGATTCCTACATTACTAATGTTGTCTGTAGCAATGTCTGGTTCCGCTAGCTTCACACCCAACTCCCTCAAACGTTTGACTGCTGCGGCCAGTCCCTTAGTGGTAATGATATTGGGCAGCCTCTTCACTATCAAGGCTGAAATTTCCCGTCGATGCCCGGCTAACCTGACCGTCACATTGACTACTGAATAAGACCTGCTGGGGACTTCCCCACCAAACCCTTCCACCTTCATGTCAACTTTACCACCTGTCTTCAGCTTCAACCTAGTTGCTAGGCTCTCTGTTATAAAGAATCTCTGTGCCCCACTGTCGAAGAACAAACGGGTCGTTTCAGACCTCTTCCCATTCGTAACCACCGCCATTATGGTGGGCAAGGCCACCGAACCTTGAAACTGCTCACCAAAACAAATTCCCGGTGCCGCCCTCACCACACTCATCACTACTTCAGACTCGTCCTTGCTCTCCGCCCTTTCTTGCGGTTTGCTCTCCTTAGCTTGTGCTGATCTGGTGTCATTAGGACACAGTGCACTGTGATGCTTACCTTTCCGGCAGCCCCGACACTCATTGAGTTGGGCGCTACAGTCCCTGGCAAAATGTTCTCCACAACACTTGAAACAAAGCCTCAACTCCCTTAGCCGTTGAACCCTTTTGTGACAGGTGGTGAAGCTCAAGAACCCTGAACTAGCGTGTTCTCCTTCACAAAACAAGCACTGTCTCATACTGGCCGCTTTAGTGGCTTCTCCCTTGGCCCTGTGGGTGGAGGACTCGCCCTGGGCATAATACGTGCCGACCCTAGTAGGTGGTGGTTTAGGTCTCTCTCTCGAATGTCTGGGGAAGTTGACCGACTTCTCCTTGGTAGGTAATTTCTCCCCCTGACCTACGCTCAGGTGAGATATGAGATCTCCCAACCCTTCAATAATTTGCTTTATCATGAACCTATTCGTCTGATATTTTAAGTGTAACTCATGCACTGTAGTGCTAGCCAGTTTCCTCTGAATCACCTGGCTAAGGACCCATTCTGAATCATCCTCATCATGCAAATCTCTGAAACTATTTGTCAAGCTCATAATTTCAATATGGAACTTCTCTAGGCTTTGACGGTCATGTCGGCAAGCCTCTAGATCCAACAACTGATAAAGTATGGCCACCTTTATCTCTTCAGTGTTGCCAAACATGTCTTCTAATTGGTCTTTGGCATGTTGGTAATTAGTGTCAGTAATCTGGTAGTGCCAGACCAAGTTTAAAGGCCTTACCCTTGAGCTGTGACCGCAAATACTGCAATTTGACGGCATCTGGCAAATCGTTCCTGTCATCTATCTGGGCTTTAAACTGATCCCAGAAAGCAATGTACTCAGTTAGGGTTCCGTCAAATGTCGGTAAATTCAACTGGTGTGTGGCTGTTTGGGGTACCTGCGGTGTTCGACACCACCCTTGGAATACTAGCCTTTAATGTACTTAACTTATCTTCGTACGTATTCATCTAATGTTTCAATTCAATTCAAAGTTTATTCTCTATAAGGATTACAATGCTGAGTTTACAGAATTTGGTTATTGTGTGGTTTACATGTAGTAAAATAATGATTACAGAGTGTACCACTAGAACACCTAGCATGGCTAGGCATTTCAGGCAGACTTAGTTTAATTCTTAATTTTAAAATATTACAAATTATGAGGTAAGTTGGTATTATGGCTAAGTGACTAAATACTAGTTTGTGAGTTTAGCAATGTGAATGGTTTTGTTTTGGCACAGTACATAGTTTCAGTATTGGAGTATCACAGGATTCATTATTTTAAGATTGAGATTAATATTTCTGTTTATGGTCAAATGGGTGGGTGAGTGTAAGTGTGAACCACCAGGTGGTATTCGTGTAGTTAGTTGATGGGGTGTATCAGGGAGATAAGATGTTTTCTAATGGTACTTTTGAAGGTGATGAATGTGTCTGCAGTTCTAGAGTTCTCAGGTAGGGTGTTCCAGATTTTAAGGCCTTTGACATACATTGAATTTTTGTAAAGGTTTAGTCGGACACGGGGAATGTCGTAGAGATGTTTGTGTCTGGTGTTGTGCCTGTGGGTTCTGTCACAACTATCAAGAAAGTGTTTTAGGTCAAGGTTGATATTGGAGTTTAAGGTCCTGTAGATGTAGATTGCACAATAGTAAGTGTGGATGTACTGAACAGGGAGTAAATTTAGATCTATGAAGAGTGGGGGGGGGTGTTGCCAGGGATGAGATTTAGTGATTATTCTTACTGCAGCTTTTTGTTGGGTTATTATTGGCTTTAGGTGTGTTGCTGCAGTTGATCCCCAAGCACAAATAGCATAGGTTAGGTATGGATAAATAAACGAGTGGTATAGTGTGAGAAGCGCATTTTGCGGCTCGTAGTATCGTATCTTGGAGAGGATCCCAACTGTTTTGGATACTTTTTGGGTTATGTGTTGGATATGGGTGCTGAAATTCAGGTTGTTGTCAAGGTATAGGCCTAGGAATTTGCCCTCATTATGTCTGGTAATTAGAGTGATGTCAATCTTAATGTTAATTTGTGCATCTCCTGCTCTGCTACCAAGCATAATATAGTAGGTTTTGTCAGTGTTAAGCGTAAGTTTATTGGCTGTCATCCAAGTCGATATTTTGATCAGCTCCTCATTAACAATGGTGTCGAGGGTGGCAAGATTAGGGCGAGAGATGACATAAGTCGTGTCATCAGCAAAGAGAATGGGTTTCAGGTGTTGGGATACGTTTGGAAGATCATTAATGTATATGAGGAAGAGCAGGGGACCAAGGACACTTCCCTGCGGAACTCCAGTATCAAGTGGCTGTGTTGTTGATGCTGTGTCTTTAATGGTGACATACTGATACCTATTAGTAAGGTAAGATTTTAAATAAGCAAGCGCATGGCCTCTTATACCGTAATGGTCAAGTTTGTGGAGTAGGATGTCATGGTCTACTGTGTCAAAAGCTTTTCTTAGGTCAATAAAAATTCCTAGTGGATATTCCTTATTTTCCAATGCTGTGTAAAGCAGATCTAGCATTTTTATGATTGCATCATTAGTGCTTTTATTTTTCCTGAATCCAAATTGGCAGGGGTTGAGTATGTTTTGTGCCGTTATAAATGAATATAGCCTCCTGTGCACGAGTTTCTCAAAGATTTTGGATAGCATGGTAAGTTTGATATTGGCCTATAGTTGTTTAAGTCTGTAGGGTCACCACCTTTATGTATTGGTGCAACCCTTGCCATCTTGAGTAGTTTTGGGAAGGTGCTAGTTTCTAGTGACTTGTTAAAAAGTAATGAAATAGCATGCGAAAGGACATGGGCCACTCGCTTGTACAATAATGGTGGGACATGAGACAGATTCCCTGAGTTATTTTTAAGTGACTTTATAATCTCGGTGACTTCCGTGGGCTCAGTTGGTGCAAGATAAAAGGAATTTGGGAAATTCCCATCTAGGTAGTCCCCGGCATGGGCATTGGTATGTGGGATTTTATTGGCGAGATTAGATCATATGGTTGAGAAGAAGTCGTTTATCTTGTTAGCTGTGTCAAGGCACAAGACTCTCAATTGTTGACAATCTACATCATCCTTAGTGAATTCGTCCAGAGCCTGCCGAAGACTATCCTGGGATTCCTCATCCTCAATACCCTGTAGCTCATATGCTGAGAATGCTTGTTCGTAGGCTTCCCATTTTCCCCCAAACGCTTCAAGCAGTCTTGCAAATCATCGCAGTCTACTTTACTGCGTTGGCGAGTAGCCTTGCACCTGTTACGCGTTCTGTTCAGATGCTTCAGATGCCCTTTGTATGCCGCCACTGGTCGTTTTAATTTTGCTAACACTGAACCAGACTCTTCTGAACTCCCATCTGCCATTGTCGAGGTTTAATGAGGAGTGTGACACTAACTGTACTTTACCCAGTCCACCCCACAGCACGTCACGGTGTTAGGTAAGAATGAACGAGTCTCAAGGCTCCTCAACAAGTTTAACGATTCCCTTTGCTATATTGACTCTACTCTGACTTAAAATGTACACTGTTAGCTCTCAAATCCCAATCAAAATGTGTATCGATGTGAAAGCTTAACCTAGCAATTTCCTGTACAATGCCAGCAAATGATTACAGGACTTAACCTAGTCTCAGGTACAATTCTCAAATCCCACATTAAAATGAATCAAAGACAATGAAAATCACACAATAAAAATGCAGTATACAAATTAAAATCACTTAGTTAGCACAAATAAATTCAACAATTCAACTTGTGAAACAGTAAATGAATAATGTATGTAAACAGCTTGGCCTAACTGTGCCCAGCTTACTCTGTCTAGCGTGGATGGTTGGATAAGGTAAATCCTAACCTAACTAGTGTGCTATAGCTTAAAACCTGGCTTTAGAACTCCCTGTAAATAATAACTAGGTTAAATCTGTCCTAGCTACTATAACTGTTGTAAATATTGCACAAGCCTAGCCTAACTGTGGCTACCTTGCAAATCCACTGTAAGTAATTAACACACAAGTCTCCTACTTCGGATTACTTGTAATCACTGTAAATAATTAAATTCACAAGCTTCTCTAGAAAACCTGGCCTGCCTGTAAATTACTGCAAATAACAACTTCTGTGTATAGTCAGCTTGGCCTAGCCTCTGTGTAACTCTGGGCCTAGGTGTACTAACTTAACCTAACTCTGTTAAACTAGTTCCTAACTGTGGCCTAGCTATGTTAATTTTAACCTAGCTATTCCACATCACGGTTTCGAAGGACCGCTTGTGAAAATTTGTCTGGACTGCCTCCAAGTGAGTCGCCTACCCTGGCAAGCTCTGTTGACACCGAGCTCTGAGGTGGGTACCTCAGCCTCACAAGTGGCTTATAGGACAGATTTTCATAAATGATTGATGTTGCAAGAAATCTCGCCTGCATGCACGTTTAAAGACTAACTTACTTGGTGTTGCAGCATATATCCTGATCTTCAACCTCCCTAAGCTTAGCCCCTTTGGACTTCCCCTCAGAAACCACGAGCAACCGGGAGCCTTAATTCCTGCAATATTCAATCGTTATTAGTGACCTGCCTGCACCTCAGAAATTCCTATATCCAACGGGGTGTGTATTCCCTGCAAAGAGCAACTGTGACAACTCCCACTTTATGTGTGATTCTTCATCTTTTAACTCCACGCCTCTTGACAAGACCCTCGCATTTACTTCTCTTACAACCCCATCTATAAATATGTATTGAACAACCATGGTGACATCACATATCCTTGTCTAAGGCCTACTTTTACTGGGAAATAATCTCCCTCTTTCTTACATACTCTTAACTTGAGCCTCACTATCCTCGTAAAAACTCTTCACTGCTTTCAGTAACCTACCTCCTATACCATACACCTGCAACATCTTCCACATTGCCCCCCTATCCACCCTGTCATACGCCTTTTCCAAATCCATAAATGCCACAAAAACCTTTTTAGCCTTATCTAAATACTGTTCATTTATATGTTTCACTGTAAACACCTGGTCCACACACCCCCTACCTTTCCTAAAGCCTCCTTGTTCATTTGCTATCCTATTCTCCGTCTTAATTCTTTCAGTAACTCTACCATACACTTTACCAGGATTTCTTTGTTATTTGCTTGAAACGCAGTGCAACCAAAGTTGTATACAAAGAACTAGGGGATGAAGCGAATTAAATATTTTGATAGACTGCAAAGCACTAAAGGATTCTGAGACTACTACGAATGTTGAAGTAGGTCTGGATGCAATACGGATAATTGCTATGAGAATTGCATACAGTTCGGCTGTGAAAATGCTAAAAGAGTCTAATAAATGACCCTGCACAACACTGTCCAGAAACATACACCTGTCCAGAAACATACACTGTCCAGAAACATTGCTGCAAATCCGACACTGTCAGGGGATTTAGAAACATCCATGTAAACTGCAACGGCATGAGAATGAGACCAGAAGTGGTTGAGAAAACAGGAGCCAGAACCAATTGTAGGTATTTGAGCTTTTATGCATAGCAATGGGGAAGAACAGATTCCAACTGTTGCAACGTCCCAAAGGCAAGAGAAAAGTTAGACATTAGATGAAAATATAAAGGAGGGAACTGAAGAGAAGTGATAATGAATGGGATCAGGCTTAGACAGAGTTGTAGGAGAGGCTGCAGAATGTATCTGGTCGCCATAGTCTAGTTTCAATAAAATTAGGGATGAATGTAGTCGGAGTAGTATTCAACGATGCGCCCCTCATGAAAGATGAGCAAGGCAGTAACTCTCTGGCAGACTTTCAGGAAAGAAACGAGGGGAATAAAGCACTGCCTACCTGTGGCTTGAGGGATCGTATTCAGGGCTGCAGTTAAAACCAAGAACAAAAATAGTTGTAATAGCTCATTAATTGAGGACCAAGGAGAAGGTTCTTCGCTGAAAACAGTTTAACATGAGTAAATGGCCCATTTTGACCATTCAAACTGCCAACGTGGGCTACGAGGAGGTCAAGAAATTCGTGAGAAGTAGGATAGGAAAATTATTGCTGCCATGTAAATCAGGGAGCACAGACCAGATAAAGCCGAGTGCAGTTAAGGGGTAGCAGATTGAGAAATCCATGCAAGAGTGTGTTTGAGTACGAGGGTCAAAATGAGTGGGACTACCCGTATTTAAAACATGGAGGGGAAGAGAAGTAAGAAGAGCCTGTAACTGATTGCCACAAGAGTCACAGTAAGACCCTCCCCAGAGGAAATGATGAATATTAAAATCTAATAAGAGGAGAGTAAGAGGTAGGGAAGAAATCAGAGATGCCACATCTGGAATAAATAATGGCTGAAAAAGGAAAAGATACAAAGAGCAGACTGTATACCACTTGTTCAAGTAGATGCGGGCTTCAATTTAACGCAGTGAAGTATGAACAAAGGTCTGATGGTGTGGTATACCAGTGCATGAACGACGTGCCCTTTTATTAAAAGTTCCATCGGGAAAAGGATCTGATGAATGCAATAACATAGTCTGAGATGGGATGGATAACACCGGAGCTTAATTTAGGTTCTTGTAAACAGACACAAACAGGAAAACTGGGAAAGCAACACCTGAAGCTCGCCCCAATTACCCGAGGCCTCGAATATTCCACTGTCAATAAGTCATGATTTATGAGAAAAGTATACTGGTACTATGAAGCAGTAGGTGTCTACGGAGAAAGAGGGTTAGTAAAGTCAACGTGTGGAGATAGAGGAAAACAAGTAAGTAGTGAAGGATGGGAACGCTGATAAGAAAGGAGTTGTGTAGATGGCTTAGAAAAGCGAAGAAGAGGAAGAGTGGTTGGAGGTGGATCGGTATCCATCATTGGTTTTGCCTTCTCAAATATATCTGGAGATAGCTTCAAACATTCCAGAGGACAAGGAAGTTGCAGGTAGTTTGAAATCAGAGGTAGAAGGTGGGAGGGTGAGTAAAAATCGGAGATGATGAAAGTTACTAAAGAAGGGGGGGGGGAGGTGATGAGAAGTTAGAGTTAACTTGGGAAGAAACCTGGGAGGGAAGAGAACTGTACAAGGGTGAGGATGAACCTCCACACCTGTAAAAGAGACAGTAAGAGGTAAAGTACCAGGCATAGAGACTGGAAAGGAAAAATGTTTGGGAAGGATAAGTGAAGGAGAGATTAAAGGATATTTGAACTTTGGGGATGCCCTCAGACACGACATCTCCCCTGCCTCCAGTCTCCTCCTTGCTGCGTCATTTCTTATTACCAGTATATTCGCTTCAGATTTTCTGAGGTCTGATTCGAGGTTCAGCAGCAGGGGGGGGTGACCCCAGAACTATAGGTATAATATACCATACATGCTGTACAGCATTATATAAAATGAAAAATTTTTCTCCTGAAATGTTACTAAAAGTGGACAAAAAACACTCATATACTTTGTGTTTGAGGGAGGGGTGCCATAAGCTTTATTAAAAATAAATACAGTACATCTAGTGCTGTCTGAAAATTTCCAATGAAAGTATGTTACATAACAGTTTTTTACTGTCAAATTAGGATGCATTTGTTCATACTAATAGTGAAGACTGGGCAAGGATGACAAGGCATCATTTGCTATAAAGTACATATACAACTGATCACACATAACACAAGGATGCAAACTGAGCTAGCTTTTTTTCTGCTCAGATTACAGGACATACACAGAGCTTATTTTAATGACAAAAATATCCATATGTAACATCATAAATACAACCATTTGAACTTATAGTGTACACTACAGAGTATAACAAAATCAATGAAATGTAAACAGCATATTGTTAAGTCAAACTGGAAAATAAAATCTGGCATTCAGAATATTCCATTCTCAATGAACTTCAGGTAATAACTTTCACAATAGACAATAAATTTAAAACCACTTTAGCAGCTGTACTTAAACAATAAATGAAATTTCTAACAGCATAATTCTGACTAGTCCAATACAGTCATCAAAAATTAATAATTACAAATGTAGTTATTTATACAAAAATATAAATTCCATATCACATTTATTATGACATTACTCTAATAAAATATTAATAAGCTTTATGAGTACATCAATACATGCGTTTTAATTTTACACACACTCCTCTCAAAGGATTTATGCACAAGGTTTGAGCTATGCAAAGCATCACAGAAGTAAAGACCAACTTAATTACACAAGATATGTTAAAGCACATTTATACTTTGATTTTCAACAAATCAATAACTTTAAAGTTTTTCCTTACTGTACTGCATCTTCTATATTACACTCCTTATCAAACTAAGCGAGGCATTACTTTACAATACTTCTCAGCACATTTTAGTAAAAGTATTATGGCTAATTATAGGTAAATTTAAGCCCCTTAATTATTTTTTTTTTTAAACCTGCCTTTCCAAGTATGGCCTATACAGTACAAGATTACTCACAACAAACCAACACCTAGAACAGTTATATCCAACATACCTCATTTCAAAATGCTTGACCATAAAACAATAATTATTTATTGATTCCTAAATGTCACTGTAAACACATACAGTATCATATATTTTCAATCTACTTGTGAGTATTGTATATAAGTACTATACTATATAATAATGTAAATTTAATGGACATGGACATACACATTTATACTGATACATTAATATACATACACATAAATACACACAGGTGTGAATGACATACCATTCAGAGTTGAGTCAGATGTATCCCTGTTTCTTGATGTAAAACTAATGAGTATAAAAATAGATGAAAATAGTAATCTGAAGAAATAACTGCAAGATTAGTCAGACAAGTGCTTTCTTGAATTCAGTCTCAGCAAGTGTAAAGTTATGAAGATTGCAAAAGAGGCCAGAATATCAGATACAAAGTATAGACTCATGGGAACAGAGGCTGCAAACTGCAGTCAAAGAGGAAGACCTAGAAGTGAGTAAAGTGACTTTATACAACACACATCAGGCCCATCTTGAGGTATACACCACAGATGGAACCCATACCTGAAAAAGCATGTTAAGAAACTGGAGGAAGTGCATAGGTACACACTAAGACTAGTTCCAGTGCTATGAGGTATGAGCTATAAGGGAAGGCTTACAGAATTTAAGGTATAATGACAATGGAGTACAGAAGACCCAGGGAAAAGAAGATAACATACAAAATGATCACAAGAATTGATAAGGTAGATAGGGATAAGCTATTTGAGAGACAGGAAACAGGTACTTGAGGTCACAAGTGGAAGTTAAAGACACAGATGAGCCACAAAGATATCAGGTAGCATTTCTAAGGGCAGTTGAGAAGGAATGGCCTCGATGAAAAAGTGGTGGGGGCAGGCTCCATACAACGTTTTAATAGCAACTACAATATGGCCTACAAGGCTAGGAGTGAATCTGGCAAGCAGCAAGTTGAGAAGCAGGGTCAGGAGCTAGGACTCAAACCCCTGCAACCAGATAAGAGTAGCAATACACACAAAGACACTGACAAGAGATATTAGTAGTGTAACATCTGGCCAAGGTCAATGCCAATCTATAGAAACTAGTATATTTGATGAATTTCTGAGACATCAGCATAGCCTCAGGCCTGAAGATTTTGATTTTCATGGGGAGAAGCTAAGCCTTTGTAAAAAAAATATTGTTACCATGTGTCATTTAATTATCAATCATTTTGGAACACATTAAAAAGGACCACTAATTACTGGAAGCACTGGAATGTCCTGTCTGAAGGCAATATGTGGTGTAAATACGTATTATGCAGAGAATTCGGAGTGTGGAAATTGGGAAGAGGTGTGGAGTTACTAAAAGTACTAGTCAGAGGGCTGAAGTGGAGTTGTTTAGGTGGTTTGGTCATTTAGAGTGAATGAAACAAAGTAGAATGACTTGGAGAGTGTATAAATCTGTAGGGAAAGGAAGGCAGGATAGGGGTTGTCCCCAAAAATGTTGGAGGGAGGGGATAGAGGAGGTTTTGTGGGAGAGGGGCTTGGACTTCCAGCAAGCATGTGTGAGCGTATTAGATAGGAGTGAATGGAGACGAATGGTTTTTGGGACCTGACGAGCTGTTGGAGTGTGAGCAGGGTAATATTTTGTGAAGGGATTCAGAGAAACCGATTAGCCGGACTTGAGTCCTGGAAATGGGAAGTACAGTGCCTGCCCTTTAAAGAAGGGGTTTGGGATATTGGCAGTTTGGAGGAGCATCTAAACTATTGTATTTGAGTGCCTCTACAATGACAGTGATTATGTATAACTGATGGTGAAAGTGTTGAATGATGATGAAAGTATTTTTCTTTCTTTCTTGAGTCAACCTGCCTCGGTGGGAAATGGCCGATGTGTTAAAAAAAAATATATATATGTATATAAAATCCACTTTTCCTGGGAATGAGAGCATATATAAAGTGGAGACTGTTATGCTTTTCTATATATCATGTGCAATTGTTAGGCATAACTATTCATTTATAACAAAAAATTCGAAATACGTAATCAACTGCCAGGTTTGAAGGTCGAAGCTGGGAATAAAAGAGCAAAAATAAAATAATGCACTTAACCAAGTATGTACTACTTTTTTATGTGATGATTTAAACATGAGAGTCATTCAGCACAGAAAATGGCTGAAGTTTATCCTCCATCTGCTAACTGTGGCAGAAATACTACCCATCGTTTCTCTCAAAAGCCAGCATCATTATATCTATAAAAAAAAAAAAAATATCAAAGACAGTGGAATCTCGGTTTTCGTATGCCCTAGTTGGAGAAAATTCTCTATAAAATGTGTTTTTTGTTTATATTTTTGGGTGTCTGGAATGGATTAATTTGTTCTGTTCCAGACACCCAAAAATATTAACAAAAAATACATTTTAGAGAATTTTCTCCAACTAGGGCATACAAAAACAAAGGTTTCACTGTAGTATTAAAAATTAATTATTCACCATTAAAAATACCCAATAATAACCAACAGTCAAATGAAATTTATTTAATTCATATCTTTCTGTACAAGTGCTTAGAGTGATCATACTATAAGATTTCTGTAATTTTTCAAGTAATTTTAAGTATTTTTTAAGCAATTTCTATATTTTTCAAGTACTGTGATTGTCATTCAATTCCACTAAAAAAATTAATAATACAGCAGAGCATGGATAACTCTGCAGGTTGTATGAGGAAGTAAATTGTTTTAATTAGCTGGGCATATGGTAATTAAAATAAAATTAAGAGTAGGGTACTGCATGCCAAGACTGAAGAGCAATACTGATATTGTGAGGAGTAGCTCCATTGCCAGAGGAGCTGTCATATTTGAGTGTAAAGTGTAGTGTCAATATTACGCAGAGAATTTGAAATGTGGAGATTAGTTGGAGGGAGTAAAGGTTTTAAGAGCTAGGGGGCTGAACATCCAACAGGCTCATATTAGCAAGTTAGATCAGAGTGAGAGGATGCAGGTAGTCTTTATGATGTGGCTTGTTGTTGGAGTGTGAGCAGGGTGGGAAGTACAGTGAAAGGGTGAAGATTTTGCAGTTTAGAGGACCATTTGAACCTTACTGAAAAAAAAAAAACAAAAAAAAAACAGATCCAATGTAGAGAGAGAATGTTCAGAATGTTGAAGAAAACTAAATATCAGAACCTTTAAAAAATGGTTAAGAGACATTTCATGCAGCAGCTTATGGGTGGTTTGAGTAAATGCATTGAGAATTTGTGTGTGTTTCACATAGCAATACGTTGCTGACATATGTATACACAATGAGGAATTGCAAGTGAAAAGTTGTTTTCATACTAACAAGTGATTTTAAAGCAAGTGGTGGGAAGGTTGGGAAATGCTATGTATATTATCAAAACTGAAAAGAATAAGGTCATTAATTTGGCATACACTGATGTAGATGCAGTCACAAGGGAATAGGTGTTATTGTGAGAAAGACTAAAGACAAACAAAACTTATCTAAAACAAGTTATAAATAGCCTAATGGTCCATTAGTACAAAATCTATGACTGCCTGGTTTTCAAAAATAAATTCAGATTGGTTCCACAAATTTTGCCAAGAAATTACAGAATATCAAATATAGCACTGCAACTGTGTCAAAGGCCTTTTTGCTGTCCAAGAAAATGTGTGTACATGTATGTATGTATGTGCATATGTGTGTGTGTGTGTGTGTGTGTGTGTGTGTGTGTGTGTGTGTGTGTGTGTGTGTGTGTGTGTGTGTGTGTGTGTGTGTGTGTGTGTGTGTGTGTGTGTGTGTGTGTGTGTGTGTGTGTGTGTGTGTGTGTGTGTGTGTGTGTGTGTGTGTGTGTACTCGCCTAATTGTACTCACCTAATTGTGGTTGCAGGGGTCGAGACTCAGCTCCTGGCCCCGCCTCTTCACTGATCGCTACTGGATCCTCTCTCTCTCTGCTTCCTGAGCTTTGTCATACCTCTTCTTAAAACTATGTATGGTTCCTGCCTCCACTACTTCACTTGCTAGGCTATTCCACTTGCTGACAACTCTATTACCTGGAGTTTACCTGGAGAGAGTTCCGGGGGTCAACGCCCCCGCGGCCCGGTCTGTGACCAGGCCTCCTGGTGGATCAGAGCCTGATCAACCAGGCTGTTGCTGCTGGCTGCACGCAAACCAACATACGAGCCACAGTCCGGCTGATCAGGAACTGACTTTAGGTGCTTGTCCAGTGCCAGCTTGAAGACTGCCAGGGGTCTGTTGGTAATCCCCCTTATGTGTGCTGGGAGGCAGTTGAACAGTCTCGGGCCCCTGACACTTATTGTATGGTCTCTTAACGTGCTAGTGACACCCCTGCTTTTCATTGGGGGGATGGTGCATCGTCTGCCAAGTCTTTTGCTTTCATAGTGAGTGATTTTCGTGTGCAAGTTCGGTACTAGTCCCTCTAGGATTTTCCAGGTGTATATAATCATGTATCTCTCCCTCCTGCATTCCAGGGAATACAGGTTTAGGAACCTCAAGCGCTCCCAGTAATTGAGGTGTTTTATCTCCGTTATGCGCGCCGTGAAAGTTCTCTGTACATTTTCTAGGTCAGCAATTTCACCTGCCTTGAAAGGTGCTGTTAGTGTGCAGCAATATTCCAGCCTAGATAGAACAAGTGACCTGAAGAGTGTCATCATGGGCTTGGCCTCCCTAGTTTTGAAGGTTCTCATTATCCATCCTGTCATTTTTCTAGCAGATGCGATTGATACAATGTTATGGTCCTTGAAGGTGAGATCCTCCGACATGATCACTCCCAGGTCTTTGACGTTGGTGTTTCGCTCTATTTTGTGGCCAGAATTTGTTTTGTACTCTGATGAAGATTTAATTTCCTCATGTTTACCATATCTGAGTAATTGAAATTTCTCATCGTTGAACTTCATATTGTTTTCTGCAGCCCACTGAAAGATTTGGTTGATGTCCGCCTGGAGCCTTGCAGTGTCTGCAATGGAAGACACTGTCATGCAGATTCGGGTGTCATCTGCAAAGGAAGACACGGTGCTGTGGCTGACATCCTTGTCTATGTTGGATATGAGGATGAGGAACAAGATGGGAGAGAGTACTGTGCCTTGTGGAACAGAGCTTTTCACCGTAGCTGCCTCGGACTTTACTCTGTTGACGACTACTCTGTGTTCTGTTAGTGAGGAAATTATAGATCCATCGACCGACTTTTCCTGTTATTCCTTTAGCACGCATTTTGTGCGCTATTACGCCATGGTCACACTTGTCGAAGGCTTTTGCAAAGTCTGTATATATTACATCTGCATTCTTTTTGTCTTCTAGTGCATTTAGGACCTTGTCGTAGTGATCCAATAGTTGAGACAGACAGGAGCGACCTGTTCTAAACCCATGTTGCCCTGGGTTGTGTAACTGATGGGTTTCTAGATGGGTGGTGATCTTGCTTCTTAGGACCCTTTCAAAGATTTTTATGATATGGGATGTTAGTGCTATTGGTCTGTAGTTCTTTGCTGTTGCTTTACTGCCCCCTTTGTGGAGTGGGGCTATGTCTGTTGTTTTTAGTAACTGTGGGACGACCCCCGTGTCCATGCTCCCTCTCCATAGGATGGAAAAGGCTCGTGATAGGGGCTTCCTGCAGTTCTTGATGAACACAGAGTTCCAAGAGTTCCTCGTACGACATTCCCTTGAGCTCTGGGACTAGCCTTGTTGCAAACCTTTGTACTTTCTCTAACTTCTTGATGTGCTTGACCAGGTGTGCACGTAATATTATGCCTAATAAGCTAAACTGGTGAAACAAACTGAACTTCCATAAAAATGTAGTTTTGAAAATTATGTATTATTACAGCAGAAGGTGTGAAGTACAGAGCCTTCACTCTGAAGGAGGGGTGGAGATACTGCAGACAGGAGGATTATACGAATTGTGATGTCTGTGTACTGCATGTCCCCTACTGAATGAGTTATTGTAAATGGTTTTGTGTGTTTCCTCTTTTGGGTAACTTGCCTTGGTGGGAGATGGCTGGTGTTAAAAATTTTTTTTATGTACAGTGGTACCTCGAGTTTCGAACAACTCCCAACCCGAACAATTATGTAAGTGTATTTTTGTAAGTGCTTTTGTAAGTGTATTTTTTGGGGTCTGAAATGGACTAATCTAATTTACATTATTCCTTACGGGAACAAATCTGTTTGGCATCGGCCCTCAAACAGCCTTCTGGAACGAATTTAAGTTCAAAACTCGAGGTACCACTGTATTAAGAAAATATATAGTATGTATTTTTTGATGTTTTGATTGACTTTCTTACTTATTGCAATGACAAATTTTCACACTCATCAGGCAACATGATGCTTGCCAAATAAGCAATTTCAGTAAATTCTGACAAGAAAGCAAGACATACAGTGCACGTCATAAAAGTAGGTAGTGTGAAAAGCACCCAACATAATTTAATTTCCAAATACCATACCCAGGATCATTTGTCGAAAGACAATTATACTGGAATGGCAACCTGAAGCATAATGTCTTTAGATTTTATAAGTCACTGACATGAGGGACACTTTGCAGAGATCATTGGATTACATAATGCATGCCATCAAATAAAGAAAATAGTAGAAGGCAGTGATGTTTAAGTGTCCAGTGAGGACCTAGTTGCATCAGGTCCTTGAGGACAGTGTTCATGACATGCCCACATCAAAAGAACATGCAGGGAAGCCTAGAAATAAATCCCCATTAACATTAACTGTAATAACATACCTAGAGTTAGTGTGTTATCATTTGCTCGAATCTTTCAGGGTGGTGCAAATTTTTCAAGAAAACAGTGCTCCTTGCCACACCACAAAATATGTTGTTCAATGGCTTTGTGACTGAGGTACCCTTCATCTATGTCTGACCAAGACACTTACTGGACATGAACCCCATTGACAACGTCTGGGCTAAGATAGAGATCTCTACTAAGGAAAAGATATCAGCCTACTCCCATGCTTACAGGATGTCATCCACGAGTCGTGGAGCGATTTACCCCATGAAACCCTAGAGAATGTGTGTTATTCACTTCCTAGAAAAGTGATTAATAGTATCCATGGTAATAATATTATGTTAAGCCTGATGGTTCTGTGGTTATTTATCACTGAAGCAGCTGACTGGAAGGGTTGCCAAATGAAATTTTCAAATAGCACTAGACTCTTGCCTAAAATAGCTAAATGTGAAACAGTGCTAATAGTGTTAGCTCTATGTCACGTTAATAACACATCATGCATTACTCTCACTCACCAGTATACAGGTGATTATTCTATATCTGTTTAATCCCAATCAACCATCTCTTCCTCAGTGTGTGTAGCTGTTTCTTGCTGTGACTGGCCGTGTTCTCTTTCTACTCACAGTCTCAATACATGAAAGCTGATGTGTCCATGGCTAGGACTGCATATTGATTTATGATGGTTTTTTCATGCGTTTTAAAAATATTTCAACATTTGTGTTAAGTTTATTGATTTTACTATTTAATAACAGTACATTTATACTACTGCAACACAACCAAAACAAACCTACAATGTGCATAGGTTGTGTATTACTGTTGTATACCAGCATGTATGTGTAGTTATTTGAACCCCTTTTAGTATACTGCAATATTACTTTTGCTTTTTATGTCTGATAATGTTCCCTTAACCCTTCTCTTGTATAAATTACTAAATTTAAAATTAAAAACTTTTGTTTATCTTTTTAGGTCACCCTGCCTTGGTGGGATTTGGCTAGCGAGTTGAAAAAAAAAAAAACGACATTGTCTTAATATCAGGAACATTTGAAGCGAGTAAAAATATTATTACCAGGTGGTTTGATGGTAAAAACATGAATTAGCCTACTGATACTACCTGTAGTCCATCCAGCTCTATGGCCTGGTGTACCTTAGCCTACCGCTGCTAAGCGTCAACAAATGTTTACGATTATGGCTATTTGTTATTTATTCATTATTTATACAAAATAGTTTATACAACTCATTATTGGTTCAGTAAACCATACCCCCGGCCGGGATTGAACCCGCGGTCATAGAGTCTCAAAACTCCAGCCCGTCGTGTTAGCCACTAGACCAGCTAGCCACAATAAGATTCATCCAACTAGGTATATTTCTACACCATAGGAAAGTTAGCACAGGCACCTCTGTGACCACAAATGCAAGTTTTTACAGACGAATCTCCAGCTAGCGTGGCCGTGACGAACTCTAGCTCAAGTCCCTTCACTGCCGTCAACATGACTCAAGAAATTGTAATGACACGATTGCAAATAAACCATACCCCCGGCCGGGATTGAACCCGCGGTCATAGAGTCTCAAAACTCCAGCCCGTCGCGTTAGCCACTAGACCAGCTAGCCACAATAAGATTCATCCAACTAGGTATATTTCTACACCATAGTGGCTAACGCGACGGGCTGGAGTTTTGAGACTCTGACCGCGGGTTCAATCCCGGCCGGGGGTATGGTTTATTTGCAATCGTGTCATTACGATTTATTGAGTCATGTTGACGGCAGTGAAGGGACTTGAGCTAGAGTTCGTCACGGCCACGCTAGCTGGAGATTCGTCTGTAAAAACTTGCATTTGTGGTCACAGAGGTGCCTGTGCTAACTTTCCTATGGTGTAGAAATATACCTAGTTGGATGAATCTTATTGTGGCTAGCTGGTCTAGTGGCTAACGCGACGGGCTGGAGTTTTGAGACTCTGACCGCGGGTTCAATCCCGGCCGGGGGTATGGTTTATTTGCAATCGTGTCATTACGATTTCTTGAGTCATTGGTTCAGTATCAAAACACTTCTCTAGGCTTAGGCTGAGGCCTATGAACAATGTAACCTTTGGCCTCCAAGATGCTGGGTAAATTTTCGAGACTTAAAACAGTGTCTTCAATGCCATGAAATATAGTAAGTACACAATTAAACCAGTTAGAGAAGTATACATACAGAGCTGTGACTAGAATAAAACCGATATGCTCTATGATGTGACAATAAGAAAGACACATCTTCAGAATCTGACTAAAGTCATCACAGTTTCAATTAACACATAACAGAGAGACTAAAAACAAACCTATAATGAGAAAGTCTGAAAGCATGTTGCTTATTACTAAATTAACAAATAATTAAAATGTGGTTGAATTTCATTAGAATCTTAAAATTGATTTCCTACACCAACACAAAATCATTAAATTATTATTAAATGTTTGCACACAATATAAGCATTCAAATATATAAAAACTATTAAAGAATTCCAACAATGTACACCATAAAGCAGCTCAAAAAACTATGGTATAATTTTTTAATACCAGGAATCAAGCACTACACAGACTTCATGCAACTTTCTGCTTGCATTGCTTGAAAAATCGTGATACTGTTTCTGACAGATGAGGTCCTGCTATATTTTATTCTTCATTTTTACACCGAAATATTTGTCTGCATCAGTCAAAAATGGTATTATAATCGTGGAGGCACACTAAACCTGTAAGGGTTATACAGCACCTGAGGGAATGGTAGGCAATCAGATTCAACCCTAGTTAGATCCAATTCCTTGGATTACAAGTTCTTCACTGGTATCAAGACACTTCTCTTGCTTAGGTCAAAGGGTATTCCTTATTAACTGATATTCTCAGTTAATAAGAGGTGCTACAGTATAGTATGGCAGCCTTCCCTTTCAATCATTCTCAGGACACAACACACAGTCAACACCTTATCTGTTGCTGTCTTCCTGAATATAATCACCAACATTAAGAAAGGGAGTAGAACAATACTTCTGATCAACCACTGCTGTATAACTAGAATGTAATGTAATGTACAAAAAATATCTTGTAAACTTGGCCATTTCAAAGCAGGGAGCATGGATTAGTGCACTGGAAAAGCTGCAGCAAAAAAAAAGAAAAAGCCATCTCTGATTAATGTAATTGTTTTCCTGGTAAAGGGACACAAACATAATTTGATTAATTTTTTCAAATCATTATTTTTAGTTGATAGGTGTGCAGATAAATGAGGTCCTACTGTACATAAATAAGTTTACTGAGTAATTAAATCAATTATTTTGAATTCATCATTTACTTTAATAGTTTCAGTAGGAACTATTCATTAACTTATTATTGAACTCCTGAAAACCCAGTGCAAACATGAACATTACATTTAACATATTTTGTAGCAATAAAGTTAACATTGAAAGTAAGATAACACAACACGTACCATGCACTGATCTTAAGCTATGATCATCACAAAATAAAATATGTATGTAGCTTATGGACTGAGTATTATTCAGTTGAAAATTGTAAAAACAGTTCTCTTTATTTCATCTAGAGTAATTTAAATCCATTATAGTTCACACCAAGTGTATAAACTGCATTTACAAAGATGATTTATATTTAATAATGCAGTTGAATCACAAATGCCCATGATTTATGATTTGCAGAAAAAAACATAGTGAAATTTGTAACTGCCATAGTTTTTTCTGAAAACCTAATTATATTCATTCAACTCCATCTAAAAGTCCAAAAATAATTATATTCATTCCAGTCCTTGTAAGAGACCGAGGCTAAAGTAAAGTATAGATCTATACTTACATCTAAACATTCGATAAACTTCACTCTTTGAACTTGATTTTATGCAACTTAAGCTTAAAGCCAAGTAGATCCGAAAGAACACCGAGCATGCTGAGAGGACAACAAGACGTGTTATATTGTAGAGGAGAGGATTGGCCGACAGCCCAGAAATCTTGAAGGGACTCTCCAATTCCTGTTGAGTACACAATAATGTATTTTAAATCTCTCTAATTTCACATCAGTGTGAAAATAAGTGATAGAAAACCACTGTTAACAAAGACCAGCAAACAGTATCATCAAGTCCTGTCACATGACCTCTTCAACTGGAGTACCTTTCTCACTCCAGGTGAAGAGGTCATGTGATATGGTATAGTGACACTGGTTTATTGTCTTTGCTAACAGTGGTTTTCAGTCACATACTGTATATTAACCCTTTGACTGTTTCAGTCGTATATACACCTACCATCCGACTTACGACCGAGTTCGGTTCCGAGAAACCGGTCGTAAGTCGAACTTTACTACTGAATATCAACAAAACATTTTTGTAATGACTTTATTTTATTGTTTTATTTTGGTATTTCATGTTTTACTTTACTTTTTATGTTGTTAGTACTGCATTTTATACTGTAAGGTTTAGGATAAACACTGTGTACAACACAAATAGTTGTTTATTTCCTAGAAATTTGGCATAAAAAACATGGTCGTAAGTCGAGTGGTCGTAAGTCGGATGGTAGGTGTATACGTCTTACGAACCAATGTGTTTGACGTATATATACTCAAAAATTCTAGCGTCTTCAAATCAAGTAGGAGAAAGCTGGTAGGCCCACATGTGAGAGAATGGGTCTGTGTGGTCAGTGTGCACTGTATAAAAGAAATCCTGCAGCACGCAGTGCTTAATGAGAAAAAAAAAAACTCCTACCGTGTTTTTTGGATTAAAATGCCGATTTTGAGGTGTATTTTTGTATAGTTTTTATGATTATATTCTCGTTTTCGTAGTCACATTTCACAGAAGGGAAAACATATTATAGAAATAGATGTGATTTTGATTGGTTTTACTATGAAAAGAACCTTGAAATGGAGCTCAAAGAAGGAGAAATGTTTGATTTTTGCCAATGTTCAAGAGTAAACAAATGATGTCACTGTCCAATAAGTGTCCAACTAGCCATTCTAATGTGCAGTCATGAATGGGTTGACATTATTTATACAATTATTACAATATTACAGTAGTCTGCATAACAGTAAATCTTCTATTTTTTGTTTGAATAAAAATTCAAATAAAAAGCAAGAGTAATATCAGAGGGGCCTGGAGATGTGACTGATGAACAAAGAAAATTTTATTTTAGAGCCAGGAATGTCTGCACTGTTCATTTTGGATCCTATTTTGACCACTTTATTAGGTAGTTGAAATCGGTAAATGGGCAGTTTCTTGTACTCAATCGATAGAACAAATGTACAGTGGACCCCCGCATAACGATCACCTCTGAATGCGACCAATTATGTAAGTGTATTTATGTAAGTGCGTTTGTATGTGTATGTTTGGGGGTCTGAAATGGACTAATCTACTTCACAATATTCCTTATGGGAACAAATTCGGTCAGTACTGGCACCTGAACATACTTCTGGAGAGAAAAAATATCGTTAACCGGGGGTCCACTGTAGTTCTAAAGAAATAGTTATGAGTTTGGTCGACTGGAACAATGGAATTAGCCGATAATAGGGCTCAAAGTGGGTGAAATCGCTGATTCGTAAATATCGCTGAGGTCGCTAACTTTGCGAGAGCATAATTCTGCAAGTTTTCCATCAAATTTCATACTTTTGGTGTCATTACCATTTCAAAGAAATTTTTTTTTTTTTTTTTTTCAAATATTTTGCGACACCAGGAGACACCTCAGGATTTGGGGTTGCAACAGTCAGAGTTAAATATTACATGCATACTATCCTTTGTAAAAAAAAGAATTTCTTTCTATAGTGTTTAAAGTGAAGGTGTGAAGCAAATACACCTACCATCCAACTTACGACCTGCTCGACTTACGACCACTCGACTTACGACAGTGTTTTTTTATGCAAATTTCTGGGAAATAAACAACTATTTGTGTTGTACACAGTGTTTATCATAAACCTTACAGTATAAAATACAGTACTAACAGCATAAAAAGTAAAGTAAAACATGAAATAGCAAAATAAAACAATAAAATAGTCATTACAAAAATGTGATGGTGATATTCAGTAGTAAAGTTCGACTTGCATCCATTTCGACTTACAACCGGTTTCTCGGAACCAAACTCGGTCGTAAGTCGGATGGTAGGTGTACATTATTGTACAATGCATCAATGACTGGCTCAAAGGAGCAATTATTGTAAAGAATTTTTTAATAGAAATCACAGACAATTCCAAGTACAGTGGACATTCATAATTTGTGTGGGTAGTGTTCATTTATAAAAACTGCACTCTTAATGATTTCCGCAACTCCAAGTGAAAAATATATGGTGAAAATTAGGGCTGTGCTCCTCAGAATGCCCCCCCCCCCTCCAAAAAAAAAGAAAAAAAATCTTTACTATCACAATTCTTTGGAAAATAATACTTTTTCCTACCTAATTTGGTTGATGAGAATGCTCTGTGAAATACCTGAACTCTAGTGAGTTTCAAAAATTGAAAAAGAAGAGTACATGTGGCTTAAAAATAGTTACATTAATACTACACAGCATTTGGTATTGCCTTCAAGTTGGGTTGGTGATACTTAACATCCTACAGTGAATGGAGAGAGTGGCTATGGTCCTACTATGCCCAGGTTAAACCTTTGTTTCCTTGTGCCATCTCCATGACATAGTGCACCACCCTCCAGTATCTCAATTTATCATGGCATCCAAACGAAGTACAGACAACACTTGTGAAGCATCACCTGCACTTCATTTGGATGCCATGGTATACAAGCGGGCCCAGTTTTACAGCATTTCACTTTTCAGCGTTTTGCTAATACAACGGCTTTCAATTATACATATTCTTCATTTATTCAGACTTCCCACAATAAATATATTCACCAATCACTATAAGCTAAGAATGAAAATATTTTAAGGTAGGTAATATTTATCATTATTTTTATTAATATCTATCACAAAAACAGAGCTGAGACTAACCTTCAGAAGCACAGAAACAAGTTTAAGAACATTGTTGGCAAGTGTAAGTTCATCTTTCTTCTGTGGTTTCTGCTCCATGTGTAGATACATATTGATCTGCTCTGTGATAAGAACAGAGAGACTAGAGTATTTCTTGTTGATCATGGCACCCAACGTCATGAATCGAATTAGGTAGATACCAATTGCAAAACACCTGCAATATTACATGAAAGGATTATTCCTTTTACAATTTTGTCATAAACAGAAGTTAGTGCCATTTTTAAATCATTTATCCACAGTAAAACTACTAAGGACGATACATGTAATGGTATCCCAATCCTCACCTGAAGGTTTGTTTCTTTAATTACATCACATCACTGTACCAATTATCTCCTAACCTCTCCATTTAGCAGTCTCCTGTTCTGATCATAGAGTTAGGAAGCCTAATTTAATAGAATGTTGAAAAAGAAAAAAGAATTTGCAAGACTGCCTTCTCTTGTAAGATCTAAACATCCCCATTTCTTTCCAACTTTCCATTAGCCACACCACTACCCAGCCTTATCTCCCTAAAAAAACAGTTCTCATTCATAAGATGATACAATGTTTTTGTCTATATTCAGGCAGTAAATAAAAAAAATGCTTCCAGGCAACATGAGCTAAAAATGTCTCTCTTCTTTACTTTACTGAACTCTTGTCATACCCTTCTGTACATTTTAAAAATATCTTGCACAATACTGACTGCTTCCCCAGTTTCCTAGGATTCAAGTATTGGTGATTCATCCCACAATGACCTCCTTCCCATTCTTGACCTTAACACTGCCCTTCAAGATTATTTTTTTAATATTCCCATAGTTTGTGCCTTTTTATCTTTTCATTGTGGCTGTCTTTCTCACTCTGAAAAGCTCCTAGAGGTAACATGGCATGAAAGACAAATACTTCACTTCTGCATTCAAATCACTTTATAGTACAGATAATATTGTCACTCACCAAAAGAATAATTCATAGGTGTATAATGAATGATGAGTCTTTTCATCTTCCTTCAACAATTCAAAGCAGAGATATGACACAAGCAAGAGAGTAATAATGAATGTTGCAGACACAATAACGTCAACTGATCGCTGGGGTCCCCGTTTCTGTAAAAAAGAAGCCATTAAGGAGGGATCCTTGATGCTGGTGAAGGGTTCATAATTCAACAACCTGGTGCAACCCTCCACTTCCACGAATCAAATTTAATTACCTGCCATATTCCAGGGAGAGTATGACCCCAATGGGCTAAAGAATTTTGCCATGACTGCAATAATAATGTAGAAAACTATGTAATCATATTCATTTAGAAATTATTATTATTTATTTTTATTTTTTTTATTAACACATTGGCTGTTTACTACCAAGGCAGGGTGGCCCGAAAAAGAAAAACCTTTCATCATTCACTCCATCACTGTCCTGCCAGAGGCATGCTTGCGCTACAGTTATAAAACTGCAAAATTAACACCCCTCCTTCAGATTGCAGGTATTGTACTTCCCATCTCCAAGACTCAAGTCCAGAATGCCGGTTTCCCTGAATCCCTTCATAAATGTTACTCTGCTCACACTCCAACAGCACGTCAAGTATTAAAAGCCATTTGTCTCCATTCACTCCTACCAAATACGCTCATGCACGCTTCCTGAAAGTCCAAGCCCCTCACACACAAAACCTCCTTTACCCCCTCCCTCCACCCTTTCCTAGGCCGACCCCTACCCTGCCTTCCCTCCACTACAGATTTATACACTCTCGAAGTCATTCTGTTTTGTTCCATCCTCTCTACATGCATGAACCACCTCAACAACCCCTCCTCAGCCCTCTGGATAATAGTTTTGGTAATCTCGCACCTTCTCCTAATTTCTAAACTATTATTATTATTAAAATAATTTTTGCTATAACTATTATTATAATATAATTATTTTTATTTTTTTTTTAACAAGTCGGCCGTCTCCCACCGAGGCAGGGTGACCCAAAAAGAAAATACTTTCATTATCATTCAACACTTTCACCTCACTCACACATAATCACTGTTTTTGCAGAGGTGCTCAGAATACAACAGTTTAGAAGCATATACATATAAAGATACACAACATATCTCTTTAAACTGCCAATATCCCAAACCCCTCCTTTAAAGTGCAGGCATTGTACTTCTCATTTCCAGGACTCGGGTCCGGCTATATAAAAATAACCGGTTTCCCTGAATCCCTTCACTAAATATTACCCTGCTCACACTCCAACAGCTCGTCAGGTCCCAAATACCATAATTATGTCCACTTTCACTCATGCAATAAATTATGCTTCCTTCTACAATGCAGAAGTCATTATATACTATTAAAGTTGTCTACATTTATGTACTTTATTATTTATATTACAAATATTCAGGCAATGTAGACAAATCATTACTGATTATTATTATTATTTGTTACTGTTTTAACAAGTGATAAACTTCTTTCTTTCCACAGATGCCAGAACTCACCATCAATATCCCCCCCCCCCACCTCTTCTATTTTTAAGTTCAGCTCATCTTTCATAGACCCATCTGCCTACTTGAACACTCATATATGCAAATACATTCACTTCTATTTTATTTTTTTTTTTTTAATACACCAGCCGTCTCCCATCGAGGCAGGGTGACCCAAAAGAACACACACTTTCACCATCATTCATTCTATCACTGTCTTGTCAGAGGCACACCGACACTACAGTTCAGACGTCCCTCCAAACTGTAAATATCCCTCTTTCAGAGTACAGGCACTGTACTCAAACCTACAGGACTCAAAACAATAAATAAGAATTGCAGGCAATACAATATTTATTCACAAATATATCTGTTTAACTATCGACATGAAAGAGGCAATTTCATGTGAGGGAAAAAATGAGGAAAGATGGTAGTCTGTATATTCTGACTTCCAGCTGAGGTCTTTTTCAGCAGAAGAGATAATCTGCTGAAGAGGATCTCAGCTGGAGGTTGCAATATACAGACTACTATTCGTCTTAATTTTTGTGGAATTTCTCTCTCTCATTGATCGGTGCTCAATATGCTTCTAATTTTTTTTTTATTAACACACTGGCCGATTCCCACCAAGGCAGGGTGGCCCGAAAAAGAAAAACTTTCACCATGATTCACTCCATCACTGTCTTGCCAGAAGGGTGTTTTACACTACAGTTTTTAAACTGCAACATTAACACCCTCCTTCAGAGTGCAGGCACTGTACTTCCCATCTCCAGGACTCAAGTCCGGTCTGCCGGTTTCCCTGAATCCCTTCATAAAAGTTACTTTGCTCACACTCCAACAGCACGTCAAGTATTAAAAACCATTTGTCTCCATTCACTCCTATCAAACACGCTCACGCATGCCTGCTGGAAGTCCAAGCCCCTCGCACACAAAACCTCCTTTACCCCCTCCCTCCAACCTTTCCTAGGCCGACCCCTACCCCGCCTTCCCTCCACTACAGACTGATACACTCTTCAAGTCATTCTGTTTTGCTCCATTCTCTCTACATGTCTGAACCACCTCAACAACCCTTCCTCAGCCTCTGGACAACAGTTTTGGTAATCCCACACCTCCTCCCAACTTCCAAACTACGAATTCTCTGCATTATATTCACACCACACATTCTGCCACTTGTCTCCTATAAGTTTATTTTTATAACTAATGAATAATGCAATCAATAATAATGACTAAATCTATCATTAACAAAACAAATACACAAAAAAATATAAACCAGAGATATGCATATTTTTACCTTTAAACATGATCTAACTGAGAGCCATGTCTTAATATTGTGCACTTTGTTCAGCCTGAAGTGTGGTAGATCATATTTCCTGTGAAGTAAAAATAATTCAATGATAATCCAATAATAAAGTTTTTTCTTAAATGAAAATGAGCACAGACTCAGCCTCAGGTAAGGAAACTAAGGCAATCAACAAATTTCCTGTCTCTAACAGGGCATGCCCATATTTATATACAATAAACTCTCCTATAAAGCTGCATTACATTAAGCAATTTTATCTAAACCTGATTAAAAATTGTGTATCCTTCCTTGCATTTTGCTTTAAACAGCCTTGACAGCATTCTCAGTAAACATGAGAGCATACAGTTATGCACAGACTCTAGGTAGTCCTCAACCCATGTTAGATCTAATGGTAGTGTTTGAATCACTACCACCCACACAACCTACAGTTGCTTTCTGGGAGCATCGTCTGCCTTACTAAGTGTTTAGCAAATGATTTTGAATACTTTCATCATCCCCTCTCATCTCTAAGACATTAAATTTGGCACCCAAGAGGAACACTAGTGATGTAGTAGGTGCCAAGAAGAATTGAATCTCTAGTAGTACTGAATAAAGTTCTAATTTTAGATATGTTTCAAAGCGGTGTACATGTGATGTAAAACAGACTGCCCACACTTTAGGTCTGAGAGAATTCACTACCTGAACAATTAGAAACAAAGAGAAGGAAATAAGAGCTTATACAGTGACTAGAGCAGATCATGACTCGATAAAAAATAAAAAGTCAAAGAGGTCCATACTGTAGAGTACAACAGACAAGAGATGCATTACATAATACCTGAGTGCTCCAGCACAACCATCAACTACTAACAACTCTTCATCCACAGAACCAAAGTCATCCACCTTGGCTCATTAGGGCCACATTAACCCTTTCCACATATTTCCATGTCAACAAGCAACAACAGCTAGAACGAAAGGTAAAATAAGCTGTACTAATTTGTATCTACAAGAATAAATGAAGTTGTTTCACAAATATGAACTTCTCTCTAATGCAACCCTATTTTTCTGTATTCTTCAAACACTTTTCAATAAGTTGCCAATTTTCAGAAATGTACAAACTCCACAAATTAGACAGGGTCACATGTGGCTCTTCATCATTTGAGGGGTCTGTGCATATAATAAATAAATCTGTTTAACCAGTTCAAGGTGGGTGCAGCAGTACTATGGCTTTCCATTCTGGGTCAGTTAGCTCAGCTCACTCAGATAAGCAGCGAGTGATAAATTTTTTGCCTAGGTACGAGAGAATGGGTCTGTGCAATAAGTGTGCATTATATAAAAAAAAAATCCTGCCACACACAGTGCATAATGGGGAAAAAATCTGATCATATTATTGGGTTAAAATAGAGACTTTGAGGTGCATTTTCGTATGATTTTTACGGTTGTATTCTAGATTTCTTGGTCTCATTTGATAGACTGGAAGGTATTACAGAAATAAAGACGATTTTGATTGGTTTCAGGACTGAAAGTTGCTTGAGATTGAGCTCAAATTAGTGGAAATGTTAAATTTTTGCTGATATTCCAGAGTGCAAAAATTATGTCACTCGTCCAATATGCGCCCAGTTAGTCAGTCTAATATGTGCTCAGGAATGTGCTGACATTGTTTATACAATTATTACAATAATTCAGTAGTCTGTATAACAGTAAATCTTCTATTTTTTGTGTGAAAAAAAAATCAAAATGGAAAGCAAGTGTAATACAGGAGAGGCCTGGGGACCTAACTAATGAACAGAAGAAAAATTTTGTTTTTTAGTACCAGAAATATCTACATCATTTATTCTGTACGCTATTTATAAATCGGCAATTTTTAATTTTGTGTGAAACTGACCAAAATTACCAATTTCTGATCACTTAATTGGGTAGTTGGAATAGGTAAATCGGCAGTTTTTATACTGAATCAATAAAATGTAAGAAATATTAATGAAATAGCTATGAGTTTGGTCAACTGGAACAATGGAATTGGTGTAAAACAGGTCTCAGAGTGGGCATAATCCCCAATGCATAAATATCGCCAAGACCATGATAAATTCCTCAAACCTGAGAGCAATTCTCAGATGAGGAGTTCCAACCCTGATAGGTTAAGGATCATTTCTTCACATTCCACAAGATTCATGGTAGCACACTTTATACTAGACAATGCCACAGGTTAAAAAAGGTCAAAAAATGGTTGCAAGAGAACAATATTAATGATATTCAGTGGTCAGGAATCCCATTGAATATTGTTGGAATGAAATGAACACAAAACTCAATTCCAAAACACATCAATAGTGCCACACTTGGTGGATTCAAGAAATGGACTTCACTTGAAAAAAGTTTGTTTCTATGCTTAGCTGCCTGAAATTGTTAACTGAATCTCATGGATAAAAGACCAAATATTAAAAAGCATGTTGAATTTTATTTTTATCTTTATACTATGTTACTTGACATTTCTTTGCAATTTAGCAGTGGTCTGTATCCCCTCCCCCTCCTTGCCTGTCATGTTATAAGAGGATTTATTGTAGCAGCAAATGAATCTTCACATTCTCATTCAATAAAAATAATGCATTTTGTTTGCTCACTCATTCGTCCTTGTTTCAGCACTTCATTTTAACTCCTTTTATTATGCTTAACCCTTTGAAAGTCAGAACCCCTGATCCGAAACTTGCTCTCAGGGTCGGAGAATTAAAAAAAAAAAAAACTTATGAAATGACAGAGAATCTTTTTCCGAAGGTAAGGAAATCAAAAGTACAAAATTTAGTGATAAACTTATGGAATTACACTCTCCCAAAGTTAGCGGTCTCGATATTTACACATCCGCGATTTCACCCAATTTGAGCCTTATTTTCAGCCAATCCCATTGTACCAGTCGACCAAACTCACAGCTATTTCAATAGAATTCCTTCTATTTTATCTACTGAGTACAAGAAACTGCCCATTTACCTATTTCAACTACACAATAAAGTGAACAGGAATAGGTTATTTGGCCAATTTCACACAAAATTCAAAAATTGCCAATTTCAAAATAGGGTCCAGAATAAACAATTTAGACATTCCTGGCACTAAAACAACATTTCTTCTGTTCATTGGTCACATTCTCAGGCCTCACCTATATAATGCTTGCTTTCCATTTTAACCCTTAAACGGTCCAAACGTAGATCTACATTTGCACGCGTAGCGCTCCAAACGTAGATCAACGTTTTATTTTTCATTCCCTCAAATTTGGCACAATAGGCTTGAGTCACCTAGACATGAAAGAATGGGTCTGTGCACAAAGTGTTTGCACTATTAAAAAAATCTGGGAGCACTTAGTACCTTGTGGGAGCACGAGTTCAATTGTGCGCCAGCTAGAGCAAACAGCATGGCAAACACCAGGGATTCACTGATGCCATGTCGCATTAACACTCCCATTTTAAGAGGAAAGTAAAAATAGGTTAGATAAATACATGAGTGAGTGTGGGTGGGTGAGTTGGACCTGACTAGTTTGTGCTACTAGGTCTGATGTCATGCTCCTTCCTTCAATGGATGTGACCTGACTAGGTGGGTCATTGGTCTATGCCAGGGGAGGGGGGGGATGTACCTGCCTTGCATGGGCCAGTAGGCCTGCTGCAGTGTTCCTTCTTTGTGTTCTTATGTATTTGGCAGGCTGGCTTGCTTTGGCTGTCTCTAGCTGTCTCTCTGTCTATATCTCTATCTGTCTATATCTCTGTATCTGTCTATATCTCTGTCTATCTATATATCTGTGTATCTATATCTCTATCTATATCTCTGTCTCACATGTACACATAAGTACAGTTATTATACATGATGTAAATTACCTAGGATAATCCAAAAAATTCCAGGCAAAGATAGACAGACAGACAGACACAAACATGTTTGTGTGCATCAGTGAAATCAAATAAAGCCAGGGTTCCCCTGAGCAACCATTTATCAAATGTCACCGAACTGATAACAGATGTCATAACACGATTCTTCAAGGAGTTTGATATCCTATACTCCAGGCAGACAGACAGATAAGCAGAGACAGGCAGGCAGATACAGATAGGCAGGTAGACAGACAGGAAGGTAGACAGGCAGATAGACAGACAGGCAGATAGACAGACAGGCAGATAGAAATAGACAGAGACAAGACATGTTTGTGTGTAACAGTGATAACAAATACAGCGAGGGTTAGCTGGAGCAGTGGGTATTTATCAAATGTCACTCGGTTGTCAACAGTATAGGGATGCCTTTCATAACACTATGCTTCAAGGTATATGCCAGGGTATCTAATACATTGCTGGGACCTATAAATACTTTGTATATATTTCTAAACAATAGTAAATAACCCAAGCAGGTGTAAATGTCCACCTGTCAATGTGATTGTGACTATTTGAGCAGTATTTCAGTATCTAATATTAGTGTCAGAACAAAGACTGGCTATGAAATTACAAAAACTATTATAAATTGTAATTATCAGAACATAAAAATATATAAATTGAAATAAAAACGAGAAAAAAAAGGAATATTGGCAACACTTCTGCAAGTGGCAGGAGTCGATGTTGCAGGAGTCGATGTTGCTGACAGGTGAGCATCCAGAGCCAACTTCATGGTCTTATATCTCGGTAAGAACTGACCCTAAATTTTTTTTTCATCCTATAACATGTAGAAAAATGTGCTTTTCATTTTAAAGGAAAAAATAATTTTTTTATTTTTCAAAATATTCGGAGCGCCATGCTAGTGAACGTAGATCTACGTTTGGACAGTTTAACCCTTTGAGGGTTTTCGTCGTACTAGTACGTCTTACGCGTAGGGGTTTTTGACGTACTAGTACTCATAAATTCTAGCGGCCTCAAATCTAGTGGGAGAAAGCTGGTAGGCCTTCATATGAAAGAATGGGTGTATGTGGTCAGTGTGCACAGTCTAAAAAAAATCCTGCAGCACACAGTGCATAATGAGAAAAAAAAAACTTGGACCATTTTTTTTGAATAAATCAGCGACTTTGCAGTGTATTTTCGTATGGTATTTATTGTTGTATTCTAGTTTTCTTGGTCTCATTTTATAGAATGGAAGACATATTACTGAAATTGAGATGATTTTGACTGGTTTTTACATTGAAAGTGTGCCTTGAAATTGAGCTCAAAGTAGCAGAAATGTTCGATTTTTACCAAACTTCAAAAATAAACAAATCGTGCCAAGCGTGCAATACACGTCAACTGGTGAGTCCTAATATTCTTTCACAAGTGCACCAATAATATTTATACCATTTTTTACACTAATGCAGTAGTCTGCATAACAGTAAATCTTATTTTTTTGTGAGAATAAAAATTCAAAGTGGAAAGCAAAAGAATATAAGAGGGCCTTGAGACGTACTAATGACTAAGGAAATGTCATTTTAGTGCCAGGAATGTCTTTCTTGTTTATTCTGGACCCTATTCGGAAATTGGCATCTTTTGAAATTTGTGTGAAATTGGCAAAATTGCTAAATTCGACCACTGTACTGGATAGTTGAATTTAAAAAATGGGGGGTTTCTTGCACCCATTCGATAAAAAAAAATGGAGTTCTAGCAAAATATTCATGTTTTTTGTTGACTAGTACAGTGAAATTGGCCGAAAATGGGCCCAAAGTGGGCAAAATCGCCGATGCGTAAACATCGCCGAGACCGCTAACTTTGCGAGAGCATAATTCCGTAAGTTTTCTATCAAATTTCAAACTTTTGGTGTCGTTATGATCGGGAAAAGATTCTCTATCTTTTCATAAGAGAAATTTTTTTTTTTTTTTAAATTTGGCCGACCCTGAGAACGAGTTTCGGAGAGGGCCTGTCGACCCTCAAAGGGTTAATGGTTAAATTCTTATTCATACACAAAAAAAGATTTACTGTTATGCAGACTACTGCATAATTGTAAAAATTGTATAATGTCAGCACATTCATGAATGTGTATTAGACTGACCAGATGGATGTGTGTTGGACAAGTAACGTAATTTGTGTACTCTGCAATATCGGCAAAAATCGAACATTTCCGTTACTTTGAGATCAATTTGAAGGTATTTTCAGTCCTCATATCAATCAAAATCATCTCTATATCTGTAATATATCTTTCATTCTATCATATGAAACCAAGAATACAATAAAAACAATACAAAAAAAATACACTGCAAAGTTGGTGTTTTAAACCAAAAACACAGTTGCAGTTTTCCCCCCCATCATCCACTGCATGAAGCAGGATTTTTTATATATACATGTTTATGTATATGTATTTTTATATGTATAGACCCATTCTCTCATATCTAGGCCCAAATTTACTGCTCACAGCTTATCTGAGCGAGCTGAACTCAAACCTGTAATAATATGGCACCGACCCCGAGAGGGTAATATGTACACGGTATGAGTACTTGACCACAATACATTAAAGTTGTCTTAACAAATTCATGGGAAGGGGAGGGTAACTGTCCTTGAGGTAGACTACCATGAAGCTAGAAACTGGAAATACAAACTACTTCTTTCTTTCTTTCAACGCACGAGCCGTATCCCACTGAGGTGGGGTGGCCCAAAAAGAAAAACAGAAGTTTCTCATTTTAAATTTCATAATATATACAGGAGAAGGGGTTACTAGCCCCTTGCTCCCGGCATTTTAGTTGCCTCTTACAACACGCATAGCTTACGGAGAAAGAATTCTGTTCCACTTCCCCATGGAGATAAGAGTAAATAAACAAGAACAAGAACTAGAAAGAAAATAGAAGAAAACCCAGAGGAGTGTGTATATATGTGCTTGTACATGTATGTGTAGTGTGACCTAAATGTAAGTAGAAGTAGCAAGATGTACCTGAAATCTTGCATGTGTATGAGACAGAAAAAAGACACCAGCAATCCTACCATCATGTAAAACTATTACAGGTTTCCGTTTTACACTCACTTGGCAGGACGGTAGTACCTCCCTGGGTGGTTGCTGTCTACCAACCTACTACCTAGTACAAACTAAAGTCTGCATAAAACAGTATATATACGTATATCAGATCTAGGTTATGGTCTCAGAAGCCATGGAAATATAAACACATATGCAGTATAATGTGATCCTTTACTGACAACTTTTTGCCTACACAGTGGGCTTTTTCAAGTCACAAACAGATTTTTTTGGACTTAAAAAACCCCATTGGGGGTGAAATGTTTCAAAAAAGGGAAAGCTTTTATACTGCAGTGTTTTTTTATAGTACAGTGGCCCCCTGCAAACACTATTAATCTTTTCCGAACCCAAATGTTATGCGAAATTATCGTTTTTGCAATTTAAAAATTTTGCCCATAAGAAATAATGGAAATCAAATTAATCCGTGAAGACACCCAAAAAAGAGAAAAAGAAAATTTTAAAAAACCACATGAAATATTAATTTTAATACACAAAAATTAAGAAAACATGCACAGTTACATGACACTTCCTTTATAAAGATGGGTGATGTTGAGGGATGGGGGGAGGGGGACTATATGGTTTTAGTGTTTAAAGGGAATCCCCTCCATTAGGACTTAGGTGTCAAGTCTTTTTCCCGGGGTTGTTTCCCTTTTTTTTTTTAATGCCAAAAAGGCCCCATTTCAAGTCATGGACTTCGTGCACAACATATCTGCCCAAAGTGCCTGTACCTCTCGTTCCTTTAGCTTTCCTAAATTTTTCACAACAGTGTCATGTAATAGTCAAACACACTTGAAATGCTGTCTGGGGGTGATTTTCATTCATGAATTTTTGCACTTCAACCCACTTTGCACAAATTCCCTTTTAAATCTTTAAAGTAGGCAACTTCTTAAATTTTTCTCTCTCCCCTCCTCTGAAGCAATTTCCTTAGGTTTTGGCCCTTGCTGTTGAAGTTGACAGCAGCTCATCAGGGGTTTTTCTTCTTGTCCCCCCTCCACCACTCTTCCACACCTCCCCCACTAACCCCCAAACCCCCAAGGGATTTCCCCCCCAATGCCACAATTGATTCCTAAACGCATACTCCCTCAGGGTTACCCTCAAACCCTTTCAAAACCCCTTTTGGTCTACACATTTGGCCACATTTTTTCCCAAGCAGGTTCAAGGTCCTCTTAGTCACTCCCTCCCAAGTTTTTACCTAAGGGTTTAACAATTAGGATTTAAAGTGATCTCTCAAAAATCTCTCTTAGTCAACTGAGTTTCTGAGTCCACTAAAAGCACCTTTCAAACAATTTTGTTACAGTTTTTTAAAATTTGCAAAACCTGCGGGTCCATGGGCTCAGGGGGGAGTGGAAATAGGGGCAAAAATTTCACCTTAATGAAGCCATGTCCCCACAAGTCGCTCTGCCAAGTCGTAGGATGACCAGGGGCATTGTCTAACCCCAGAGGCACTTAAAGGTCTAATTTCTTTTCAGTTAGGTAATTTTTCACAGTGGGGCAAATGCTTGGTGAACCCAGTCATAGAAAAAGCCCCTAGTGACCCAGCCTTACTGTTTGCCCCCCACACACACACAAATTAGCCTTAGGTATTCTTTTCCCTGAACGCTCTGGGAGTTTCAAGTGATACACTAATAAAGGCTTCACTTTGCAATCACCATACATTGGCACACTGAAAGAGAAGCCTTCTTTCATGCTTATGTCCGGGGAGTGCCTTTCCCCTGAGTAAATGTGGTCGTTTGGCATTTTTTCCCAAAAACACCTTTTTGTCCAATTAAACACTTTTCGGGTTTTCAGCCCCTTTGTATTTACTCCTTAAATTCCTGCACACATTTTTCAGCTGTTTTTTGGGCCCAAAGGCGCCCACCATGCCTTATCACTTATATGCCATATGCCTCTAAAATCTCTCAAAGAAACCCCTTTGCGGCCCTTAAATTCACTCACTCACCACTATTGCAGGCTTTTTTTTCTAATTAAATCCTCGTGCAACTTCCTAGCCTTTTCATTATGATCGCTTGAGAGAGCTACCCCCTGCTATCTGTTTTTCGTTTATCCCCCAATAACATTTTCTCAACATCTTCTATCATTTCGATCCGTTTCAAAAACACAGTTTAAAATTGGCAACAAATAGCTTTTATTGATTGCCGTTTTCTTGGGCACAATAGACGATGGTTGATTTGGGGTTTACTATACAACCTGGCCAGCTCGGAAACGCACTCCACTTCATACTTACAATGATCTTTCTTCATCCCATAGTATTCTCACCCTTATTCCGAGGGTTGGCATAGAACTTCTTGGGGCCCAGGGGCACTTATTTTCAGGGGAAATCACATAAAAAGGGTGTAATAATATAAATGTTCCGATTTTAAGCTTGAAAGTTACCGCGGAGGGTGGCTTGTAAACAATGCCACTGGGGAACAAGTGAGGTGGGGCCCGGCCGCATGGACGCGTCTCGAACGAATCGCGTTGAGTGAATTTTTTTTGCGCTATGCGGGCAAAATTTTAGCGATAAAATTACGTATTGGGGATTTAACGCTATGCGTGCCAACGTTTTCGGGGGTCCACTTTAATTTTCCCTTGTTCGGGATTTTATACCATTTATTTCCCTCTCAGAAGCCATATCTCTAATTCAGAGTTTAAACCCGTGTTTAACAAGGGCAACTGTATACCACATACAAATTTTATTATAAAAACACAAAGCAATTAGTGCAAATTTTTTCACTAAGGTAAATAATACCCTATTTTACCAAAATGGAAAATGAATTTACATACACTCCCGACACGTCGAGCTGAGGTGAGGTAGCAGAATGTTTGGCAAAGAGGGAACCCTCTGCTTGAAATGCTCAGCAACAATAGAAGAAAGAAGAATCCCAAAAGCCAAAACAAACCCATTCACAAGTCAAAAAATTACGGATATCCTAAATTTAAAGGGAAATTGTCAACACTTTCACATGTTATCTAAGAAAAAATGTTTAACTCCTTTTTGTGCATTGTACAGGAGACCCTCCACATTGCAAAGGGGTTTGGGGATCAAGAACCTCACGAATGTTTGGTATGAAATAGAGTAGGAAAATAAAAATGCGAACCAAAAGTACAGTATGACTGCAAATATATTTAGGGGGAAAAAAAATCAGTGGAACCTCTACTTGCGAGTGTGTCCAGGCGAGTTTTTTTCCCCAAAAACAGTGGACCCCCCGCATAACGATTTTAAATTTCAAACCAAAGTCTTTTTGGGTGCCGTTATAACCAATTTTGTTCCCAAAAAGAGATATTGTGAAGTAGATTAGTCCTTTCGACCCCCAAAAATACACCTACAAAAGCATTTCAAAAATACACTTTCATAATTTGGGCACTTTGGGGCTGATCGTTAGCGGGGGCCACGTACGACAATCGATGGGTCGATTTTTACTTCCTACCCCAAACAAAATTTCCCCACAAGCAGCAGACCTCAAAGGGAGATTCCTTGACACTGGGGAGGGGCTCTTTCTCGATCTCGGGAAGTGTATTCATTTATTTGTTGGACACTTATTTAAACTTGGGCAATGTAGATAAAATGCTTCTTAAAGTACACCAAAAATGAAAGAAACTAAGCAAAAAATGGAGTTCACTTTTCAGCAATTACCCCCCCTTAGCATAATTTTGAATGGTTTTTATGGTTTTTATTTTTGTTTGTTTGGTCTATTTTTATAGAATGGAAGATATATTACAGAAATAGATATGATTTTTTAAATTTCTTTCAGACGAAAAGTACCTTGAAATAGACTCAACCTAGGAGAAATGGTCCATTGCTTGGCTGTTTCAGAGTAAACAAATGACGTCACTGTCCATTCCAATATGCAATAATGAATGGGTTGACATTATTTATACAATTATTGCAATAAGGAATAACAGTAAAGCTTATATTTGTGTGAATAAAAATTACAAATTATTTATATAATAATAATAATAATAATAATAATAATAATAATAATAATAATAATAATAATAATAATAATAATGAGTAGTAGGTTGGTAGACAGCAACCACCCAGGGAAGTACTACCGTCCTGCCAGATGACTGTGAAACAGAAACCTGTAACTGTTTTGCATGATGGTAGGATTGCTGGTTTCTTTTTCTGTCTCATAAACACGCTAGATAACAGGGATATCTTGCTACTCCTACTTACACTTTGGTAACACTTCACAGACACGCTCATGCATATATATATATATATATATATATATATACAGTGGACCCCCGCATACCGATTTTAATCCGTGCAAGAGGGCTCATTGGTATGCGAAATAATCGGTATGCGAAATAATCGGTATGCGAAATAATCGGTATGCGAATGAATTTTCCCCATAAGAAATAATGGAAATCAAATTAATCCGTGCAAGACACCCAAAAGTATGAAAAAAAAAATTTTACCACGTGAAATATACATTTTCCTACACACAAAGAGAAGGATACATGCACAATAGTAGAGTAGTACATGCACAATATATATTGTGCATGTACTACTCTACTAAATGAAGAATAAATGACACTTACCTTTATTGAAGATGCAGCAATGACTGATGAGACACTGTGTCCTGGGAGTGCCTTTTCCTCCTGAGTACTGTAGGTCCTGTTTGGTATTTTCTTCCAGAACATGCCTTATCACACTGTGTATGTCACTACGATTCTTAAATCTCTCAAACCAACCTTTGCTGGCTTTAAATTCACCAATATGAGCACTAGTTCCAGGCATTTTTCCCTGTTCACCTAGGTGTTAGTCGACTGGTGTGGGTTGCATCCTGGGAGACAAGATTAAGGACCCCAATGAAAATAAGTTAGACAGTCTTCGATGACACTGACTTTTTTGGGTTATCCTGGGTGGCAAATCCTCTGGGGTTAATTGTTTCTTGGTATTCTCAATAAGCCACACCAACAACGGTGCTACAGCAGCAGCAGCAGCAGCTGACGGTGGTACAGCAGCAACAGACGATGCTACAGCAGCAGCAGACGATGCTACAGCAGCAGCAGACGATGCTACAGCAGCAGCAGACGATGCTACAGCAGCAGCAGACGATGCTACAGCAGCAGCAGACGATGCTACAGCAGCAGCAGACGATGCTACAGCAGCAGCAGACGATGCTACAGCAGCAGCAGACGATGCTACAGCAGCAGCAGACGATGCTACAGCAGCAGCAGACGATGCTACAGCAGCAGCAGCAGCAGCAGCTGACAGTGCTACAGCAGCAGCAGACGATGCTACAGCAGCAGCAGACAATGCTACAGCAGCAGCAGCAGCTGACAGTGCAGCAGCAGCAGGTGTACCACCAATAGTAGCGATGGTTGATTGGGGTTTATTATACAACCTGGCCAGCTCGGAGACACGCACTCCACTTTCATACTTATCAATGATATTTTTCTTCATCTCTATAGTAATTCTCACCCTTATTGCTGTAGGGTTGGCACTAGAAGCTTTCTTGGGGCCCATGGTCACTTATTTTCCAGATAAAATCACCAAAAACACTGTAATAATACGAAATGTTACGATTGTATGCTTGGATGCTACCGCGGAGGCTGGCTGGTAAACAATGCCACCGGCGGAACATGTGAGGCTGGCTAAGGCGCACATTGGACGCGTCTCGGACGAACAGCGGTGAGCGGGTTTTTAAGCGGTATGCGAGGCAAAATTTTAGCGATAAAATGTATCGGTATGCGGATTAAACGTTATGTGATGCCAACGGTATGCGGGGGTCCACTGTATATACATCTAGGTTTTTCTCCTTTTTCTAAATAGCTCTTGTTCTTCTTTATTTCTTCTATTGTCCATGGGGAAGTGGAAAAGAATCTTTCCTCCGTAAGCCATGCGTGTCGTATGAGGCGACTAAAATGCCGGGAGCAATGGGCTAGTAACCCCTTCTCCTGTAGACATTTACTAAAAAAGAGAAGAAGAAAAACTTTATAAAACTGGGATGCTTAAATGTGCGTGGATGTAGTGCGGATGACAAGAAACAGATGATTGCTGATGTTGTGAATGAAAAGAAGTTGGATGTCCTGGCCCTAAGCGAACCAAAGCTGAAGGGGGTAGGGGAGTTTTGGTGGGGGGAAATAAAAAAAATTAAATCTAGAGTATCTGAGAGAGTTAAGAGCAAAGGAAGGGGTAGCAGTAATGTTGAATGATCAGTTATGGAAGGAGAAGAGAGAATATGAATGTGTAAATTCAAGAATTATGTGAATTAAAGTAAAGGTTGGATGCGAGAAGTGGGTTATAATAAGCGTGTATGCACCTGGAGAAGAGAGGAATGCAGAGGAGAGAGAGAGATTTTGGGAGTTTTTAAGTGAATGTATGGGAGCGTTTGAACCAAGTGAGAGAGAAATTTGGGTGTAGGGGCATGAATGCTAAAGTGGAAAAAAATTTTTAGAAGGGTGTGGTAGGAAATTTTGGGGTGCCGGGTGTAAATGATAAGGGAGCCCTTTGATTAAATTTTGGGTTTTAAAAAGGGGTTTTTATTTATGGGTTTAATACATATTTTAAGAAAAAGAGGATAAATAAGTATACAAGATAGTTTAAAAGGGGCAAAAAGGGACAGTAGTTTTTTGGATTATGTTTTGGGTAGTTTAAAAACTTTTTGAGTAGACTTCATTTATGTACATTTTTATAGAGGGCCACAGTTATATCAGATCACTTTCTAGTTTTTAGTTTACACTGGGGAAATTTAAAAGGTAGATGGGTTTACAAGGAAAAATAAAAAGCATCAGGGAGAGAGGGTAAAGCTTTTAAGAAAAAGGGGAAAGGCAGTTAGGGAAAGATAAAAAAAAGCTTTTGGGAGGAAAGATGGGCAAAGAAAAGCATAGGAAATGGGGTCGAAGAGGTAGGGGTGGGGTTTTAAAAATGTAGTTTTTAGAGTTTTCAGCAGAAGTTTGTGGTTAAATAACAAAAAGGCACAATACCGGACGGAAACGTTTAACACGTGTGATTTTGGGTTCAATGGTCCAAGTCGGACCAAAAAAAGTCGTCGTAACCCTTCTTTTCTTTTAATTTTTGGGGGTTACGGGAAAGGGGGTGCGGGAGGGAAAGGAGCGATTGGTGGAATGATGATGAAAAAGAGAGAAGTAAGGGGAAAAAAATTAGCATATGAAAGTTTTTTACAAAGTAGAAGTGATGAAAGGGGGGAAGAGTATATGGGCCCGGGGTTTTTTTGGTGGTGAAGCAAATGTAAAAAAGAGCAAATGAGAAAAGTGGGTTTAGTGTTTTCAACAAAAATTTTTTGAAAAAAAAAAAGTTTTTTGGGAGTGAGATTAACAAGTTTAAAAAAGCCTAGAGAACAAATGGATTTGCCCGTTAAAAATAGGGAGGAGAGTTATTAAAAAGGGGGAGTTAGGGTAAAGGGAAAATGGAGGGAAAAATTTTTTAGGAAATTTTTAAATGTTTAGAAAAATTTGGGAAGCGTGATTTTTTTGTATAGGACAAGGAGGAATAAAAATCTTGTAGGAGTGAGGGGAAAAGCCATTGTGAGGTGGGGGAAATTTTGGAGGCAGTAGGTTAAAATGAAAGGGGGGAAGGCAGGGCCGGGGTTTGATGGGATAAAAAGAAAAGTTAAAAGCAGGTGGGGAAAAGTTTTTGGGGTGGTTGGGGCAATTTAAATTTTTAAAAAATGTATGGAAAAAGGGGAATTTTCCTAGGGATTGGCAGAGAAACTGCATAGGTTTCCCTTTTCATAAAGGCAAAGGGGAAAAAAGAAAGTGCAAAAATTAAGGGGGATAAGTCTGCTGAGTTTAGGGAGTAGGTTTGGTAACAGCAAAACCCCCCAGGGAGGTACAACCCTCCCGCCAAGTTAGTGGGAAAAAAGAAAGCCCGGGAATTGTTTTAAAATATGGTAGGATTGCTGGTGTCCCCTTTTTTTTGTCTCAAAAACATGCAAGATTTTTTAGGTACGTCCCTTTCTACTTCTATTACACTTGGGGCACACTAACATACATGTACAAGCACATATATCACAACCCCCCTTTTGGGTTTTTTTCTATTTTCTTTCTAGTTTTTTATTCCCTTTTTTATTTCCCCCTTATTTTTCCCGGGGAAGTGGAAAAGAAATTCTTCCTCCGTAAGCCATGCGTGTTGTAAGAGGCAACTAAAATGCCGGGAGCAAGGGCTAGTAACCTCTTCTCCTGTATATATTACTAAATGTAAAGGAGAAACTTTCGTTTTTCCTTTTGGGCCACCCCGCCTCGGTGGGATACGGCCCGGTGTGTTGAAAGAAAGAAAGAAAAGTCTGCTGAGTATACCTGGTAAAGTGTATGGTAGAGTTATTATTGAAAGAATTAAGAATAAGACGGAGAATAGGATAGCAGATGAACAAGGAGGCTTTAGGAAAGGTAGGGGGTGTGTGGACCAGGTGTTTACAGTGAAACATATAAGTGAACAGTATTTAGATAAGGCTAAAGAGGTCTTTGTGGCATTTATGGATTTGGAAAAGGCGTATAAGAGGTGGATAGGGGGGCAATGTGGCAGATGTTGCAAGTGTATGGTGTAGGAGGTAGGTTACTGAAAGCAGTGAAGAGTTTTTACGAGGATAGTGAGGCTCAAGTTAGAGTATGTAGGAAAGAGGGAAATTATTTCCCAGTAAAAGTAGGCCTTAGACAAGGATGTGTGATGTCACCGTGGTTGTTTAATATATTTATAGATGGGGTTTGTAAGAGAAGTAAATGCGAGGGTCTTGGCAAGAGGCGTGGAGTTAAAAGATAAAGAATCACACACAAAGTGGGAGTTGTCACAGCTGCTCTTTGCTGATGACACTGTGCTCTTGGGAGATTCTGAAGAGAAGTTGCAGAGATTGGTGGATGAATTTGGTAGGGTGTGCAAAAGAAGAAAATTAAAGGTGAATACAGGAAAGAGTAAGGTTATGAGGATAACAAAAAGATTAGGTGATGAAAGATTGAATATCAGATTGGAGGGAGAGAGTATGGAGGAGGTAATGTATTCAGATATTTGGGAGTGGACGTGTCAGCGGATGGGTCTATGAAAGATGAGGTGAATCATAGAATTGATGAGGGGAAAAGAGGGGTGCACTTAGGAGTCTGTGGGAGACAAAGAACTTTGTCCTTGGAGGCAAAGAGGGGAATGTATGAGAGTATAGTTTTACCAACGCTCTTATATGGGTGTGAAGCATAGGTGATGAATGTTGCAGCGAGGAGAAGGCTGGAGGCAGTGGAGATGTCATGTCCGAGGGCAATGTGTGGTGTGAATATAATGCAGAGAATTCGTAGTTTTGGAAGTTAGGAGGAGGTGCAGGATTACCAAAACTGTTGTCCAGAGGGCTGAGGAAGGGTTGTTGAGGTGGTTCGGACATGTAGAGAGAATGGAGCGAACAGAATGACTTCAAGAGTGTATCAGTCTGTAGTGGAAGGAAGGCGGGGTAGGGGTCGGCCTAGGAAAGGTTGGAGAGAGGGGGTAAAGGTGTTTTGTGTGCGAGGGGCTTGGACTTCCAGCAGGCATGCATGAGCGTGTTTGATAGGAGTGAATGGAGACAAATGGTTTTTAATACTTGACGTGCTGTTGAGTGTGAGCAAAGTAACATTTATGAAGGGGTCAGGGAAACTGGCAGGCCGGACTTGAGTCCTGGAGATGGGAAGTACAGTGCCTGCACTCTGAAGGAGGGGTGTTAATGTTGCAGTTTAAAAAACTGTAGTGTAAAGCACCCTTCTGGCAAGACAGTGATGGAGTGAATGATGGTGAAAGTTTTTCTTTTTCGGGCCACCCTGCCTTGGTGGGAATCGGCCAGTGTGATAATAAAAAATAAAATATAATAATAATAATAATAATAATATGTATAATAATAATTATATAATAATATAATACAATAATAATAATAATAATATGTATAATAATAATACATGTATAATAATAATGTACTACATGAAACAATTATCATAGACGGCTTCAAAAGGCCGTCACTAGATGGCAGTGTTTACCACAACAAAGAGGGAGTGGTTGTGGCCGCCTCCACCTGTTACATAATGACATATTTTATTCATTCTAGAGTATATATCATGTTTCTATGTTATTGTTATTGTTTGTTGTGTCATATTAGATGAACTGTGATATACAAATAAGCCGTATAGATGATATTAGCGAAATTATTCATGAAGTATTTTGCCCGGTCTCCAAACAAACTCTTGTCCACCACCAGCACCGCCCATACCACTACATGAATGACATTTTTTATTCATTCTAGAGTACACCTACCATCCGACTTACGACCTGCTCGACTTTTGACCACTCGACTTACGATCGTGCTTTTTATGCCAAATTTCTGGGAAATAAACAACTATTTGTGTTGTACACAGTGTTTATCCGAAATCTTACCGTATAAAATACAGTACTAACAGTATAAAAAGTAAAGTAAAACATGAAATACCAAAATAGAACAATAAAATAAAGTCATTACAAAAATGTGATGTTGATATTCAGTAGTAAAGTTCGACTTACGACCGATTTCTCGGAACCGAACTCGGTCGTAAGTCGGATGGTAGGTGTATACAGTGGACCCCCGCATAGCGACCTTAATCCGTGCAAGAGGGCTGGCTGTTATGCGAAATGTTCGCTATGCGAATGAATTTTCCCCATAAGAAATAATGGAAATAAAATTAATCCGTGCAAGACACCCAAAAGTATGAAAAAAAATTTTTTTTTACCACAAAAAAATGTTAATTTTAGTACACACAAACTGAAAAAGGCATGCACAATTACATGACACTTACTTTTATTGAAGATCTGGTGATGATTGATGGGATGGGAGGAGGGGAGAGAGAGTGTTAGTGTTTAGAAGGGGAATCCCCTTCCATTAGGACTTGAGGTAGGAAGTCCTTTTCTGGGGTTACTTCCCTTCTTCTTTTAATGCCACTATGACCAGCTTCAGAGTCACTGGACTTCTTTCGCACAACATATCTGTCCATAGTGGCCTGTACCTCTCGTTCCTTTATGATTTGTCTAAAGTGGTTCACAACACTGTCATTGTAACAGTCACCAGCACGACTTGCAATAGCTGTGTGAGGGTGATTTTCATCAAAAAAGGTTTGCACTTCAAGCCATTTTGCACACATTTCCTTAATCTTTGAAGTAGGCAATTCCTTCAATTTCTCTCTCCCCTCCTTTGAATCAGTTTCCCCAGGTCTGGCCTCTTGCTCTTGAAGTTGATCTATCAGCTCATCAGTGGTTAGTTCTTCATTGTCCTCCTCCACCAACTCTTCCACATCCTCCCCACTAACCTCCAACCCCAAGGACTTCCCCAATTCCACAATTGATTCCTCAACTGGTATACTCCTCTCAGGGTTAGCCTGAAACCCTTCAAAATCCCTTTTGTCTACACATTCTGGCCACAGTTTCTTCCAAGCAGAGTTCAAGGTTCTCTTAGTCACTCCCTCCCAAGCCTTACCTATAAGGTTACACAATTGAGGATATTAAAGTGATCCTTCCAAAACTCTTTTAGAGTCAATCGAGTGTCTGTGGTCACTTCAAAGCACTTTTGTAACAGAGCTTTTGTGTACAGTTTCTTGAAGTTGGAAATGACCTGCTGGTCCATGGGCTGCAGGAGAGGAGTGGTATTAGGAGGCAAAAACTTCACCTTAATGAAGCTCATGTCCCCATAAAGTCGCTCTGCCACGTCTGTAGGATGACCAGGGGCATTGTCTAACACCAGGAGGCACTTAAGGTCTAATTTCTTTTCAGTTAGGTAATCTTTCACATTGGGGGCAAATGCATGGTGTAACCAGTTATAGAAAAATTCCCTAGTGACCCATGCCTTACTGTTTGCCCTCCACAGCACACACAAATTATCCTTGAGGACATTCTTTTGCCTGAACGCTCTGGGAGTTTCAGAGTGATACACTAATAAAGGCTTAACTTTGCAATCACCACTAGCATTGGCACACATCAACAAAGTAAGCCTGTCTTTCATAGGCTTATGTCCTGGGAGTGCCTTTTCCTCCTGAGTAATGTAGGTCCTGCTTGGCATTTTCTTCCAGAACAGGCCTGTTTCATCACAATTAAACACTTGTTCAGGTTTCAGTCCTTCAGTTTCTATGTACTCCTTGAATTCATGCACATATTTTTCAGCCGCTTTGTGGTCCGAACTGGCAGCCTCAACATGCCGTATCACACTATGGATGCCACTACGCTTCTTAAATCTCTCAAACCAACCTTTGCTGGCCTTAAATTCACTCACATCATCACTAGTTGCAGGCATTTTTTTAATTAAATCGTCATGCAACTTCCTAGCCTTTTCACATATGATCGCTTGAGAGACGCTATCTCCTGCTAGCTGTTTTTCATTTATCCACACCAATAAGAGTCTCTCAACATCTTCCATCACTTGCGATCTTTGTTTCGAAAACACAGTTAAACCTTTGGCAACAACAGCTTCCTTGATTGCCGTTTTTCTTGCCCACAATAGAAGAGATGGTTGATTTTGGTTTCTTGTACAACCTGACCAGGTCGGTGATACGTACTCCACTTTCATACTTATCAATGATCTCTTTCTTTATTTCAATAGGAATCCTAACCCTTATTGCTGTAGGGTTGGAACTAGAAGCTTTCTTGGGGCCCATGGTCACTTATTTTCCAGAAACACCACCGAAAACACTGTAATAATACGAAATATTCCGAGTGTATGCTTGAATGTTACCGCGGAGGCTGGCTGGTAAACAATGGCACAGGCGGCACATGTGAGGCTGGCTGAGGGCGCACATTGGACGCGTCTCGGACGAAGGCCGCTGAGCGGGTTTTTGTCCACTATGCGGGGCAAAATTTTAGCGAACAAAGCGTCCGCTATGCGGATTGTCCGCTATGCAAGGCGTCCGCTATGCGGGGGTCCACTGTATATCATGTTTCTATGTTATTCATATTGTTTGTTATGTCATAGTAGATGAACTGTGATATATAAATAAGCCATATAGATGATATTAGCTAAATTATTCATGAAGTATTTTGCCCGGTCTTCAGACAAACTCTTGTCCACCGCCAGCACCGCCCATACCACTACATGAATGACATTTTTTATTCATTCTAGAGTACACCTACCATCCGACTTACGACCTGCTCGACTTTCGACCACTCGACTTACGATCGTGCTTTTTATGCCAAATTTCTGGGAAATAAACAACTATTTGTGTTGTACACAGTGTTTATCCGAAATCTTACAGTATAAAATACAGTACTAACAGTGTAAAAAGTAAAGTAAAACATGAAATACCAAAATAAAACAATAAAATAAAGTCATTACAAAAATGTGATGTTGATATTCAGTAGTAAAGTTCGACTTACGACCGATTTCTCGGAACCGAACTCGGTCGTAAGTCGGATGGTAGGTGTATATATCATGTTTCCATGTTATTCATATTGTTTGTTATGTCATAGTAGATGAACTGTGATATATAAATAAGCCATATAGATGATATTAGCTAAATTATTCATGAAGTATTTTGCCCGGTCTTCAGACAAACTCGTCCACCGCCGACACTGCCCATACCACCACATGAATGATATATATTATTTATTTTAGAGTATATATCAGGTTTGTATGTTATTTATATTGTTTATTATGTCATATTAGATGAAGTGAGATAGATAAATAAGCCATAGAGTTGATATTAGTGAAATTATTGAAGTACAGAATTCCACTGGAACGGATTAATTGCATTTCAATTAATTTAAATGAGGAAAATTGACTCTGCAAACGAGCAAATCCAGTTGCGAGCAAGGTCATGGAACGGATTAAACTCGCAAGTAGAGGTTCCACTGTAATAGCATTTACTTAGCCTAACAATACTGCTTCCTTAACCTATTGAACCACGGACAATCATAAAACACATGAAAACATCGTAAAATATTGTACGTATATACGAATGCAGCTGGGCATTCGTGAATCTTCGAAGCTCGCAAAAGTGGAAGGCTAGCTGTACAGCAAAACAAGTTAACACATGACCTGAGGCTCCATTGTCACAGCTTTTGCTTAAAACTGTAAGGTACTGGTTTGATTTCCATGCAGGCTGATATGTAAGTAAAAGGCTTCTTACAGACTTAGTTTGCCTGACACAAAAGAGGTACATGGATGTTAATCAACTGTTGTGGCTCCATTAATGAAACCAAAAGTACGAAATTTGATGAAAAGCTGACAGAATTACACTCTTGCAAACTTAGCAGTCTTGGCAACATGTATGAATCAGCAATTCTGACTAATTTGAGTCCTATTTTAGGTCAATTCCATTGTTCCAGTGAGCCAAATGCTTAGCTATTTTGCTAGTATGTCTTTCATTCTAAACTGCCCATTTAACTATTTCAACTACCCAATAAAGTGATAAGAAATTGGTGAATTAGCCAATTTCACACAAAATTAAAAAATTGCCAATTTAAAAATAGAGTACAGAATAAACATGCAGACATTTCTGGCATTAAAACATTTCCTCTATTCATTAGTTACGTCCCCAAGCCGCTCCTAAATTACACTTGGCTTACATTTTGAATTTTTATTCAAACAAAAATTAGAAGATTTACTGTTATGCAGAGTACTGCATAACAGTAAATCTGGATGAAAATTGGACAAGTGATATAATTTGTGTCCTCTGGAATATCAGAAAAATTCAAACATTTCTGCTACTTTGAGCTCAATTTCAAACAACTTCCAGTCTTGAAGCCAATCAAAATCATCTCTGCTTCTGTAATACATGTATATCTTCCATCCTATTGGATGATACCAAGAAGTGGAAAATACAGCGATAAAAGCCTTCTGAAAATAATCTGTAAAGTTACTATTTTACACCAAATACACATAACTTATTTTTCCATCATTCACTGAGGCAGAATTTATTTTTATATGTGCACACTCGCCACATAGATCCATTCTTTCATATCTAGGCCCAAATTTACCACTCATGGCTTATCTGAGTGAGCTAAGCTTATCATGTAGTTCTATGGCACAGACCTTGAAAGGGTTAAGAACAATTACAAAAACCAGAAAAACAATCATATATTGGCATCAATAAACTGAAAAATTAGGAGAAGGTGTGGAGTTAATAAAAGTATTAGTCAGAGGGCTGAAGAGGGGTTGTTGAGGTGGTTTGGTCATTTAGAGAGTATGGATCAAAGTAGAATGACATGGAGAGTGTATAAATCAGTAGGGAAAGGAAGGCGGGGTAGGGGTCGTCCTCGAAAAGGTTGGAGGGAGGGGGTAAAGGAGGTTTTATGGGCAAGAAGCTTGGACTTCCAGCAAGTGTGCATGAGCATGTTAGATAGGAGTGAATGGAGACGAATGATTTTTGGTACCTGACGAGCTGTTGGAGTGTGAGCAAAGTAATATTTAGTGAAGGGATTCAGGGAAACCAGTTATTTTTATATAGCCGGACTTGAGTTCTGGAAATGGGAAGTACAATGCCTGCACTTTAACCCCTTGACTGTCGAAACCCCAAATCCTGAGATGTCTCCTGGTGTCGAAAAATTTGCGGAAAAAAAAAATTTCTTATGAAATGATAGAGAATCTTTTCCCGATGGTAATGACACCAAAAGAACGAAATTTGATCGAAAACTTACAGAATTACGCTCTCACGAAGTTAGCGACCTCGGCGATATTTACGAATCGGCGATTTCGCCCACTTTGAGCCTTATTTTTTCGCTACTTCCATTGTTCAAGTCGATCAAACTCATAGCTATTTCTTTAGAACTCCATTTGTTCTATCGATTGAGTACAAGAAACTGCCCATTTACCGATTTCAACTACCCAATAACGTGGTCAGAAATTTGCAATTTGGCCAATTTCACACAAATTAAAAAATATGCCAATTTCAAAATAGGGTCTAGAATGAACAATGCAGACATCCCTGGCTCTAAAATAACATTTTCTTTGTTCATCAGTCATGTCTCCAGGCCCCTCTGATATTACTCTTGCTTTCTATTTTGAATTCTTATTCAAACAAAAAATAGAAGATTTACTGTTATGCAGACTACTGCAATATTGTAATAATTGTATAAATAATGTCAACCCATTCGTGACTGCATACTAGAATGGCTAGTTGGATATTTATTGGACAATGATATCATTTGTTTACTTTTGAAGATTGGCAAAAATCAAACATTCCCTTACTTTGAGCTCCATTTCAAGGTTCTTTTCATAGTAAAACCAATCAAAATTACCTCTATTTCTATAATATGTTTTCCATTCTATCAAGTGAGACCAAGAAAACGAGAATACAACCATAAATACTACACGAAAATAGACTACAAAGACGGCATTTTAATCCAAACAAAACGGTCAGAGTTCTTTTTTTCTCATTATGCACTGCATGCTGCAGGATTTTTTTATATGGTGCACACTGACCACACAGACCCGTTCTCTCACATGTGGGCCTACCAGCTTTCTCCTGCTTGATTTGAAACTGCTAGAATTTTTTATTATATATACGTTAAGCATGGTGGCTCGTAAGACGTATATATGCGACTGGAACAGTCAAAGGGTTAAGGAGGGGTTTGGGATATTGGCAGTTTGGTGGGATGTGTAATAGGATGGTATATATATAATTGGGGAACTGATATTGTAATTTATTTTGGGTCACTTTTTATATTGTATCTTTATGCATGCTTCTAATATGTTGTATCTGGGCACCTCTACAAAAACAGTGATTATGTATGAGTGAAGTGAAAGTGTTGAATGATGATGAAAGTATTTTCTTTCTTGGGGATTTTCTTTCTTTTTGGGTCACCCTGCCTAGGTGGGAGACGGCCAACTTGTTGAAGGAAAAACAAAAATGTAACATCACCGACGCTTTTATGTCCCAGTTATCGATGAGTGATCATTTTGTCACCACACGCCACAAAATCACAGGTTCTTATCAGATTCGACTCATTTTAGTCTCATTTCATTCAGAAATATGAACTCTATCATACTAATTTTTTTTTTTTTACAAAATCTTCCCAACGAGACAGGGAATGTTATTTTTTTTTTAGACATCTCGAAGTTTAAGTAATGGCATAGCTAGAGGGAGAGCATGGAAAGTGACTGCTCCTCCTGAGCACATTTTTCAAAAGTGGCTGTTTTCATAATTTTTTATAACTCTTTAGTTCACTTTTGCCAATGACAAGTGTTCCATTTATCCTAACTTGTTCACATTATACTACATTTTTCTGACCTTACCAATAACCAGCACAGTTGTGGAACGATCCCTTAGTTGACTCAAACACCAAGTCTTACCTTCTGAGCAAAGACACTTCCTCTGATCGTATTTACTTGGACCTTGTCCTCTTTTCTGCAACACTGCAAACTCCTGATGTATTGATTGCAACACAAAAGGCCTAGAGCTATCATTCAACTCTCCACATGGTTGTTTTGCATTGCTGAACAAATTTACCAACTACTGTATTATAACTCTTAATATAATTTCAAAGGACAGAAGAGTTTACCATCCATCAACGACCAGCAGTCCCATGAAAATTTTCCCTGTAGTCTCTTGAAGAGCTTGAATCCATGCTAGAGATCCATTAGTAACTACAGTATCTAGCACTGTCCCTAATGCAGAGTAGTCTATACGGTAGATGCTGGGTACTAGAGCAATCACCGTAGCCATAGTCAGACCTGAAATAAAACATTTAGTAAGGTAATACTGCATAAAAATCACACTGCACAGTATTTTACCTTGAGTAACAATGCTTCAATTTGCACACAATTTGCTCCTCATATGTATTTCATTATTTTCAAATTGACACTATTACTTAGAGTCTGTGCCATTATTTCATTTCAGGTTATCCAATTATTTTTCATTAATAAATAACTACATTGAAAGAGGGGAGTAGAAGATGTTTTAGTGTGCAAGGGGTGTGAATGTGCAGCAGGTATGTGTGAGCATGTTAAACAAGAGTGAATGGAGACAATTGGTGTTTGGGACCTGATAAGCTGTTAGAGTGTGAGCAGGGTAATATTTTGTGAAGGGATTCAGGGAAATTGGTTAGCTGGACTTGAGTCCTGGAGGTGGGAAGTACAATGCCTGCTCTTTAAAGGAGGGGGTTAGGATATTGGCCGTTTGGAGTGACATCTAAACTGTCATATCTGGGCACCTATGTAATGACAGTGATTGTGTGTGAATGATGGTGAAAGTGTTTCTTTCATTTTTGGGTCACCCTGCCTCAGTGGGAGATAACTAACGTGTTGGGAAAATACATACATATATATTTTTTTTTACCATCATTCAACACTTTCACCATCATTCACACACAATCACTGTCTTCGTAGAGGTGCTCAGATACGACAGTTAAGATGTCACTCCAAACAGCCAATATCTCAAACCCCTCCCTTTAAAGTGCAGGCATTGTACTTCCCACCTCCAGGGCTCAAGTCCAGCTAACTAGTTTTTCCTGAATCCCTTCACAAAATACAGCCTCTCCTCACTCAGCAACGTAGTACTTGTTTACCGACGACTCGGACTTGCGATAGGTTCTCTGACCAGTATGCATACCTAATTAATGTAAATTGGAGCTGATTTCCTCTATTCTGTTTATTACAATATACAGTACACTATTGCATAAACATTTAGAACTATACTAAAAACTTTATAAATAGTGCAAAAGTGACATTAAAACAATTTCAAAGATGGCTGACACAAAACCCACTACCATTATAGTATGCTCCTTGCTTAGCAATGAATTCATTTACCAATGTGGTCTTAGGAATGGAACGCTGTCGTTAAGTGAGGAGAGGCTGTATATACATGGGGAAGTGGAAAAGAATTCTTCCTCCGTAAACCATGTGTGTTGTAAGAGGCGACTAAAATGCTGGGAGCAAGGGGCTAGTAACCCCTTCTTCTGTATAAATTATTATGTAAATTAAAAAGTGATATGGCCATCTCCTACCCAATAACTGTCATTGTAGACAAAACTGAATCCTTGTCTATAGGTATTTGCTTGTGTTTAGCAAGTAATTTTTTGAAGGTTTACTGTAGTTATAAAATGTAAACAAGAAGCAGGGGCAGTACAGTCTCTCTTACCAAACTGCAGATAATGAGTTGTGTGTTGTAAACTGTCCACTTTGGAGATGACTGCAGACGAGATATCCAGTACCGAAAGATCGACTTTTTTTGCTTCTACTCCTTCCCAAATCTTGCAGCTAACTGGATAGATTAATATGATTCACATTTTCAATACCAAGTTATAACCTGGAAACCTAAATGACTGTTACCAAAACTGTATTCATATGAAATGGTACACAAATAAAATACAAATTCTGTAATCAATTAAAAAAAGAAGTTAAGCAGAAAGAAATATGGTAGCAAATATCTAATTATTACTGTATTATATTTATGGGGAAGAGCTAAACTCACTGGGGTCATATAGTACATGGGAAATCTGGAAGGGAAAGGAATCAGATTTAATACAGGGAATTGGAGAAGAGTTCCACTTCCCTAGACCAAGAGCCTCTCACTGGCAACAAGTCACCTCCCTTGAATGTCACTTACCATAACAATCATAAAATATTTAAGTAAATGCATACTTGAGGAAAAAATTTATACCATATCCTGATGCTTTATTCTTGTAAGATCTCATCTCTAAGGAGATGGTAAAAAATAATCTCCAGACATTTCACAACTAACCCGCATGTCAGAGATTTCAGACAATGCTTCTGTCCAACCTGGATCATTATCAAGTCAAAATGTTCCCTCTGAAATGTGGGTTATTTGTGAACTGTTTCACTTGTGGTACTATGACTTTTATTCTTTGAATACTTTAAATTCTTTCAGTCATTAATTTGAAATCTTTACCGAGGAAATCTACATCAGTGATTGGCTACCACTAAATTGAAACAGCTGCCACCTGACATAGCTTAATACAGTATTTTATTTTTAGATGCATTATACAATATGTACAAATATTCTGAATTATAAAAACAATGTTCACAAATACATATAGTACTTGCATAATTATGGATTTTTTGAAAATTCAATAACTTTTGACTAAAAGGTTAATTAAGCCAATTTCATTGATTGCAATGGATTTGTTTTGATATATTAGTACAGGGAAACTTTAAAATTAACTTTAAGAGAGTAAGAGTATTGAGAGTTTTTGGTCTGGCAAAGAAAAATGGATGGAACACTGAATTAGAGAGACTGCATGGTGTTCATCCAAAGACATGTCTAACTTCTTATCTTGGTTAGGAGCACAAAGGTTGCTTTCTGCTTCTTATTGACTGTGATAATTCCATTAGTGTGTATTTTCTGTGCCACTGCTTGCTACTACAAGTGCTTTTTTTTTTTTTTTTTTTTTAGTTTAATGGTTAGAAAAAGTCAGAAGAAATGGGTAAAAACAGCAATCTGAGTCTTCACAAAGTGGGACAGATAAGCATTTTACTGAGTGATAACACACTGAAACAGGAATAAATAGCAATAAAACTTAGTGTTTCAACTCAGTCAGTAAAATTAAAAAAAGAAATTGAATTACGATCAAGATTTAAACTAAAAACGGGCGAGAAGAGGTGGTAGATAACAGAAAACAACGAGATTAGACAGAAAAATAATATGAATGACTCTTAACAGAAGAGCATCTTGCAGGCAGATTTCCTCTGACCTAGCAGCAGCAGGTGTTAGCCTTGCCAAAAGGACAGTTAATGAGAGACTTTTGGAGAGTGGATTGAAAGCATATCACCATAAAAGATGCGACTTAATGAGCCCATGATACAGAATCATTTAGCCTGGGCTAAGAATCACACTGAGTGAACTTCTGAACAATGGGAACATGTTTAAAAAAAAATTTACAATACCATTCAGCTTCTACTGTCTGTTCTAATGTTGCAGGTGGTGTTCTCTGATGAATCAACCATTGCAGTGCTGGATGACCATATGCTGACTATAAGAAGACAGTCAGGTGAGGAATTTATACCCAAGTGTCTGAAAAAGATGGTCATTTTTCCTCAGAAAATCATGGTGTGGGGAGCCATCTCCATTCATGGATGCTGTATAGCCCTTGTGGCTTAGCGCTTCTTTTTGATTATAATAATAATCCATTCATGGAACAAGTCGCTTCCACATTGTTGAAGTCACCATAAACCATATAGAAGTACTACAACACCAATTACTGCCTCAGATAAGGGATTGGTATGGTGACAGATGTTGGATATTCCAACAACACTCAGCCCAATGTCACATGGTAATATCAGTAAAGACGTGGTGTGCACAAAATGGCATTGAGCTGTTCCCATGGGGTGGAAATTTCCCTGACATGAATCCCATTGAGTCTATAGTCTGTTTTGAAGGACAAAAATACATGAAATTCCCATTATGTACAATCAAAGTGCAACTCAGAGAATGCCTTATTAAGGTTTGGTATCATTCTGCCAGAATCAAGAAATTATGCAAAACTTTGATTGTTGTCATGCCCACACATGTAAGCTAGGGCTGGTCAAACCAAATATTAATCAATGTAAAATAGTTGACCTGTACTCTTGTATCAAAATAAATCCATTAGCAGTTGGTGAAATTGGTTTAATTGACCTTTTAGCAGAAAAATATTGAATTAAAAAAAAATGATAATTATGCCAGTACGTACTATATATGCTTTAGTTACGCAGTACTGTGTTCATGTGAGGGAGTTTACATAGTGAGGTTTGCAGAGTAGTAATATTTTGCCTAATACTGCACAGTATATACATGATGACATAATATATACTGTTCTTAAGTGTACAGCTGTAATACAGTAATCCCTCAATTATCTGTCATTTGCCCAATTGGAAATATGGTTAACCCACCATCCTTTTGGATTAAATTATGATCCCTTGTTTCATCTGAATGGTATATAATTAAATAAATAGTTGCTAGATTTGCAATTATACAGATTGGTGTTAATTTTCTTTTAATAATGTAATAATTTAGATTTCAGTCAATAACATATTGTTTCATACTATGGAACAATGCTCTTCTCCAGACTGAGGGACTGACCACCTCAAAACTTTAAGGGTGATGGACTGATTACATCGTCTTCAAGTATCTTCTGCTTCTATCAACTTTTCTGTACTTGACTGAAGAAGCCTACTGTGTAGGCGAAACGTTTCATAATAAAGATAACTAACTGTTGCATATGTGTCTTACCTAACAACATTAATTGTTGATAATTACAAATGATGGTGAAAGTGTATCTTCGTCACATCACCCTACCTTGGTGAGAGATGGCCAGCATGTTAAAAAAAAAAAAAATTACAAATGCAATGACTGCCAGCCAAAATCAAATACAGTGGACCCCCGCATAACGATGGCATCGCATAGCGATTTTTCCGCATAACGATTACTTTTATCGCAAAATTTTTGCCGCGCATACCGATTAAAAACCCGCATACCGATTTTCGTCCGAGACGCGTCCAATGTGCCCTCAGCCAGCCTCACATGTGCCGCTCCGTCCCATTGTTTACCAGCCAGCCTCCGCGGTAACATCCAAGCATACACTCGGAATATTTCGTATTATTACAGTATTTTCGGTGCTGTTTCTGGAAAATAAGTGACCATGGGCCCCAAGAAAGCTTCTAGTGCCAACCCTGTGGTAAAAAGGGTGAGAATTAGTATGGAAATTAAGAAAGATTTTGAAGGGTTTGGGGCTAACCCTGAGAAGCCTATGCCAGTTGTGGAATCCATTGTGCCTACTTCAAAGATTAAGGAAATGTGTGCAGAGTGGGTTGAACTGCAAACCTTTATAGATGAAAATCACCCTGACACAGCTGTTGCAAGCCGTGCTTGTGACTATTTCAATGACAATGTTATGGCCCATTTTAGGAAAGTCTTGAAGGAACGGGAGGTACAGAGCTCTATGGACAGATTTGTTGTGCGACAGAGGTCCAGTGACTCTCAAGCTGGTCCTAGTGGCATTAAAAGAAGAAGGGAAGTAACCCAGAAAAGGACTTGCTACCTCAAGTCCTAATGGAAGGGGATTCCCCTTCTAAACAGTAAGAAGATAATGCTCTCCCCTCCTCCCATCCCATCAATCATCACCAGATCTTCAATAAAAGTAAGTGTCATGTAATTGTGCATGCCTTTTTCAGTTTGTGTGTATTAAAATTAACATTTCATGTGGTAAAAAAAATTTTTTTTCATACTTTTGGGCGTCTTGCACGGATTAATTTTATTTCCATTATTTCTTATGGGGGAAAATTCATTCGCATAACGATTATTTCGCATAACGATGAGCCCTCTTGCACGGATTAAAATCGTTAACCGGGGGTCCACTGTATAGTGGACCCCTGGTTAACGATATTTTTTCATTCCAGAAGAATGTTCAGGTGCCAGTACTGACCGAATTTGTTCCCATAAGGAATATTGTGAAGTAGATTAGTCCATTTCAGACCCTCAAACATACACGTACAAACGCACTTACATAAATACATTTACATAATTGGTCGCATTGGGAGGTGATTATTAAGCGGGGGTCCACTGTACAGTGGACCCTCGGTTAACGATATTAATCCGTTCCTGAGAGCTCATCGTTAGACAAAATTATCGTTAGCCGAATTAATTTTCCCCATGAGAAATGATGGAAATCCAATTAATCCATTCCAGACAGCCAAAAGTATTAATTTTTTTTTTTTCATGAAATATACACTTCCTTACAAAGAAAACAATGAGACATGCACAATACCTATATAAATAAATGTTAAAATGACACTTGCCTTTATTGAAGAGTACTGATGAGTGATGAGACACTGTTTTTCTTGAACACACTGGGATTTTCAGAGTGATACATGAGTAAAGGCTTCACTTTGCAATCCCCACTAGCATTACAACAAAACATGAGAGTTAGCCTGTCTTTCATAGGCTTGTGTCCTGGGAGTGCCTTTTCCTTCTGAATAATGTAGGTCCTGTTTGGCATTTTCTTCCAGAACAGGCCTGTTTCATCACAATTGAACACTTGTTGGGGTTGAAATTTTTCAGCTTCGCCATGCCGTATCACACTGTGTATGCCACTACGATTCTTAAATCTCTCAAACCAACCTTTGCTGACCTTAAAATCACCAATATGAGCAATAGTTCCAGGCATTTTTTCCTGTTCACCTGGGTGTTAGTCAACTGGTGTGGGTCACATCCTGGGGGACAAGATTAAGGACCCCAATGGAAATAAGTTAGACAGTCCTCGATGACTCACTGACTTTCTTGGGTTATCCTGGGTGGCTAACCTTCTGGGGTTAATTGTTTCTTGGTAACTGTTTCTCGTTAAGCCACACCAACAACAGTCTCTCCACATCTTCGAGTAGTACAGCTGACGGTGGTGCAGCAACAGCTGACAGTGGTACGAAAGTATTTCGATAGTATTTCTCACCCTTTTTACCACAGGGTTGGCACTAGAAGCTTTCTTTGGGCCCATGGTGGCTTATTTAGCAGTTACAAGCACATTAAACAATGGAATAATACAAAATGTATCAAATGTATGCATGAAACCGGCCACCCTGGCTTGTAAACAATGACGGTAGGGCAGCTGAGACACTCAAGCTGGACGGACAGGTTTGGGACGAATCACGTTGGGAGAGTTTTTATCGTTAGGCGGGTCAAAATTTTTACGCTCAAATGCTTCGTTAAGCGGATTTATCATTATGCGATGCGTTTGTTAGCCGAGGGTTCCACTGTATACAGTGCATATATCTCGGAGGCAATTGCATAATTCATTACCTCCTTATGTGCATCCCACAAGGTGTCAATTTTCTTTAATTAAATAAAAATTTCTAGGAGCAACATTGGTTGTTAAAGGAAACACAATGAACTTTCATTGGTTGAAAAAATGGATATAATCTGAAAGAGTAAAGACAGGCATGGATGAAAGCACTCACACAAGTATACTATAGGACAATACCATAAGTAGTTTCAGATCTAAAAATATATAAAAATTATGAAGTCTATGGCTAGCAGGGCCTGGAGTTCAACAGACAGTATTATAATACAAGAAAATGAAGTCTGCCAGACAAAGAATTTGAATAATGCTATGTACATGTGGTTTACACAGCAATGCACTATTGATGTAAGGGTACAAAGCCATAAACTTGAAAATGCAGAGATTTAATACCAACTTAGGCATAACAGATTTTTAAGGCAAGCAATGGATGGATAGGAAAATGACTTTATATATGTAGCAATTCAACAAGTATATTATTAGAATATATAAGACCCTTCAAGCCAAAGCTTTAGTTATCTGAAGGTTATGAGGAATCAGGTATAGCACAGTAACAAACAAAATTTAAGCTTTCCAGTATTATACCTGGATGCTTTTCATGTAATGCCTGACATATGTATAAGCAAAAACATATTCCATCACTTGTGCTAATAAACCAATAAGAAATCTATTATCTTTGTTTTTTATTGTCCAAAACCCACTCATTTGAAGTCTGATAATCGAGACGCTGCTCTACAGTACAATGTGTTATTGAGTTACAAGAGTACAGTGGTACCTAGAGTTTCGGCCGTAGCCCGTTCCAGAAGCTCAGCCGAAACTCAAACTGTTTGAAAGTCGAAGCAATATTTCCCATAAGAAACAATGTAAATTCAATTAATCCATTCCAGACGCCCAAAAATATTAAAAAACAAAAATACATTTTTTAAAGAATATAGTTTTACAAACACAAAACAATTATAAATACATATAGTACTTAAATGATTAATGAAATACATAAATAAACATTTAAAATCACATTTACATACCTTTACTGAAGACTCTTGTTGGTATATGGAAGACAGGGAGGAGAAAGGAAGAACTTTATTACTGTTTGGAAGAGAAATCCCCTTCCATAAAGACTTTAGATAACAAGTCCTTATCCGGAGTTTTTCCCCTTCTTTGTTTTTTAATGCCACTAGGACCAGCTTGAGAGCCGCTGGACCCCTGTCGCTCAAAAAAAAAAAAAAAAAAAACTGTCCAGAGAGGTCTGTTTCTGGCGTCTCTTTAGCATTTGTCTGAAATGGGACATGGTTTTGTCACTGAACATGTTGCAGAGATAGCTTGCTTCCATATCCTAGCCACTCGCATCCAACCCCAAGGAATTCCCCAATGCCGCAATACATTCCACAACAGGCATAGGGTCAACAGGGTCAGGCTCAAACCCTTCAAAATCCTTCTTTTGGACACATTCTGGCCACAATTTTCTCCAAGCAGAGTTCAAAGTCCTGTAAGTCACTCCCTGCCAAGTCTTACCTATAAGGCTTATGCAGTTGTAGATATTGAAGTGATTCCTCCAGAACTCTCTTAGGGTCAATTCAGTGTCCGAGGTCACATCAAAGTACCTCTGAAACAGTGCTTTCGTGTAGAGTTTTTTGAAGTTTGAAATAACCTGCTGGTCCATGGGCTGGAAGAGTGGAGTGGTGTTAGGAGGCAAGAGCTTCACTGCTATAGAACTGAAACCCCTAACAATTGGTCTACCAAGTTTGGAAGATGAGCAGGAGTGTTGTCCAGTAACAGGAGGCACTTGAGTGGCAATTTATTTTCCTGGAGGTATTTTTTCACACTCAGGCCAAATACTTCATGGGCCCAGTCAATGAAAATTTGCCTTGTGGCCCATGCCTTATTGTTAGCCTTTCACATCACACACAATCTACTCTTGACAACATTTCTTGAACACTCTGGGATTTTCAAAGTTATCAAGAAAAACAAGTAAAGGCTTCACTTTTAAATCCCCACTAGCATTACCACAGAGCAAGAGAGCTAGCCTGTCTTTCAGAGGCTTGTGTCCTGGCAGTGCCTTTTCCTCCTGTGTGATGTAGGTTCTCTTTGGCATTTTCTTCCAAAAGAGGCCTGTTTTCGTCACAACTGAACACTTGTTGGGGACGAATCCTTCAGCCTCTACATACTCCTTGAATTCATGCATGAATTTTTCAGCCACACATTTGTCACAACTTGCAGCCTCACCATGCCTTGCAACACTGTGTATACCACTATGCGTCTTGAAGTTGTCAAACCAGCCTCTGCTGACCTTAAATTCACTAACAGCAGGACTCATTCCAGGCATTTTCTTTACGATATCCGAGTGCAACTGCCTCGCCTTTTCACAAATGATTGTCTCTGAAACACTAACTCCTGCTAATTGTTTATCACTGATCCACACCAAGAACAACTTCTCAATATCTTTGATTGTTTGTGATCTATTTTTCGTTAGCATATCTACCCCTTTTGCAACATCAGCTTCCTTGATTTCTTTTTTCTTCACCAGGATGGAAATGATGGTTGATTTGTTTTTGCCATACAAAATGGCAAGCTCCAGCACAAGCATACCATTTTCGTATTTTTCGATAATCTCTTTCTTCAATTTTATCATGTTTCTCACTTTCTTTACCACAGGGCAGGCACTAGAAAGTTTCTTTGGGCCTATGGTTAATTATGTAGCAGTTGCACTCAATCAACAAACAAAAAATAAACAACGGATTATTGTGAAATGTTTGGATGAACGCACAGGGTAATGCTCACTCGAGGAGAAGCAAAGCCAGACTGACTTACAACGCATGCGTGGGAGGCTTTGCGTGGGTGCACAAAGGAGGACAGGTCTGGTACGGCAGCCGAAACTCAAGTTACTGTTCGAAACTCAGGACAAAATTTAGCTGAAAAAAAAAAAAAAGAGACCGAAACTCAAAACGGCCAAAACTTGGGGCGGCCGAAACTCGAGGTTCCGCTGTATGTTGACCATTTATGTAGCAAACCTGAAACTACTTAGTAGTGAAATATAAGCTAGAAAATTGATCATGTTGAGAATTAAGAATGTGAATTTTGAGATTAGAAGTGATTTTATAGATTTTCATTGTTATTTTATTAAGATATACTGTAATTATAATTAATACTAGCTAGTTAAATATTAGTGTACATTATTCAGTTTAATTTAATATTTTAATTGTGAGCATAAATAGTTTAGGGGAATCCTTCCTCTGTAAGCCGTGTTGTAAAAGGTAACTAAAATGCTAGGAACAAGGTGATGCTAACCCCTTCTGTATACATTACTAGACAAAAAAAACTTTATCGAGTGTCTTCTTTTTTGAGGTCATCCTGCCTTGGTAGTAGATGGTTGGTTCGTTAAAAAAATAATTAGTTTAGGAATATCTTGCAGGTTCTGATATGCATGAACAGACACAACATGACTGATGTGACGTTTAGGAAATACTCTTTCATTTTTTTATTGACACATCAGCATTTCCCACCAAGGTAGTGTGGCCTGAAAAAGAAAAACTTTCACTATCATTCACTCCATCACTGTCTTGCCAGAGGTGCGCTTACACTACAGTTATAAACTTCAACATTAACACTCCTCCTTCAGAGTGCAGGCATTGTACTTCCCATCTCCAAGACTCAAGTCCGGAATGCCGGTTTCCCTGAATCCCTTCATAAATAGTGTCCTGTTCACACTCCAACAGCATGTCAAGTCCTAAAAACCATTTGTCTCTTTTCGATCCTATCTAATACGCTCACACATTCTTGCTAGAAGTCCAAGCCCCTTGCACACAAAACCTCCTTTACTCCCTCCTTCCAAACTTTCCTAGGCCGACCTCTACCCCACCTTCCCTCCACTACAGATTTGTACGCTCTTTAAGTCATTCTGTTTTGTTCCAACCTCTCTATATGTCTGAACCACCTCAACAACCCCTCTTCAGCCCAATGGATAAGTTTTGATAATCACACACCTCCTAATTTCCAAACTACGAATTCTCTGCTGGTTTCTTTTTCTGTCTCATAAACACGCTAGATAACAGGGATATCTTGCTACACCTACTTACACTTTGGTCACACTTCACAGACACGCACATACATATATATACATACATACATCTAGGTTTTTCTCCTTTTTTTAAATAGCTCTTGTTCTTCTTTATTTCTTCTATTGTCCATGGGGAAGTGGAAAAGAATCTTTCCTCCGTAAGCCATGCGTGTCGTATGAGGCGACTAAAATGCCGGGAGCAATGGGCTAGTAACCCCTTCTCCTGTAGATATTTACTAAAAAAGAGAAGAAAAACTTTATAAAACTGGGATGCTTGAATGTGCGTGGATGTAGTGCGGATGACAAGAAACAGATGATTGCTGATGTTATGAATGAAAAGAAGATGGATGTCCTGGCCCTAAGTGAAACAAAGCTGAAGGGGGTAGGGGAGTTTTGGTGGGGGGAAATAAAAAAAAATTAAATCTGGAGTATCTGAGAGAGTTAGAGCAAAGGAAGGGGTAGCAGTAATGTTGAAGGGTCAGTTATGGAAGGAGAAAAGAGAATATGAATGTGTAAATTCAAGAATTATGTGGATTAAAGAAAAGGTTGGATGCGAAAAGTGGGTCATAATAAGCGTGTATGCACCTGGAGAAGAGAGGAATGTAGAGGAGAGAGAGAGATTTTGGGAGATGTTAAGTGAATGTATAGGAGCCTTTGAACCAAGTGAGAGAGAAATTGTGGTAGGGGATCTGAATGCTAAAGTAGGAAAAACTTTTAGAGAGGGTGTGGTAGGTAAGTTTGGGATGCCAGGTGTAAATGATAATGGGAGCCCTTTGATTGAACTTTGTATAGAAAGGGGTTTAGTTATAGGTAATACATATTTTAAGAAAAAGAGGATAAATAAGTATACAAGATATGATGAAGGGCGAAATGACAGTTTGTTGGATTATGTATTGGTAGATAAAAGACTGTTGAGTAGACTTCAGGATGTACATGTTTATAGAGGGGCCACAGATATATCAGATCACTTTCTAGTTGTAGCTACACTGAGAGTAAAATGTAGATGGGATACAAGGAGAATAGAAGCACCAGGGAAGAGAGAAGTGAAGGTTTATAAACTAAAAGAGGAGGCAGTTAGGGTAAGATATAAACAGTTATTGGAGGATAGATGGGCTAATGAGAGCATAGGCAATGGGGTCGAAGAGGTATGGGAGTAGGTTTAAAAATGTAGTGTTAGAGTGTTCAGCAGAAGTTTGTGGTTACAGGAAAGTGGGTGCGGGAGGGAAGAGGAGCGATTGGTGGAATGATGATGTAAAGAGAGTAGTAAGGGAGAAAAAGTTAGCATATGAGAAGTTTTTACAAAGTAGAAGTGATGCAAGGAGGGAAGAGTATATGGAGAAAAAGAGAGAGGTTAAGAGAGTGGTGAAGCAATGTAAAAAGAGAGCAAATGAGAGAGTGGGTGAGATGTTATCAACAAATTTTGTTGAAAAATAAGAAAAAGTTTTGGAGTGAGATTAACAAGTTAAGGAAGCCTCGAGAACAAATGGATTTGTCAGTTAAATACAGGAAAGGAGAGTTATTAAATGGAGAGTTAGAGGTATTGGGAAGATGGAGGGAATATTTTGAGGAATTGTTAAATGTCGATGAAGATAGGGAAGCTGTGATTTCGTGTATAGGGCAAGGAGGAATAACATCTTGTAGGAGTGAGGAAGAGCCAGTTGTGAGTGTGGGGGAAGTTCGTGAGGCAGTAGGTAAAATGAAAGTGGGTAAGGCAGCCGGGATTGATGGGATAAAGATAGAAATGTTAAAAGCAGGTGGGGATATAGTTTTGGAGTGGTTGGTGCAATTATTTAATAAATGTATGGAAGAGGGTAAGGTACCTAGGGATTGGCAGAGAGCATGCATAGTTCCTTTGCATAAAGGCAAAGGGGACAAAAGAGAGTGCAAAAATTATAGGGGGATAAGTCTATTGAGTATACCTGGTAAAGTGTATGGTAGAGTTATTATTGAAAGAATTAAGAGTAAGATGGAGAATAGGATAGCAGATGAACAAGGAGGCTTTAGGAAAGGTAGGGGGTGTGTGGACCAGGTGTTTACAGTGAAACATTAAGTGAACATTATTTAGATAAGGCTAAAGAGGTCTTTGTGGCATTTATGGATTTGGAAAAGGCGTATGACAGGGTGGATAGGGGGGCAATGTGGCAGATGTTGCAGGTGTATGGTGTAGGAGGTAGGTTACTGAAAGCAGTGAAGAGTTTTTATGAGGATAGTGAGGCTCAAGTTAGAGTGTGTAGGAAAGAGGGAAATTATTTCCCAGTAAAAGTAGGCCTTAGACAAGGATGTGTGATGTCACCGTGGTTGTTTAATATATTTATAGATGGGGTTGTAAGAGAGGTAAATGCGAGGGTCTTGGCAAGAGGCGTGGAGTTAAAAGATAAAGAATCACACATAAAGTGGGAGTTGTCACAGTTGCTCTTTGCTGATGACACTGTGCTCTTGGGAGATTCTGAAGAGAAGTTGCAGAGATTGGTGGATGAATTTGGTAGGGTGTGCAAAAGAAGAAAATTAAAAGTGAATACAGGAAAGAGTAAGGTTATGAGGATAACAAAGATTAGGTGATGAAAGATTGGATATCAGATTGGAGGGAGAGAGTATGGAGGAGGTGAATGTATTCAGATATTTGGGAGTGGACGTGTCCAAGGAAAAGTTCCTTGTCTCCACAGACTCCTAAGTGCACCACTCACATTTTTCCTCTCATCAATTCTATGATTCGCCTCATCTTTCATAGCCCCATATGCTGACATGTCCACTCCTAAATATCTGAATACATTCACCTCCTCCATACTCTCTCCATCCAATCTGATATCCAATCTTTCGTTACTTAATTTTTGTATCCTCATCATCTTACTTTCTCCTACATTCACTTTTAATTTTCTTCTTTTACATACGCTACCAAACTTATCTACCAACCTCTGCAACTTCTCTTCAGAATCTCCCAAGAGCACAGTGTTATCAGCAAAGAGCAACTGTGACAACTCTCACTTTGTGTTAGATTCTTTATCTTTTAACCCCACACCTCTTGCCAACACCCCCGCATTCACTTCTCTTACAACCCCTTTTATAAATATATTGAACAACCATGGTGACATTACACATCCTTATACATATAAGGCCTACTTTTACTAGGAAATAATGTCCCTCTCTTCTATATATTCTAACCTGAGCATTACTATTCTTGTAAAAAATTTTCACTGCTTTCAATAACCTACCTCCTATTCCATATCATTTGCAACATCTGCCACAATCCCTCCCCCCTTCCCGTGATACACTTTTTCCAGATCCATAAATGCCACAAAATCCTCTTTACCCTTATCTAAATACTGTTCACCTATATGTTTCACTGTCAACACTTGATCTACACACCCCCTACCCTTCCTGAAGCCTCCTTGTTCATCTGCTATCCTACTCTCCATCTCACTCTTAATACTTCCAATAATAACTACCATACACCTTACCAGGTATACTCAACAGACTTATTCCCCTACAATTTTTGCACTCTCTTTGGTCCCCTTTGCATTTATACGAAGGAACTATACATGCTCTCTGCCAATCCCTAAGTACCCTACCCTCTTCCATACATTTATTAAATAAAAGTACCAACCACTCCAGAACTATATCCCACCTGCTTCTAACATTTCTATCTCTATCCCATCAATCCCAGCTGCTTTATCCCTTTTCATTCTACCCACTGCCTCATGAACTTTCCTCACACTCACAACTCGGTCCTCCTCACTCCTACAAGATGTTATTCCTCCTTGCCCTATACACGAAATCACAGTTTCCCTATCTTCATCAACATTTAACAATTCCTCAGAATATTCCCTCCATCTTCCTGATACCTCTAACTCATTTAACAACTTTCCTCTTCTACTTTTAATTGTCAAATCCATTTGCTCCCTAGGCTTCCTCGATTTATTAATCGCACTCCAGAACTTTCTTATTTTCAACAAAATTTGTTAAAAAAATTTTAATCTATTGAATGTTGTACAACCTTTAACTATGTATTTGCAGTGTTTTTATATACACTGAGCTACACACCTGGAAAATCAAAGATACATTTCTTGAGTGGTGCCTCCTTGTTTTACCCACCTAGAAAGAGGTTGAAATTGTGCAGGTGCACATACACACACCAACTGTGTGATGTGGGATACAATTATCTTTCTTATTTTAAACATAAGGCTATTACTATCGTATTTCCTTTATCACTCTCCAAGTTTAAAGACATATTTGGAGCCACTATCTGGCTGGATTGCCAGCCTGGACTAAGGCCACAGAGGTCAGGTCATGGAAAGGTCAGACAAGTCAACACATGATGTCATGGGAACCTTTAATGGGTACAATGTAAGCATTGTGGGGTGTGGGCACCATACTGCTTGGGGATGCCTCTAGCTGCTGCCGAGTAGGTCAGTCATGGCACAGATAGTTTGGGCAGTAATGACTGACCCAAAATGAGGCAAGAGATGGAAAATGTATCTTGAAAGGCTTAGGCATGAGGAACTAGGTGTCTGTGAGATTACATAAGGCAGTGCAGAGAGGCACTCATTCTCAACGTACCTCCTGCCCCCCCCCCCCCCTTCCTCACTCAAAACAATCAGTATCTCTGCAACTGACTATGGGCCCACTTGGGAGCCTCTTGGTATAAAAAATATGTAAGAACCCCATTTGTGCTGAATTTTCTAGTGTCTGTCCTTATATAATGTCCCTGTTCCTATTTGATTCTGCTCCAATGAAGTGTGTCCCTGTACTTGGGGACTTATTTTGTTTTATAAATATGACATGCAAGACATTACATGTACTTTACCCTTTCTCCCAATGTGTTAAATGGTCATTATGGGTCTAATCTCCCTCCTCTGGAAGTAGCTCCTGTTTACAGTGTGAAAATATACATAAGGCATTAAGCATTGCCGAGATTTCTACATGAAAAATACAGGTGGCAGCAGCATTAAATGATAAGTATGGACAACACGTGGTGTCGAGCATGATAAAATATAGGAAACAGGCTTGCAGGAAACAGACCTGCAAGTGCAGCCAGGATTAACAGGATAACTCTGGTAAGTGCAGGGAAGTCGCAACTTGGTTGAGTGTTCAGTAATAAGTAAGATATGAAAACTGGTGGTTGCTATTGTAAGCTCAAGACTAGCCTGACAACTGTTGCATGACCAAGATTTTGGTCCCTGGTTCTCATTACATATTTTGTTACTTTCACGATGTAGTGAAAATCTCAATTTACGAGTCAGAGGCCTGGTTTAAAATTACAGTTTAAGGTCCTAAAGATGTGGTGTGAACAAGTTAATATATGAAGGAAATGGCATGTTTTGACTGACAACAAAATACAGTATATACAAGATTCTGATGACTGACTTTGTCAGTGTTTAATTGGTTAAAATATATAATAGTATTATTCAGAGGGCTGAGGAGGGGTTGTTGAAGTGGTTTGGTCATTTACAGAGGATGGAGCAAAATAGGATGGCTTGGAGGGTGTATAAATCTGTAGTGGAGGGAAGGAGGGGTAGGGGTCATCCTAAAAAAGGATGGAGGGAGAGGGATAAAAGTGCTTTTGGTGTGCAAGGGGCCTGGAAATACAGCAGGCATGTGTGAGTGTGTTAGACGGGAGTGAATGAAGACAAATAGTTTTTGGGACTTGACGAGCTGTTGGAGTGCGAGTAGGGTAATATTTTGTGAAGGGATTCAGAGAAACTGATTAGTTGGACTTGAGCGCTGGAGGTGGGAAGTACAATGTCCACACTTTAAAGGAGAGGTTTGGGATATTTTTTGCTTGGAGTGACATCTGAACTGTCATATCTGGGTGCTTCTGCAAAAACAGTGAATGATGGTGAATTTCTTTCTCTTTTGGTTCACCCTGCCTTAGTGGGAGACAGCCAACATGTTGCGAAAGGAAAGGGAGGGGGGGGGGGGCGAAACTAGGGATATTTCATGTGTAACAGGTAGGAGGCTGTATAGAGCAGCCATCAAGGGAGTTGAGGTACCACAGTTCTGCCATGAGTGTAAAATGAAAACCAGGATTACTGGTCTTTCAAAGAAATATAAAAGCCACTACCATCACTAGAACAATTCACACACAAAGTTATATGAATATTAAACATAAAATGCCTAAATTGATTATACTCTTTTTAGTGATAGTTACTGGAATGTTCTGGTAGAGGTCAAGTAATGTCCTATTTGTAATTAATTATTTGTAATTAAAGAATGAGAGCCATGCTTGTGATGGTTCCTCCTCAGTGCTTAATATGTCCATTATTAACATTTCTAGTGCAGTGGCTGTTGCATTTATTACATCCCTTGAATCTCATTTCATTGTTCCATCAAAAAAAAAAAAAAACATTTTAGAAGTGTACCCTTGCAACATTTTTCCTAAAGTATACTACAGTCACCAGTTTATCTTCTTGCTGAGAGTGATGAGAATTTTTCCATCTATTCTTTTTGTACCCTTTCAAAACTTTATAAGTATTCATGACTCCTTTCCCTCCCATTAGACAATATTTTTAGTGTTTTTAGACTTCTTTAGTATATGTCTTTGGTAATTAGTTTGTTTTTTACAATCTTGAATGGAAAAACTGGTTCTGTCTTGCTCTTGTTCCTTGCAGTGCAACCTCAGTTTTTGTTTGCTCTGGTTTTCGTCGAATTCGGTTTTCGACAACTTTTTTCGTCCAAATTTTGTCCTAGTTTTTGTTCATCACCTCGGTTTTCATTGAGCTGACAGTGGTCTGCCATACCAAACATGTCCGCCTGCCGACTCCCACACAAAGCATCCCACTCATTCTGAGTCAGTCAGGCTTTGTTTCTTGTCAGTTGAGCATCACCCTGAGTGTTCATCCAAAACATTTTGTAATATGTAATCCATTGTTTTTTGTGCTTGTTTATTGAGTGTGACAGGTAAATAAGCCACCATGGGACCAAAGAAACTTCCGAGTGCCAGCCCATTGATAATGAAAGCGAGAAATATGATAGAATTCAAGAAAGAGCTTGTAGCAAAGTACAAAAGTGGAATGAGTTGCAAAGTTTTGTGGAGAAATATCACTACCACTCTCTACAAAGGTAGAGGGTGGTATTGACTGTGGTAGAGGGTGATAGTGATGATGGTAGTGATGATGGTAGAGGGTGGTAGTGATGATGGTAGAGGGTGGTAGTGATGATGGTAGAGGGTGGTAGTGATGATGGTAGAGTGTGGTAGTGATGATGGTAGAGGGTGGTAGTGATGATGGTAGAGGATGGTAGTGATGATGGTAGAGGGTGGTAGTGATGGTGGCAGAGGGTGGTAGTGATGGTGGCAGAGGGCGGTAGTGATGGTGGCAGAGGGGGTAGTGATGGTGGCAGAGGGCATTAGTGATGGTGGCAGAGGGTGGTAGTGATGGTGGCAGAGGGTGGTAGTGATGATGGCAGAGGGTGTAGTGATGGTGGTAGAGGGTGGTAGTGATGGTGGTAGAGGGTGGTAGTGATGGTGGTAGAGGGTGGTAGTGATGGTGGTAGAGGGTGGTAGTGGATGGTGGTAGAGGGTGGTAGTGATGGTGGTAGAGGGTGGTAGTGATGGTGGTAGAGGGTGGTAGTGATGGTGGGTAGAGGGTGGTAGTGATGGTGGTAGGGGGTGGTAGTGATGGTGGTAGAGGGGGGTAGTGATGGTGGTAGAGGGTGGTGTGATTGGAAAGGGGTGGTAGTGATGGTGGTAGAGGGTGGAAAGGGGGGGATGGGGGCAGGGGGTGGTAGTGAGGGGTAAGGGTGGTGTGAGGGGTAAGGGGAGTGATGGTGGTATGATGATTAGTGTGGGGTAAGATAACCTCTCCTCCCCCCCCCTCCTCACTGCTTTCATACACCAACAATAGTCTTCAATAAAGGAAAAAGTAAATTTTAAAATGTTCATTTATCCTTTCTTTATCCTTTATATTTATTTCTCATTTTTTTCCCATATTAAAACATAGTTTTCTCTAAAAAATTTATTTTTTGTTAATATTTTTGGGTACGGGAATGGTTAATTAGATTTACTTTATTTCTTATGGGAAATATTGCTTCATTTTCGTAAAATTTTCGGGAACGTTTTAATGATGAAAACCAAGGTTCCACATATTTTTTTACCAATTTTTTTATTCCCTTTAAAAATTTATATTTTATATTATGTAAATTTTTAATTTCTTTAGTAATTTTTTGGGGTTTCTTTTATAAGTACTGACAATTTTTCTCATTCATACTGTCGTTCCACACCAAGGGTACATTTTTACCTTCAGAGGGAAAACATTTTAAACATAAGTCTACAGGCTTAGGAAATGGGAATTCTCAGGCCAATCCAACGAAAAGGGGACAAGTCTAATTTAAGGGTTATCGGGGACCCTTTTAAAGGGGGCCCTTTAATTTTTCCATCGAATGGGTCGAAGCATTGAGAAACTGATACTTCATTGATTTATGGGGAAAAAAAAAAAAAAAAAAAAGAAAGAGGGGAAGAGAGTAGAGAGTGAGATCTGTCATTTCACAGACCTTCAACATAGGAGGGTGTGGGGGGGCCCTTTCTTTTTGTACAAGGCCAATATTTCAAAAACCCCACTTGGGTCCCCGAGGACAGCGTGAAAAAAAAACTTTTATGCTACAAGAAAGGGGAGAAAGCAGCAACTTCCCCTGGCTGACCCTTTCCAGAAAATCCTCCCCTCTGAGATCATACATACCCCGGATTCTCAATATGGAACAATTTACAGCATAAAATGCAACGAGATAAAGTCATTGATCAAATGAAATGCTGGCCCCAAGGCTCCCCAAATTCATCCCGTTCCCTACTTTTTATGTTCATAACAATAAAATCTTTCAAATGACTGATGTAGGTAACAGCTTTTAGCTTCCCAAAAAATTAGGAACCTTTAAACCCTGTAAATTTGTCAAAAAGCTAGGGATCCTTAACCTTGCAACCCTGTTAAAAAAAAAAGAGACAGAGAAGGAGACAAGACTAGGACAGAGACAGAACAGAGACAGAGAGAGAAGAGACAGAAAAACAGAGAAGGACAGAGACGAAAAGGGAGAAGAGACAGGAGAAGAAGAGACAGAGCAAGACAGAGAAGAGAAAGAGAAGAGACAGAAAAGGAGGAAGAGAGAGAGGAGAAGAGACAGAGAAGAGACAGAGAGAGAGACAGAAAGAGGAGAGAAGAGACAAGAAGAGACAGAGGGGAGACAGAGGGAGACAGAGAAAGAAGAAGAGAGACAGAGAGACAGAGAATGGATTGTAGAGAAAAAAAAATACATTAGAACATGGTATTTAAGTTTGCATCCAAAACTGATAGCAGGTTTGTGTCTAATGCTAACATGGTAAAATATGAATCTAGATAATGTCAGGGTTTAGTTTTTGAAAGTAACTAATGGTCTGATCTGATGTCTTGAGGTCTAAACTATGTTCAATATTAACATACAAGTCCCTAAATTTTTAATTAAGTAATTTAAAAACAGGGCAATGTACTAAAAGAGGGGGACTACAAACACTCAGTGAAGGGAAAGTCAGGAAAGGGCATATAAAGGGGATGCCTGCTGACTGCGGATCACGAACACGTCAACAAAAGATCAAATACCCCTAAATGAACATTAAAATCAAATTAACCTGATTTAATGGAATCCGATAAATCTTTTAAATTTGCTGATGGGATTTTGTTGATTTAATTCCTTAAACCACATGCACCCAACATTAAATCCTACCCCAAAAAAGAACCATGAAACCATATTTTAAAAAACCTTTTTTAGCCCAACATTGTTAAATGCACCAGTACACTACTAGCCAGTGTTATATAAACCTGCTTGTGTAAGCCCAACATTGTTATATTGTACTAGTACACTACTAGCCAGTTATATATCTCTTACAGCTTTAGCCCAAAGTGTTATGTCTCACTGGTTGTATCTCACTCCAACAGCATATCACATCAAAGAAACTTCTTGCCTCCAATCACTATTGTCTAACATACTCACATATGCCTGTACAACAATCAAGCTCTTCACACACAAAATCTCCTTTACTCCCTTCCTCCAACCTTCCCTATGATGACTTCTACCCATCTTTCCCTCCACTTCAGGTTTATACTCCCTCTTAGTCATCCAATTTTACTCCATCCACTCTATATCCAAAACACCTTAACCTTACCTCAGCCAACTGAATATACTTTTAGTAATCCCACACCACCTTGTAATCTCCAAACTATGAATTTTCTGCATGATATTTACACCACACACTGCCCTCAGGCACATCTCACCTGCCTTCAGCCTCTTCTACACTGCTATATTTAAACCTTTCAGCAGCCATTACACAGAAGTACGTCATTGAGGCCAGGGTCCCTCATGTAGTTCTATGTCATGAGCACAGCTCACTAAGATAAGCTGTGAGTGGTAAATCTTGGTCTAGATATGAGAGAATAGGTCTGTGCAGTGAGTGTGCACAGTATAAAAAAAAATCCCAGGGATTCTGGGAAACCAGCAAGCCGGACCTGAGTCCTGGAGGTGCCTGTGCTCTGAAGAAGGGGTGTTGATGTTGCAGTATCTGACTGTAGTGTAGGTATGCCTCTGGCAAGACAGTGATAGAGTGAATGATGAAGAAAGTTTCTTCTTTTTCGGGTCACCATGCCTTGGTGGGAAATGGCCAACATATTAATAAAAAAAAAAAAAAAAACAACACTCTTCACTTTGTTTTACACAATTTCATCTCAGACGCAATTTTCAAGAATAAAACTCCAGTGTTAATCAAAAGTCAACTGCATGTACTTATTCAGCTTGAATGATCAGAATTTGGTTCAAGTTGTTAGCACAGGCCAAAACTGGGTATTGCTCTGCACCTTCCTCCACCGCAGGACCTCAAGTTTATAAAAAACACTTTTGGCTTATGAAGATCTGAGTATAGCAAAAGCCATATTTGCAAATCTCCGCTGATACTTAGATGAAAAATCTTTTCAACACCTTGGTGCCGAATGAAGAGATGGTGAAAAGCATATCAAGACCCCTCAGGAAAGCAGTAGTCTGCCATCAAGAACAGACCTTTTTTTTTTTTTTCATTTTTAGTAATCATTCAAATGACTTCTTCAGCATCCTTGGCTTGGATCAGAGCTTCCTGGAGAAGGATCCTTTGGAATGGTTTTCTGAACCTACATTCTTGGCAGGTTAGGCTAGCCATAAGGGAGTTGAAGGTGGCAAGAGGCCTAGGCAGAGTGAGGCATAGCACTGACACAAGAGTACAATATTCAAATCACTGCAAATGAAGTACAGAAAAGGACCTCCCAGCTACCACTGATTACCATTTTTCTTTCCCTAATCTGAAGAGGAGAACAATTCTTCAACAGTTACAATACCTGATTGTTTTACTGTTTACACATATTCACTCTTCATATACAAATTATGTTCACATTCAAAATAGTCAATAACAAGGATTTAAAAAATTAGAGTAAAAATTGTTTTCTGACTACATGAATTACAAGTACCCAAACGAATTCCTTTCAGTTATGATTCCAACAAGTACTTAATAATGACTATTATATATAATCGGATTAGAGCACAATTCTGTCCTAAGGGTTATTATTCAATGTGGAACATTTATATAGGTGCCCCCACAGAAAAATTTTAAGTCAAATAAGAACCACTCTACCAATGAATGCATGATCAGTATCGAGTAAGGAAATTTAATAGCACAGGGAATAACCCAGAATATTTATGAATTCAGGTCCGTAAGTAATAATTTATAATACAGAAGAGAGTATTTATTATTTTAGTTTTGGAAAATTATACTGTGGCATAGTTGCATCTTGTGTGATGAAGAGCAAAGGGACACTTACACACTTGCGTGTACATAAATACACAAGGTCAAGCTCATACATGACACCTGTACCTGAAGCAGCATTACTCAGTCTGAAGACGAATCATATGCAAGCACTCTTCGACCTGCATTCTCATGCGTGATGTATAGTGTGGAGGACTCGATAGGTGTGAGAAAATTTATATCGTAGGTGCATGTCCTATGCTTTTGCTTAATCATAAGATATAGTTCCTGTACACTTCCATATTTCAATATACTGTACTGAACAGCCAAACCCCCAACTTCTGGATGCATAGGGGATGGGGGCATGAGGGGGGCTTACATTCTTGAAGGACCCAGATATCTAGAATCCATGAATAATAAAAAGTTCTGTCTACATAATAAATTTTGTTTAAGATTTGGGCTCATACTGCTACTTGTACTAACCAGAAAGAAAATTACATTTGGGCTTGATGAAACAATTGAGCACACTTTGAAAGAAATTTTATAATTAATTTTGAATTTAGGGGACGTGCATCAAGCCTCCCAAAAAAAATGGACACTATAAAAACAATGCGACCACTCAAAGCTATTTTGGAGTGAATAATTCGGGATTTTCCACATGTACTAATAGATGTCATCTGGGTTTTGTAAAAACTATGCACATTGTGAAAATAAACTACTACTATTATTATCACTTGGTTAAAACTTGGGACAATCAAAACTAACAAATTAGGAAGCCCACAAACTGCAAGTTACACTAGTGTTTTATATGTATATCCCAGACAATTTTTTCCTTACATCTTAGGGCTAAAAACTAAAAATTCTCTACAATATACACTGTCTCAACTTTTATCATGGAAGAGAAAACCTGAAACTCAAAGAAAATTCGCTTTTTGTATAATGTTTTTGTACAAGGTTATCCATGGGGGCAAAGGGGGGATGTATGAGAGTATAGTGGTACCAACACTCTTATATGGGTGTAAAGCATGGGTTGTAAATGCTGCAGCAACAAGGAGGCTGGAGGCAGTGGAGATATCATGTCTAAGGGCAATGTGTGGTGAAAATATTATACAGAGAATTTGAAATGTGGAAATTAGGAGGAGGTGTGGAGTTACTAAAAGTAATATTCAGAGGGCTGAGAAGGAGTTGTTGAGGTGTTTTGGTCATTTAAAGAGGATGGAGCAAAACAGGATGACTTGGAGGGTGTATAAATCTGTAGTGGAGGGGAGGAGGGATAGGGGATGTCCTAGGAAAGGATGGAGGGGGGGGGGGGGGCTTGGACATACAGCAGGCATGTGTGAACGTGTTAGATAGGAGTGAATAGAAACAAAGGGTTTTTGGGACTTGACGCACTGTTTGAGTGTGAGCAGGGTAATATTTTGTGAAGGGATTCAGGGAAACTGGTTAGCCAGACCTGAATCCTGGAGGTGGGAAATACAATGCCTGCACATTAAATAAGGAGGGATTTGGGATATTGGCTGTTTAGAGTGACATCTGAACTGTCATATCAACATGCCTCTACACAGACAGTGATCATTTGTGGATGATGGTGAAAGTATTTCTTTCTTTTCTGGGTCACCCTGCCTTGGTGGGAGACAGCCAGCGTGTTGAAAAAAAAAAAGGTAGAACTACTGTACCTGTATAGGTAAATGCAGAAAAAAAAAAAGACAAATGAATATTTGAAGATCAAAAATAATAGCAGGAAGAAATCCAACCCCTGACCTGTTGTTAGTGTTTATAACATATATAGATACTCAATGTGAGATTATGCAAGATATAAAAACACTTTATCAAAACTTTTGAGAAAAATTCAGAAATAGAAATAGCGAAGCTAGTCAAATTAAACACATAAAAAACAATAAAAAGGTATATTCTACCTATATCTGTGGTGGTGTACTCCCTGTGGGAACTCCCCATCCTTGAAGGAGTGGCCCCATGAGGTGTCTTCCCCAGACATTCAAATGCCTTCAAGTGATTATTAAAGACTTTTGTAGGGTCACCTGAAACATTGGTTAAACATTCTACATGCTGGCTTGACTATCATATAAGTGAAGTATTTGCCATTTGCTTGCAATAAGAAGCACATATGTGGAAAAACAATGAGGAAGTTCAGCAAGTACATGCAAGTGGGAGACATACAGGTAGAAAAAAAAGACAAATGCTATGTATAATATGCATGAGTATAAAAAGACAAAGAAAACTACAGCAAGGGCAATACTAAGGTAAATATAATGGAGTAGAATACGAAGTGGTTCTGCAGTACAAACATAGCCAAAGAAATTAACTATCACATAGGTATTGGGGGCACCATTGGTCTTCCCCAGAGAGGTATTTTCATGGGTAACTAAGGCCCACCCATTTATTATTATATTATTGAAAGGAATCGTATGGAATTCTACTTTTTAACATGGAATAAACTGTAATAATATAATTTGGAAACAACAGTTCAATAATACATAAACCTTATTTCCCAAATGACAACCAGAGGGGTGGAGAGCGCAGAATCTCAAAACAATGCAACATACTCACATGCCACCACAATGAATCTGTAGTATTGCAGTTAAATTACTGTTCAGCAACAAAAAGCAAGATAAATATAAATAATTAGTTTGCATACTAAGCATATGGGAAAGAAGCAAGGATAAACAATGCAGCATGCCACATGATGCTAAGCAATTGAGTCTTCAAATGGAAGCATACTTTTATATGTTGTTGAGGTAGCATCCAGAAATGAACAGTGGGAAAAATTTACAAAATAATAAATACAGCAAAACCATAAGAGAGTAGCCAACATGGGATACAAAATGTAAAATTACAGGAGGAGAATATTCTACTACTGAGTTTGGTAGGAAAATAAGAATTAAGGCAAAAAACTAACAACCTTATATAAAACTGAAAATATGACCAACTTGAAATAAAAAGACAATTATTGAAATTATATTTACATCACCTTTAACAGACATATTAGATGTTGAGGTTATGATTGCTGCAGGAGATCCCTGGATGTTCCAGTCTAAGGCTTCTGAAGAAGAAAGGTTTGATCGGATTCTTCATTATCATCCCATCCTCCTTCACTCTCACTGCTGTAGCTCAGGTCATCACTATTAGTTGTTATTCCTGTCCACTCAAATTCTGAGTGCTGGAGATATTATTATCATTTTTATAAATAAACCTCATTAAATGCTTATATATAGTGAATTATATAATTCATAATAATTACGATACCATGTAGTGTATATGCTACTTCGTAAACAAAACTGTATTCCACCATTTTCTCCAAAGTTAAGAAAACAATCTACCCTGAAATGAAAGAAACAATTTATAAATTATTTCATGTTTGAAAATGTGCATTACACTGAGATCTTAATGCAATTCCATCTTATACATATTGGTTATACAAGAAAATAAATGCTTGCACAAATAAATAACATTTCATCTTTCAGTCTTATAAATACAGCAATATTATTATATAGTCAATTCCCATTATCAACAATTCCTTCTGGGTAAAAAAAAAAAAAGGACAAGATGGTAACTTTCAGATTTGCATTTTGTTTTGAAATGAAAAATTTGCTTAACTTATTGGCAATAAAAATAAATGTGACACATACAATAACATCCACAATAAAATTAACAATAAAAAACTGTCAACAGGAATACAACACACCACACACAAAAAACAATACATCATATTAATATTATTTCTAAGGAATTTTGGGTAGTCTATTCTTCAACTGTTATTTAAACAATAAAGCTTTCGGGTAATAATTTCAAATTCTTAGTAAATTATCAATGATCATTTATCCATTTCATGGCTCAGAGAATAGTGACATAGAAAATGAAAGGTAAAGATATTACAGCTATTGCAGGTAACTCTCATCCTTCCACACTGCTCTTTACACTTAGCTACATCACTAAGACCAGCACTGCCACACTCCAACACACGTAGGAAATAAATGGTATAAAATACCGACACAACGGAAATATAAACACATATGAAGTATAATGTGATCCTTTATTGACAATGTTTCGCCCCCACAGTGGGCTTTTACAAGTCACAAATAGATCTGTTTGTGACTTGAAAAAGCCCACTGCGTGGGCAAAACATTGTCAATAAAGGGTCACATTATACTGCATGTGTGTTTATATTTCCAACACACGTAACAATTATCTAGCTCATTAAAATCTTGAACAAAGCACAAACAACCCTCAGACATAACACAAATCAGATATAATAACCTCCCCTAAGTATTTCAGAAACTACAAATTCAATCTCACTTTTAGAATACAGAATATTCTGCAAATGTTACAACTACTGCAAATTCTTATATTTTAGAGCTAGAGGTCAATAAATAAGCATTAAATAGGTTTAATAATTCACCATGCAATTTTAGTACTTGTCTAAGAAATAACATCGACTCATTTGTAAATTATGCTATTAACCCTTAAATGGTCCAAACATATATATACGTTCTCTCGCATAGCTGCCCCAAACGTATACATACGTTTTCTTTGTCATTCATTCAACATTGGCACGATAAGCCTGAGTCACCTAGATATGAGAGAATGGGTGCGCGCACTCACTGTGCGCCATATGAAAAAAATTGGGGACGCCTGGGTACCATATGCTCTTTTTTCCTATTTAAAAAAAAAAAATTTTTTTTTCTCAAAAAATTTGGGGCGCTACGTGAGAGAACGTATATATATGTTTGGACCATTTAAGGGTTAAAATGAGCTGCATTCATTGAAACCTGGATTTTTAATCTCAGGTACTGAAACCAATCAAATAAAAATAATCAGATAAATTAAAAATTCATACTGTAATACATTCATATAGTAGGTATATACTACATTTAAATTTTGTTAAATCTGAGACTCGGGAGGCCCTCTTAGTGTGTAATTAAAAGAAGCGGTAGAGAGAGCTGGGAGCTATTGCCCTAAGAGATAATACCATACTAAAGTAACTAACAAGGAACAGGAAAAGTAAAATAAGGAAGAGGGAAGCCCACTGAAATAGTAACTACAAAGTTACTTCAGTTACCATGTGTTATTTAATTGCATATAATTGTGCCAAAGTATAAACAACAAAATTAAGATAAAACTTGTGAAATCCATTTTGCTTTAATAGAAATAAAAAGAAATGTTATCCATTAGATTTTGATATAAGTTCATCCCAGATACCTAGTCATAATTTCACTAATTAACTGAAATAGTGGACAAAGATAAATTACTATAACTTCATATCAGATTGGATAAAGCCCAACAAAAATAATCTCAAAGATCAAAGCATCAAAACTCAAATCTTCAAAAGAAATTCTGCAGGTTTCACAGGCTCAGATCCTTCAAGAGCTGTCCATTTTTGTTCAAAGCACACAAATAGCAGATCCATGAAACACCAGCAATTAGATTAAGCAACAGTGAGCTAAAGATTCCCAACCAAGCAGGCAGTTCAAACTTTACAAAGCTTCACTTGAGGAAAATATATTTTAACAAACAAGAGACATTGGAGCAAAAGTCTGCATAGAGAATACACAATTTAGTCTGAATGAAGAAATATCACAGTTGCAGAGCAAGCATTAACTAGCACATTTGGCTGTGAAGAAATCAACACACTAAAAGCACACTCAGCTAACCCATGCCTATTCTTCACTGATATCAGCAGTATACATTCATGTCCATGACCGAGTCTATTGCATGTCTAACATGTCACTCGCTGGGTCAAAGATGATGCGTCTCTTGCTCTGGTCATTCCAATCTGGACTCTGTCTTATCTTATTTTCCAAGTGTTTATGAAACATGGCAGCTCATGTCAGTAATTACCTTCAACATACCTCCAACCATTTTTCAAATTTCATACTCTACAGCATGGCCTCCTCCCAGACTTCCCACTGACCACTTGATCAGCCCGAGCACTGCTTGAAGCCCCTACAAGCCCCTACTGCCATCAGAACAAGGTTAATCTGGCACTTACAGGAACCTCTCTAGTTTTTTCTTGCAATACTGTACCTCTGTACCACAATATTACTGGTTTATATTTGGGAAACAACACTGTACATTGCTTTGTTGGCAAAGTATACATTCTTTGTGGGCATATACCCTCCCCCTTAAAAAAAAAATTCTCTCAGTGGAGCCCTCAAAAGTATGAACAGAAACTCTTGACAGGTCACTGTTCATAGGAAAATTAATTAGGGGATACCATGTGATAAAATAAGGGACCTTCACAGTTTTCAGCAAGTATTATTCACAATTATACATGGTGTCTCAAACTGCCTTTGTGAGAGCCCACAAGTTGAACCATTTATGCTAGCTCGGTTCATTTGTCTATACAGCTGAATGTAGAAAAAGACTGAAAGCATTATAAACAACTGGAGAATAGGTATTGTGATACCAACACAGTATAGATGAAGACACATGCACAGTTCAAGACATTTATTAAAGAAAGGTCTTGCAAAGAGTAACTTCTTACAGTTGTAATACAGTCTCTCTGTATAAGGGCTGAAGAAGCCACTTATGGTAAAACATTTCCTCAATAAATGTCTTGAACTGTGTATAGATGTCTTTATCTAAATTTTATTCAGATTACTCAAAAAATTTATGAGCCTGTGTTGTTTATTAGGAAAAAATCTCTATATCTCTATATATATTCTTGTATTTGTTTACATGATGGAAGAATTGCTAGGATCTTTTTTCTCTCTCGTAAATATGCAAGATTTCAGATACATCTTGCTACTTCTACTTACACTTAGGTCACACTACACATGTATGTACACGTTGATGTATACACACTCATCTGAATTTTCTTTGATTTTATCTTAATAGTTCTTGCTCTTATTGTTTTTCCTTTCATATCCATGGGGAAGTGAAATAAGAATCTTTCCTCTGTAAGCCATGTGTGTCGTAAAAGTCAACTAAAATGCCGGGAGCAATAGGCTAGTAACCCCTTTTCCCATACAACTTACTAAAAAGAAAAAGAAGAAAAATGTCAAAGTGGGATGTCTGAATGTGCGTGGATGTTGTGCAAATGATAAGAGATGATAGTGGATGATATGAATGAAAAGAAGCTGGATGTCCTGGCTTTAAGTGAAACAAAGCTGAAGAGGGTGAGAGAGTTTCAGTGGGGATAAATGAATGGAATTAGGTCAGGGGGTTTCTAATAGAGCTAGAGCCAAGGAAGGAGTAGCAATAATGTTGAAGGATAAGTAATGGCAGGACAAGAGGGAATATAAATGTATAAATTCAAGGATTATGGGGAGTAAAATAAGGGTTGGATGTGAAAAGTGGGTTATAGTAAGGGTTTATGCACCTGGAGAAGAGAGAAGTGTAGAGGAGAGAGAGATTTTGGGAAATATTGAGTGAGTGCATGGGGAGTTTTGAACCAAGAGAGAGTACATGTGGTTGGGAATCTCAATGTTAAAATGGGTAAAAATGTTGTGAAGGGAGTAGTAAGTAAATTTGGGGTGCCAGGGGTAAATGAAAATGGGGAGCCTTTAATTGAACTATGTGCAGAAAGAGGTCTGGTAATAAGTAATACATATTTTATGAAAAAGAAGATAAATAAGTATACAAGGTATGATATAACCCGTAATGAAAGTAGTTTGTAAGATTATGTATTGGTGGATAAAAGGATGATGGGTAGGCTTCAGGATGTACTTGTTTATAGAGGGGCAATGGATATATCAAATCATTATTTAGTCATAGCTACAGTTAGAGTAAGAGATAGATGGGACAGAAGGAAAATAGTAACAGCAAGTAAGAGGTGAAAGTGTACAAACTAAGAGAGGAGGAAGTTAGGGTGAGATATAAGCAACTATTGGCAAGCATGGGTAGTGGGGGGGGGGGGGGGGGTTGAAGAGGGATGGGATAGTTTTAAAAATGCAGTATTGGAATGTGGGGCAGAAGTTTATGGCTATAGAAGGGTGGGTGTAGGAGGAAAGAGAAGTGATTGGTGGAATGAAGTAAAGGGTGTGATACAAGAGAAAAAGATAACTTATGAGAGGTTTTTACAAAGCAGAAGTGATATAAGAAGAGCAGAGTATATGGAGAGTAAAAGAAAGGTGAAGAGAGTGGTGAGTGTGTGCAAAAGGAGAGCAGATGACAGAGTGGGAGAGGCACTGTCAAGAAATTCTGCTGAAAACCTGAAAAAAATTTAGAGTGAGATAAACAAATTAAGAAAGCCTAGGGAACGAATTGTCAGTTAAAAACAGCAGAGGAGTTGGTAAATGGGGAGCTGGAGGTATTGTGTAGACAGCGGGAATATTCTGAGGAACTTTTAAATGTCAATGAAGAAAGGGAGGCGGTAATTTCATGCACTGGCCAGGGAGGTATAACATCTTTTAGGAATGAAGAAGAGCAGGATGTCAGTGTGGGAGAGGTGCGTGAGGCATTATATAGAATGAAAGTGGGTAAAGCAGCTGGAACTGATGGGATCATAACAGAAGTGTTAAAATCAGGGGGAGATATAGTGTTCGAGTGGTTGGTATTTTTGTTTAATAAATGTATGAAAGAGGGGGAAGATACCTAGGGATTGGCAGAGAGCATGTATAGTTCCTTTATATAAAGGGAAGGGGGACAAGAGAGATTGTAAAAATTACAGGGGAATAAGTTTACTGAGTATACCAGGTAAAGTGTATGGTAGGGTTATTACTGAAATAATTAGAGGTAAGAGAGTAGGATTGCAGAAGAGAAAGGAGGCTTTAGAGTCGGTAAGGGATGTGTAGATCAAGTGTTTACATGAGGTATATATGTGAACAGTATTTAGATAAAGGTAGGGAAGTTTTCATTGCATTTATGGATTTAGAAAAGGTGGATAGGGTAGCAATGTGGCAGATGCTGCAAGTATATGGAAATAGGTAGTAAGTTACTAAATGCTGTAAAGAGTTTTCATGAAGATAGTGAGGCTCAGGTTAGGGTGTGTAGGAGAGAGGGAGATTACTTCTTGGTAAAAGTAGGTCTTAGACAGGGATGTGTAATGTCACCATGATTGGTTAATATATTCACAGATGGGGTTGTAAAAGAAGTAAATGATAGGGTGTTGGGGAGAGGGGTGGGATTAAATTATGGAGAGCTGACACAGTTACTTTTTGCTGATGATACTGTGCTTTTGGGAGATTCTAAAGAAAAGTTGCAAAGGTTAGTAGACGAGTTTGGGAGGGTGTGTAAAGGTAGAAAGTTGAGAATGAACAAAGATAAGAGTAAGGTGATGAGGGTATCATACGATTTAGATAAAGAAAAATTGGATATCACATTGGAGACAGGGAGTATGGAAGAAATAAATGTTTTCAGATATTTGGGAGTTGGTATGTCAGCAGATAGGTTTATAAATGATGAAGTTAACCATAGAACTGATGAAGGAAAAAAGGTGAGTGGTGCGTTGAGGAGTCTGTGTTGACAAAAAACGTTATCCATGGAGGCAAAGAAGGGAATGTACAAAAGTATAGTGGTACCAACACTCTTATATAGGTGTGAAGCTCGAGTTGTAAATGCTGCAGCGAGGAGGCAGTTGAAGGCAGTGGAAATGTCCTGTCTAAGTGCAATGTGTGGTGTAAATATTATGCAGAGAATTCAGAGTGTGGAAGTTAGGAGAAGGTGTGGAGTTACTAAAAGTATTAGTCAGAGGGCTGAAGAGGGGTTATTGAGGTGGTTTGGTCATTTAGAGAGAATGGAACAAAGTAGAATGACTTGGAGAGCATATAAATCTGTAGGGGAAGGTAAGTGGGGTAGGGGTTGTCATTGAAAAGGTTGGAGGGAGGGGGTAAAGGTGGTTTTGTGGGCGAGGGGCTTGGACTTCCAGCAAGCATGCACGAGTGTGTTAGATAGAAGTGAATGGAGACGAATGGTTTTTGGGATCTGACAAGCTGTTGGAGTGTGAGCAAGGTAATATTTCGTGAAGGGACTCAGGGAAACAGGTTAGCTGGACTTGAGTCCTGGAAATGGGAAGTACAATGCCTGCACTTTAAAGGAGGGGTTTGGGATATTGGCAGTTAGGAGGGACTTCTAAACTGTCGTCTGAGCACCTCTGCAAAGACAGTGATTATGTTTGAGTGATGGTGAAAATGTTGAATGATGATGAAAGTATTTTTCTTTCTTTTTGAGTTTTTCTTTATTTTTGGGTCACCCTGCCTTGGTGGGAAACGGCTGATGTGTTAAAAAAAAAAATCTCTATACATTATGAACCTCAAGGGATGATTTATCCTGTATCTTTCAGGATTTCTGATTTTACATTTTAAATATCACCAGCTTGAGCACCTTCCTCCATTTTGTGCCACATTTGTGAGAGAATGTGACAAGTGAGAATGTCTACTGTCTTTACAGCCAATGCTCTATGGTGGAAACCATATTTCCATGGCTTCTGAGACCATAACCTAGATCTGATATACGTATATATACTGTTTTATGCAGACTTTAGTTTGTACTAGGTAGTAGGTTGGTAGACAGCAACCGCCCAGGGAGGTACTACCGTCCTGCCAAGTGAGTGTAAAACGAAAGCCTGTGATTGTTTTACATGATGGTAGGATTGCTGGTGTCCTTTTTTCTGTCTCATGAACATGCAAGATTTCAGGTACATCTTGCTACTTCTACTTACACTTAGGTCACACTACACATACATGTACAAGCATATATATACACACCCCTCTGGGTTTTCTAATATTTTCTTACTAGTTCTTGTTCTTGTTTATTTTCTCTTACCTCCATGGGGAAGTGGAACAGAATTCTTCCTCCGTAAGCCATGCGTGTTGTAGGAGGCAACTAAAATGCCGGGAGCAAGGGGCTAGTAACCTCTTCTCCTGTATATATTACTAAATGTAAAAGGAGAAACTTCGTTTTTCCTTTTGGGCCACCCCGCCTCGGTGGGATACGGCCGATGTGTTGAAAGAAAGAAAGATATATATATATATATATATATATACATACACACACACACCCCTCTGGGTTTTTTCTATTTTCTTACTGGTTCTTCTTCTTGTTTATTTCCTCTTATCTCCATGGGAAAGTGGAACAGAATTCTCCCTCCATAAGCCATGCATGTTGTAAGAGGCGACTAAAATGCCAGAAGCATGGGGCTAATAACCCCTTCTCCTGTAAACATTACTAAGTTTATAAACTTTTGTTTCTCTTTTTAGACCACCCTGGTTCACTGCGATACAGCCAGTGCATTGAAAAAATAAGAAGATATTGATAAAAAAAAGTTTAGTTTAAAAAAAATGAGGCTAGGGCTTAAGCCTTGCCATGGCTTAAGGAATGCTGGGCAGCAGTGCTTCACACCACACTGAAAGGGAAAGCTCACAAAAGAACATCTGTCCAAGAACGGGCCATAGAGATAACGATCTCCAGATTATTATTACTGAATATTCATATGAATGAGGTAAACCAAAAGACGTAATACAGTGCCTGGGAATTGGAAGCTAATCAGGTTTGGTCTGAGCAAGAAGGGTAGCTTTAACCTCTTGTGCCCTGTCTAAAGGAGACGATCCCAGAACCACCAACAGATAACAGATACACTTTAGAGAGGAGATAAATGTATCAACAACAAGAATGTGGTATCGATAATGTTCAAAATGTATAAGCATGTTACAGTACCCTATAATATAAACAGAATTACTAAGAGATCATACCTCAGTCTAGTTAACAATGATTCAATTTTTTTCCTGTAGTAATGAAATGTACACTATCAGATCAGATGCATTTAATAAGGACCACCAGAAAATGTTAATGTTCCTACTATAAAACTTCACAAATCATGAGCACTCTGGTGTGAAATATTACCTATAAAAAGTTTCAGCCACAAATTACAGAATGAAATTTTTAAAAAGTCGCCATATGATTAAGAAAAAATTCCCTTATTAAGACAAAGAGCCCCAAAAAAATTAGAGAACACCTTTTACTAAATTAATATTGATCTAGCATTAAATGTTGCACAGTTTCGTGCAATCCACACAACAAAATTTGGTCAAAGAAAGAAATTCCAAACTTCCAACCCCAATTTGCGGATAGAAAAAGGCTAAAAAAAAAAATCTGCCTTTCCAAGTTTGGCCCAATCAAAACAAAAAAAAATTAAAAAAAATTTTTTTTTTGTAACAAATTCCCCTTGGGGGGCCCAAAGGGTTTTCACTTTTTTTCCAAGAATTTTAAAATTTTTTTTTTTTAAAGGTTTAAAATTTTTTTTCAAAATGATAAAACAAAATAAAAAATTTTTATGAAAAATGGAATTACAAATTGGATTTTTTGCTCAATTTTTTTTGAATAATTTTCCATCCCCTTTTTTTGGCAATTTATTTTTCATCAAAAATTTTGGGCCTGATCTTTTTTTATTCTAACAAGAAATTGATTTCTATTTAAATCCCATTAAATACAAATTTTAATTTTGGCCACCCATTAACCTTAAAATACCCCCTTTTTTAAAAGGGGTCCAGAAAACAGTGAATTAAAAACATTTTTTTTTATTTTTAAAATTTCCCCAAAAATGAATTTCTTTTGATTTTTATTTAAAAATTTTATTCCACAAAAAATAAAAATTTTTATTTAGCAAATGAAATTTGTATAAATAATTTTTGATTCTGAAATTAACCCACATTTGGGGTTATTGAGGTAATCATTTTTTTCCCCGAAAAACAAAAAAAATTTTCCCCTTTTTTGGTAATTCCATTTTATCAAAAACCAAATTTTCCCTGTAAACCTTTTTATAAATAGTAAAAAATAAAAACGAAAAAACCAAATTTTTTTTAGGGCAATTACCACGAGTTTTCTTTTTTTTTGGCCCAATAAATAAAGTTTTCGGGGGTTTTTGGGCGACAAAAAACAAAAGTTTGGATTTTGGGAAATTAAAACTTTGCTCCCCCCCTAAAGGGGTTAAAAAAAAGCCCTTTAAAAAAACATTTTGAAAATCCAAATTTTTGATCAAAATAAAAAAAATAAAATTCACCCTTTTTTCCCCCAAAAAATTTATTCCGATTTCACTATAAATTATCCATAAAAAATTGTTACCCACAAACCCTACAACATTTCCCGAATCATTCACATTGAAATTTTTTCTTTTCTAAAATTTAAAACCCCAAAATTTTTAATTTTTTTTAAAAATAAAATTTTTTAATTAAAGAAAAAAAACCTTTTTTCAAAAATTTTTTTAAAAAGTTAATTTAGAAAAAAATTTTATTTGGGGGGGAAAAAGGGGCCATTTTTAAAAAAAACATTTAAGAAAATGTTATTTTTTTTTTAGGTTTATTTTACTTAAAAATTTTTTCATTTTCCCCTACAGGTTTTGGGTTTAAAAATTCATTTTTTCTAAAATTTCAAGAAAAAAAAATTTAAAACAACTTAAAATAAAATTTTTATTTTAAACCAAAACTTGAAACTTTTTTATGGCCAAAAAATATTCAAAAATAAAAAAGTGCAACTCACCCATTTGGAGGGGAGCAAAAGTGGTTTTATTTATTTTTGGGAAATTTGGGGGTGGGTCGTTCACAATTTCAAAAGAATTTTAAAAAAACCACGACAAAAATTTTAAAACTGGGGGGGGTTTGGGAAATTTTTGCCCCATAAAATGGGGTTTTGGTTTAAAAAATTTATAAAGGGGGAAAATTTTCCAAACCCAAATTTTTTTTAAAATTTTTTTAATTTAAAAAACCCTTAATTTTTAGCTTTAAAATCATTTTTAAGAACGGCATTAAATTTATTTTTAAAAACCGACTTTTCCCAAAATAAGGGATATTTTTTTTTTTTAAAAAATTTAAACCCACTGTTTTTCATTGGGGCATTTTAAGTCTTTTAACCCCAAAACTTTTCGGAAAATGATTATAAAATTTAAACCGCCCCCAAGCCAAAAAAAATTTATATGATATAATATATTTAAAAGTTTAAACTTTTTTGGGGGGTTTAGGGGTAGGAAAAACTTGGGGGGAAAAAGGGCCCTTATTCCCCAATTTTAGGGGTTAAAAAAATTTACATAAAGCCAATTAAAGGGGCCCATTGATTTTTTCTTTCAAAGTATTTTAATGGGGCGTTCATTTAAAAGGGGGAAAAAATTGGGAAAAATGGGGGAATAAAGCCCAAAAATCCATAAAAGCATTACAAAAACACCTAAAAATTATTTCATGGCCCCGGTTTACGTATTATTTCTTCCCAGGGGTTTTTGTTTTCCCAAAATTTTTACAAAAGGTTTTTTGTGAAAAATTAGCCTTTTCCCCCCCAAAAAAACAAAAAAAGAAATTACAAAAACCTTACTAAGGGCGCTTTTTTTTTTATCCCCTTTTTTTAAAATCCATTTTTTCCTTCACAAAAATTAACCCCCTTTAAAAAAAAATTTTTAAAAGAAGAAGGGAAAAAATTAAAATATGTTTAGAGCGGAAAAAAGCCATAAAATAAGGGGGTTCGGCCTTTTTACGATTTGAATGAAATTTTTTTTTTCCCCATTTCTTTTACAGCCCAACTAAATTATTCCCCACCCCCTTAAAAGAATTTTTAAGGTGAAAGTGCATTTATGCATTTTTTTCCTGGTTAACCCACAAAATGTAGTTTTTAAAAATGAAAGATTTTTTCCCTTTTTAAAATAAAAAGGATTTTTCCTTTTTTCGAATTTTTCTTTCAGCTTTTAACAACCTCCTTAAGGGAAAAGTTGAAAAAAGGGAAAAATTAGACTTTAAAATGTGAATTTAAGGATTTTTTAAATACCCTTAACCTAAATTTTTAAACCAAAAAGGAAATATAAATTTTTAAGGGGAAGGGGTTCTCAATTTTAAAAATAAAATCAAAATTTTTTAAAGGAAGGAAAAAGTTTAAAAAATAAGTTCTTAATTGAAAAATATTAATAAAAATTTAAAAAAAAAACCCAATCAACCATAAATTAAATAAAAAACCCTTTTAAAAATTTTAAAAATAACCAGCTTTTTCTAAATAAACTAAACCCCTTCAAAAAATTTAAAAAAAAAAAAAATTAAAATTTTTCCCTAGGGGAAAAAAGGCAGATATTTATTTCAACAACAAAAAACCCCTCTTTTTTCCCTAAAAAAAAACCAAATAAAAATTCATCCTTTTCAAAAATTTTTTTCCAAACACAAATTATACCGAAACCCAAAAAAAGAAAAAAAATTTGGAAAAAAACCCAAATTTTTTTTAAAACCCAAAAAAATATCATTTTTTTTTAATAAAGGGAAATTTTTTAACTGTTCCAAAACCTCCCCCCCCCTCACGGCCAAAAACCCTCCATTTTTCCTGGGCCCGCCAAACCCCCCCCGGCCCCCCAAATTTTTTCCCCCCCCAAAAATTTTCCCCCCCCCCCCGGGGGAAAAAACCCACGCTCGGACCCCCATTTTTTTCCTTCCCCCCTTTCGTTTTTCCCAAAAAACCCCCAAACTCAAAAAAAAACCTTCCCACCCCCCAAAAAAAAAAACTTTACGCATTTTTCCCAAACAATCCAATTTCCCCCTTTGACATTAAAATAAATAACAAAGGCCCCGCGCCAACCCCGAGGGGTCGCCTGGTAGGAATTTTTTGGGTTGGGTTTTTGCCCGGTTTTGGGGGGTGTTGTGGGGGGTGGATTTCCCCGGGTTGGGGGTTTGGAAATCAGGGTGGGGTTAGGGGGGTGGGTCCCAAATTGAGGAACCCAAATCGGTGTGGTTTTTCCCCCGAGCAAATTTTTCCATTTTCCTGGGGGGGGCACAATATGCCAAAAAGGATTTCCCCAAAACCCAATTTTTTCCTTTCTTACCTTTTGCCTAAAGGAAAAGGGCGAAAGGATTTAGAAAAATTTTTCTTTTTAAAATTTGTTTAGGCCATTCAAAAGCATTGATTTAAAATGCCTTCATGGTAATTTTTCCTTCAGCTTTTACTCAATATCACCAACTGGGAAAAAAAATTTTTCAAAACCCCCTTTGGTCACAGACCCTGGATAAAATATAGCAATTATGCTTGTATAACCCATGAAAAAAACCCCCCCCAGGGTAAATTAAAATGTCGAGGCCCAGCCAAAATTTTCCTGAGTTGTTTTTTTCACATATCCTAAAACCCTAGATTTTCATTTCCCCTCACCTTTTAGAAAAAATTCCAAAATCATAAAGTGGGGAAGAGTTAACAAGGGGGATAAATTGTTTCCCCTCATGAAGCGGGGTCCCGGTATTTTTTTTTCCCACATTAACCCGTCCGTTTTATATGTACCTTACCCAACCTTCTTAAATTTGGGCTTTTGAATTTTGGCTTGTTTTGGCAAACCCAAAAAAAAAAAGGTTTAAAAATTTAAAAATTTAACCAAAAACTCCTTTTACAAACAAACCAATTTTTTTGGGGGGAGAAGAAGTAATTAAAAAAATGAAATACATTTTCAAAGCTAAAAAAAAAGGGGTTTTTTCCCTTGGAAAAAATTAAACCCAACCCACTTTTCAAAAATTAAAAAAAGGGTTGGTCCCCCCAAGACATGTTATTATTTTCTAAAAACAGCACTCTTCATTTAACCCTAATTTTCCCCCTCTCACTAGCTTTTGCCTGGGGAATCCCAACAGCAATTCCCCTTTAAAACAAAAATAACCCGCAAAAAGTTGCGTATAAATGACCACAGTCCCTGCAGAAAACAAATTCCCCACTCTTCAACCCCCAAAATTTCTTTATATACAAAAACATTCACTCTACCTTTTCATCCTAATTACAGAACATTAAATTCTAATATTAATATGCCCGAAGCACTTCCCGTAGTTGCAACAAACCCTAGACCGTTTCTAAACACAAAAACTTTGAAAATACCAAGCCCCATCCCTTTTTAAAAAATCAAAATGGGTAAATCCAAAAACGAAACTCCCGAGAAAATTCGGCCACCCCTCCCCCCTTCAAAAAAATTTTTTAAAAAAAAATTTTTAAATTTTTAAAATTAATGGGTTTTAAAAATGTTTTGTTTGTTGTCTTTTTATTTTGTTTATTTTTTTAAAAACATGTTATCCAAACCCCCCCTTAACCTTAAAATTAAAATTTTAAAATTGTTTTTTTTGTAAAAATTTCCTTTTTTTTCCCCTTTTTAATTCTAATTTACTTTTAATAAAATATAATTTTTTTTTATATATATTAATTTTTTTTTTTCCCCCTTTTTTCCCACACGGGTTTCCCAAAAGGGGGCGGGTCCCAAAAAAGGGAAAACGAAAGTTTCCCTTTCATTTAGTTTAAACAGGGAAAAAAATTACAGGTTTTCCCCCCCGGATTTTTTTTTTTTAAAAAAGATTTTGGAGGGAAGTTTTTACCCCCCGGGGGGTAAAAAGGGAAAAAAAAAGTTGAAAAAAGAAAAAAAAAAAGAAAACCCCAGGGTTTTTAAAAGTTCGGACAGGGAGGTCCTAATTAAGTAAAAAACAGCTACCTAAACTTCATGCAGGACGAAAAAACCAGCAATCCCACCCAAAAACCCAAATTTTTTTTTTTTTAATATTCAGGGGAAAAATTTTTTTAAATATAATTAAAATTTTTTATATAAAAATTATTATTTTTATTTAAATTTTTAAATAAATTTTTTTTTTTTAAATTTTTTATTTTAAATTTGCAAAAAAATTTTTTTTTTATTTAAAAATAGGAAACCCTTTGATGGCACCCCGGATTTTTGGCAATTTTTTAAAAAAAAAATTTTTTTGAAGTAGGCCCGATATTACCCAAAAATTTTTTTTTTTTTTTTTTTTTTTCCCATTTGCTTCGGCAAAAAAGTCGCAAGATTTTTGGAAATTTTCCATTTTCCGTTTTGTGCAAAAAAAACATTTTTTTCAAATTTCCCTTTTTTTACAATGGTCAAAAAAACCCCCCCTTTTTCAATTCAAATCCATCATGGTCAGAATTTTCAAAATTTGGCCAATTTAAAAATTTCAAAAAATGCCCTTTTTTAAGGGCCAAAAACGGCTTTCCATAAAAAATTTCCTTTTTTTTACGTTTTGGCCCCTTAAACTTTGTTTTTTAATTTTATTCCAAAAAAATAAGATTTCCCCCTTTTTTAATACGCTTGGATAAAAAAATTTAAATTTTATTCCCTTGTAAAAAAATTGATTTTCCATTTTTGGTATTTTCTTGAATTTTTTCTTTTTAATTTGGTAAAAATTTCCCTTTTGACAAAAATTAAAACAATATTTTTTTTTGAAAACCCGGCAAATCACCTAAAATTTTTAAAAAAATGTTTTTTAAAATGAGGCCAAAAAAAAATAAAAACAAAAAACCCTAGAAAATCTTAGTAGGTTTTCCAAAAAAACCCTCAATTTTTTTTCTTTAGGCTCTTCTAATTTTTTTTTTTGTACATGGGCCCACCCCAAATTTTTTTAAGTTTTCTTTAAAATTCTATGTTTTTAGCCCTAAATTTACTCTGCCAACCCCGGGGTTTAATTTATACCCAAAACCTAATGGGTTTTAATTTCTTTAATCTCTGAAAAAAATTTTTTTTCCCCCCAAAATCCCCTTTTAACAAACCTTTATGTGAAATTAAAAAAATTTTTACACAATTTTTTACCCTTTTTATTTAAAAATTATTTAAAATTTTGTAAATACTTTTCCCCCCCCCCCCCGGGTTTTTTTACTTTTGTTTTGTCTTTTTAACTAAAACTCCTTTTACCCTGTTTATTTTCTTTTTTAAAAAATTTTTAAAAAATTTACCCAAAACCTACTTTTTCCCCCTTTTTTTTTTCCCGTTTCCCCCTTTTCCCATAAACTATGACTTCCCCATTTAAAATTTTCCTTTCCCTAAAGTAAAACCCCCACCCCCCGCTTTAAAAACTGTTTCTTTAACTATTTCAACTTTTCCCCCTTTTTTTTCCTTTTACAACCCCTTTTCCCCCCATTTTCACCTTTATCCTTTTTTTTGTCCATCCCATATATACAGCCCCTTTTTAAAAAAAAATTTAAAATTTTAATCTCCCATTTTTTAAAACCCCCTCCAGCTCTCCCCCCTTTCCCCCAAAAAAAATCTTTAATTTTTTTCCCATTTTTTTTTTTAGGTTTAAAAATTAATTAACCCCTCCTAAAACTGTTTTTGTTTACTTTTCAATAAAAACTCCTCCTTTCCCCCTTTTTATTTTGATTTCCCCCCACTGAACCCCCTTTTCCCTAATGACCAAAATTTTCTTTTTTTTTAAACCCCCTTTTATTAAAACCCCCCTTTTATCACCCCTTTATTCCCTTTTTTCCAAACATTTCCCCCCTTTTCCCCCTTTAAATTTTCTCCCCAACCGGGGCCCCAAACTTATAATTCCAACCCCTTTTCCCCAAATTTCCCCCTCCCTTCATTTTTCTTTTCACACTTTCACTTTATAATTAAGGCTTTAGCAAAACAATTATTTATTCTTCCCCCCAACCCGGGCAACATTTTTTGCTTGATTTGATTAACTTCTTATTTTTTGATTTTGTAATTCAAATTTTTTTTCCCCCAAATCCAATCAAATTAAGTTTCAGATGTGGAACTTAGGTTATTTTACTTTATGTCCCCACATTGAGGATTTTTTCCCTTTAATTGGTTGAATAATTTCTTTTCTTCTTTTGATGGTTTTTGTTTGGAAACTTTTTTTTTTCTCCGACATTTTTGAAATTAAATTTTGTTTATATTTTACACTGCGGGGAGTTCGGCAAGGGGCCGGAGTATTTTTTCTTTAACTTTTTCCGAATGTTTTAATTAGGGAAAAAGGGTTTATAGAGAGGTGGTAAAAAGAGGGCCTTTTTTTTTCCCCAAAACAAAAAGAAAAAATTTTATTTTGGTCTTATCAAACCCCTGGGGAAAAAAAGTTTTGAAGAGAGGGGGCCCTAATGGGGATGTTTTCCCGATTTTTTTGAAAATTGGAAAAAAAATTAAAAAAGAAAATAAAGAAAAGGAAATTTTTTAAAGATTTCAAAATGGAAAATTGCATAAAAGGGGGAAAAAAAAAAAGGGAAAAAAGGTTTTTCTAAAAAAGGGGTGGGGCGAAACTGTGGTTAGAAAAGGAAAAAAAAGCTCGGAAAAGTGTAAAAAAAATGGGGAAAAGTTGGGGCCTAAAAAAATATTAGAAAAAAAATTCTAAACTTTTTAACTGGATTAATTCAAACAAATTTGAAAACATCAAATGAAACCCAAAATTTAACAGGGGGTAAAAAACTTTTTTTCCCGCTTGGGGTCCTGCCCAAAATGTGGTTAAGGGAACCCGCAGCCTCTTCCCCAGTTTCGTCATCAACCCTGTGGGGACTTAGCCGGGTTAGGCGTTTTAGGGCCCCCCACGGTTACCTTGGCTGGGTTTTACGCACTTTTGGTTTTTTAATTTTTTCAGGGGGATTACGTCCCCGGGGGTCAGAGGGGGGGTTCTGCCCTGGGGGTCAAAAACGGGGGGAATTTTTTTGACCAGTTTTTGTGGACTCGTTTTTTGAGGGTTTTGTTTGCGGCCGTTTTGGGGCCCAGGATGGTTTGTGGGCCCGGTTTTAAAAAGGGTTTTTTGTTTCCCCAAGCGGTTGGTGAAATTTTTTTGGGGTGTCTAAAAGGAGGTTTTGGTGTTTGAAGGAAAAATGAAAGGGGGGACCCGAAAGTTTTTAACAGAGAAAGGGGGTTTTAACAGTTAAGGGTGTGTTATGCGGAAAAAGGTTTTTTTGTACAATAGAAAAGGGTTTGTTGACCGGGGAAAAGGGGGTTAGTGGGAAAAATTTTGGGGGGTTTAAAGGAAAAAATTTTTTAAGAGAGGGGGGGTTTTACAAGAAAGGGGGGGTTTTACAGGATAAAACTTAAAAAAAAAGGTCTTAACTGAAAAAGTTTTTTATAAAAATAAGGGTTAGGGATAATGTTAAAAAATTTTTTTACAATTATTTACACAATAGTGCCAAAAAGTTTTTTGTTGGGATCTTTTTATTAAAAAAATTTTAAGGTTTTTTTTAATTGCAAAAAAATAAAAATTTTTATTTTAGTGTTTTTGCAAAGAAATGGTTTTTTAATTTAATTTTACAAGAAATTTTATTTTAAAGGTACCTTAAATAAGTTTTTTTTTATAAAAATAATTTAAAAGTAATTGCACTTTTTTTGAGAATTCATTTCGCCTAGGGGCCAAATAGGTTTTTTTTTTTTACGAATAAATTAAAAAAAAAATCTATTGGCTTATAAGATTTTTGGACGCTTTCGGGACAAATCCCCCCTTCTTTCCCCCCATTTAACAAAAATCATTTACGTAACATTTTCATAACTAATGTTTTTCCAAAATTTGTATACAACAGATCACTATTTTTAAAGTAGATTGCATTCCTGAAATTGGAGATAGTATACAGGAGGGTCCCGCTTTAGAGAGCTTTGCTCTAAGGAGATTCGCTAATACAGATATTTCAAATTAGTATAACCAAAAATTCGTTTATATGGCTCCCTGATTAGCAATTATGGCATCTGCATGCCACTCTGTTTACATCCTCCCTGAGCTTCATCTCTCTCAATTATGTCCGGAAACTTTCCAAAATTTCAAGTGTTTTAAAGTCATTGCATATTTTACATATACAGCCTCTCCTCACTTAACAATGGAGTTCCATTCCTAAGACCACGTTGGTAACAAATATGTTGCTAAGTGAGGAGCATACTATAATGGTAGTGGTTTGTGTCAACCATCTTTGATATTGTTTTAATGTCACCTTTGCACCATTTATAACATTTCTGGTATATTTTTAAATGTTTATGCAGTAGTGTACTGTATATTGTAATAAATAGAATAGAGGAAATCAGATTTAATATACATTATTTAAGTATACATACTGGTCAAAGAGCCTGTCATAAACCCAAGTCATCAATACTTCATTTTCTTCTTTTGTAATATCTTCTATCCGATCTTTTGAGTTTCCTCAATGTTACATATTCAGCACAGACCTTGTATGCTTCTGTATTCAGCTTCTCAAGAGCTGATGAAGATTTAGTGCTCATGTCTTTTTCCCAGGATATGTCTATTAGTTCTTGACTTATTTTGTCCCAGTTAATTCTATGGCTGTTGAAGTTAAACTTACTGAACCTCTCTTCTCTTACATTAGTGCTGTAGTTCCCTAACCCTGAGTTTATACTTTTTTATACTTCTAAACTGTGTGGTCAGAGTATTGTTTTTGTAATTATGTCTCTGATTAGTTTCCCATTGTTAGTGAATATCAGATCCAGGGTGTTTTCATTTCATTATCTATTGGTTCAATGAGTACTTGTTACAAAACCTCATTAGTTCCTTGGTATGTAGATGTATCTGTTGAGCCAGGGTGCTTCCAGGAGATATTTCTGGTATAACACTGTGCTGAGCCATCTTCCATTTTACATGTGGGAGATTAAAATCTCCAAGGAGGATAATAGAGCCTCTCCTCACTTAGCAATGTACTCATTTACCGACAACTTGGACTTACGATGGGCTCTCTGACCAGTATGCTTACATAAATAATGTACAGCCTCTCCTCACTTAATGACGGAGTTCCGTTACTAAGAAAATGTCATTAAACAAATTCGTCGCTAAGTGAGGAGCATACTATAATGGTGGTGGATTTGTGTCAACCATCTTTGGTATTGTTTTAATGTCACCTTTGCACCATTTATAACATTTCTGGTATATTTTTAAATGTTTATACAATAGTGTACTGTATATTGAAATAAACAGAATAGAGGAAAACAGCTCTAATATACATTATTTAGGTATACTGGTCAGAGAGCCCGTCGTAAGTCCAAGGCGTTGGTAAACGATTATGTCGCTAAGTGAGGAGACACTGTATATTAGAGCTGATTTCCTCTATTCTGTTTATTTCAATATACAGTACACTATTGTACACTATTTTATAAACATTTAAAAATACACCAGAAATGTTATAAATGGTGCAAAGGTGACATTGAAACAATACCAAAGATGGTTGACACAAATCCACCACCATTATAGTATGCTCCTCACTTAGCGACAAATTCATTTACCAATGAGGTCTTAGGAACGGAACTCTGTTGTTAACCCTTTGACTGTTTCAGGCCCCTCTCTGAAACTGTCATTCTATGTCGCTCAATTTTTGAAAAAAAAAAAATTATTTTTTCTTATGAAATGATAGAGAATCTTTTCCCGATGGTAATGACACCAAAAGTTTGAAATTTGGTCGAAAACTCGTGGAATTATGCTCCCGCGAAGTTAGCGGTCTCGGCGACATATGCGTATCGGCGATTTCGCCGAATTTGAGCCCTATTTTCAGCCAATTCCATTGTTCCAGTTGACCAAACTCATAGCTATTTCTTTAGAACTCCATTTTATCTATCAGCTGAGTACAAGAAACCTCCCATTTACTAATTTGGACTACCCAATATGGTGGTCAGAAATTGGCAATTTGGCCAATTTCACGCAAACTAAATTTCAAAATAGGGTCCAGAATAAACAAGGTAGACATTCGTGGCACTAAAATAACATATGCTCTGTTCATTAGTCACATCTCTAGGCCCCTCTTATATTATTATTGCTTTCTATTTTGATTTTTTATTCATACAAAAAAATACAAAATTTACTGTTACGCAGACGACTGCATTATTGTAAAAATGGTATAAATAATATCAGTGCACTAGTGAAAGAATATTAGACTCCCCAGTTGACGTGTATTGGACGTGTGGTGTGATTTATTTACTCTTGAACATTGGTAAAAATCGAACATTTCCGCTACTTTGAGCTCAGTTTCAAGGTCGTTTTCATCGTAAAAGTAATGAAAATCATCTCTATTTCTGTAATATGTTTTCCATTTTATCACCTAAGACCATGAAAACGCGAATACAACGATAAATACTATACGAAAATACACCTCAAAGTCGGCGTTTTATTCCAAAAAAAACGATCAGTTTTTTTTTCTCATTACGCAATGTGTGCTGCAGGATTTTTTTTATGTGGTGCACACTGACCACACAGACCCATTCTCTCACATGTGGGCCTACCAGCTTTCTCCCGCTTGATTTGAAGCCGCTAGAATTATTGAGTATATATACGTCAGAAATATTGGCTCGTAAGACGTATTTATACGTCGAAAACAGTCAAAGGGTTAAGGGATGAGAGGCTGTATTGAGTGTGGGATTTTCTAGCCTATCAAAACGGCTATCTATCTTCCTGATCTGTGAATTCCTCAGCTGTTGCAATGGTGGTTTATATTATTTTGATTTATTAACATATCGACCTATTCCCACCAAGGCAGGGTGGCCCGAAAAAAAAAAAAAACCATCATTCACTCCATCACTGTCTTGCCAGAAAGGTGCTTTACACTAGTTATAAAACTGCAACATTAACACCCCTCCTTCAGAGTGTAGACACTGTACTTCCCATCTCCTGGACTCAAGTCCGGCCTGCCAGTTTCCCTGAATCCCTTCATAAATGTTACTCTGCTCACACTCTAACAGCACATCAAGTATTAAAAACCATTTGTCTCCATTCACTCCTATCAAATACGCTCATGCACGCTTGCTGAAAGTTCAAGCCCCTCGCACGCAAAACCTCCTTTACCCCATCCCTCCAACCCTTCCTAGGTCGACCACTACCCCGCCTTCCCTCCACTACAGATTTATACACTCTCAAAGTCATTCTGTTTTGTTCCATTCTCTCTACATGTCCGAACCACCTCAACAACCCTGTACATTGAATTTTTGTAAAGGTTTAGTCAGACACGGGGAATGTCATAGAGATGTTTGTGTCTGGTGTTATACCTGTGGGTACTGTCACAACTATCAAGAAAGTATTTTAGGTCAGGGTTAATACTGGAATTTAAGGTCCTGTAGATGTAGACTGCACAGTAGTAAGTGTGGATGTTCTGAACAGTGAGCAAGTTTAGATCTATGGAGAGTGGGGGTGTGTTGCCTGGGATGGGATTGAGTGATTATTCTTATTACGGCTTTTTGTTGGGTTATTATTGGCTTTAGGTGTGTTGCTGCAGTTGATCCCCAAACACAAATAGCATAGGTGAGGTATGGAGAAATGAGTGAATGGCATAATGTGAGAAGGGCTGACTGTGGCACGTAGTATCGTATCTTGGAGAGGATCCCAACCGTTTTGGATACTTCTTTTGTTATGTGTTGGATATGGGTGCTGAAATTCAGGCTGTTGTCGAGGTATAGGCCTAGGAATTTGCCGTCATTATATCTGGCAATTAGAGTGCTGTCGATCTTAATGTTAAGTTGTGCAACACCTGCTCTGCTACTAAACATAATATAATAGGTTTTGTCAGTGTTAAGTGTAAGTTTATTGGCTGTCATCCAAGTAGATATTTTGAGCAGCTCCTAGTTAACAATGGTGTTGAGGGTGGCAAGATTTGGGTGGGAGATGACGTAAGTCGTGTCGTCAGCAGAGAGAATGGGTTTCAGGTGTTGGGATACCTTGGGAAGATCACTGATGTATATGAGGAAGAGCAGGGGGACCAAGGACACTTCCCTGCGGCACTCCAGTATCAAGTGGCCCTATTGATGAGGCCGTGTTTTTAATGGTGACATACTGATACCTATTAGTAAGGTAGGATTTGAAATATGCAAGCGCATGGCCTCTTATACCATAATGGTCAAGTTTGTGGAGTAGGATGCCGTGGTCTACTGTGTCAAAAGCTTTTCTTAGGACAATAAAAAGTCCTAGCGGATATTCCTTATTTTCCAATGCTGTGTAAAGCAGATCTAGCATTTTTACAATTGCATCATTAGTGCTTTTATTTTTTCTGAAGCCAAACTGGAAGGGGTCGAGTATGTTTTGTGCTGTCATAAATGAATATAGTCTCCTGCACACGAGTTTCTCGAAGATTTTGGTACAGCTCTTAGGTTCACGGCCTAAGACAGCAGTTTTTTTTAGTATCAAATGCACCTGAAATGCCCGTTAACATGTTCACAATATCATATATTAAGTGTTCAATACAGACAGGTACAAAAAAAGATAAGAGTATAATACACAATACATACAATACTTACCATAAAATGTAGTACCGGTTACCCTTCCCTTATGCAAATATTGTAAAAAGAGGTAAAAGCACCAAACAATGAATCAACTGAAAGCCAACAAAAATGAAGAACATGGTAAAGAGGATGCTGTACATGCAGGGCCCTCCTGAACTTGAAGTGTGTACCTAATATAATGGCCAGTGAATGTATATATGAATTAATACATAGTACTGCATATGTAAATAGGTAATAACACAAAAACTACAATTAAAAAAATTCCTACCTGTAAGTTTTAAATGGCGATTTATTTTTCACTGAATTTGTGTGTTTCTTGGTAAAATGAGTATGGAGTCTTGACGTATCCCGCTTACAGCAGCTACAAAATACACATTTTCCTAAAATTAAGAAAAAGCCAAATTGTGGAATCAAAGATCATTTAAGGAATATTTTCCAGCTCTGAGTGTAAAGCAAACTACAGTGGAACCTCGGTATGAGACCTTAATTCATTCCAGTAGGCTGTTCGAGTACCGCTCTGTTTGAGCTTTGAACAAGTTCTTCCCAACCAATTTTCTTTTTGGTTGGCTGTTATCACTAATCTTCGTAGGCCCCATGGCGACTTATTTATACAAATAATAAAAAAAATGCGAAGAAACACGAAATAGTTCACAGCGAAGTTCTGGCAGGTCGTATTTGTTTGGTCGAGTGCTGAGCTTTGTTTGAATAGGGAGCTGGTCGTATACCGAGGCTCCAGTGTGATATGATATACATACAGTGCCCGCAATAATAATCCAGACATGCCTCTATTATAAGCAGTATAAAGCAGTCCAGATTCATAATGCACATTTGATGCTGTACTTCATCTGAATGTTTTCTGGAAATCTCTCTCAACTCTCAAGTTAATACAAAAGACTGAAGCACCCATCACCTCTCAGGGCACCTGCACACTGCAATAAGATAAGATGTTCTGTTGCACTGCTCTAACCCCAAATCACTAGGATTTGGAACTATTTAGTACAGTGTAATTTTGTGCCAAGGGGATAAATGAGAGTTGTTTAAAGATGAATAGCAAGGAAAAAGACAGTATATTGGCTTGGAAACAAGAAAAAGAAAATTTGTCACTGTACTGGACAAGTAAAGTTCAGCATAATGGCCTCCCTTGCTATAAAACCTTATACTAGACACCCATGAAGGACATCTAAACATTTAGATTAACATCCTAGTAGAAAACTATGCAGAAATCCACATAAAACAGCATCACAGACCAAAGAAATGCATCTTGAACACCTAGGTGACCTCTTGATTTGGTCCAACTGACACTGCCTGCAAAAGGACCTCTGCTTGCAAAGTCATCATGATACAACGAAACTCCTACTCATGTCTTGCATGAAGAAGGAATGCCTGCAATTTGCCATGTTAACAGAGTATTGATGACTGGAAAAAAAAAAAAAAGCCAAGTGGTCAGGTGAATCCACATTTGAATGCCTTCAAGGTCATCAAAGTTAGGTGAGGTACCCCTCCTCCATCAGCAGATACAACCCTGCACACACACACATACTGACCACTGTAAAGCACTCACAATCTGTCATAGTTTGGGGTTGCTTTAGTGATTTACTTGGTCAAGGGCGCTTGTACCATTTTCTCCAAAATGTTACAATGAATACTGACTCCTACATAACCATGCTCGAGGATCATCTAATGAACATTTTTGAAATTCATGGCTGCACCACCTTTATGCATGATAGCCCCCCCACCTTCTCCATCACAAAGAAAAAGATTAACCAAGTGGCTTGCTGAGAAAAATAATGAGGTTTTTACAGTGACCAGAGAATAATCCAGATCTCAATCCTATTGAGAATACCTGGAATATCATGAAAAAGATGGAATCCTTCCACATTTTATTCACATTGGGCCTGCAGCAGAAGATCAAGGGCATTTGAGTGAACCAGTTATCCACTGATTACTTCAGGAATATGAGTGTAAGCATGCCCAAACAGCATCAGTCATCATAGCCATTGGGGAGACAATGAAAGATTAATGTAGGAACCAATCTTCATAATGTTTTTTAATGATTTTGTAAGAATAAAGGGGAGGTCCGGATTATTTTTGTGGACACTGTATGCATAACGTTTAATCAGATCAACACCAGTTTTACTCAAAAGTATTTATATCTTTAATGAAAATGAAACATTTATGAATTCTGCATAAAGGTAATGACATATACAGGTTCACCACTAATTTTCCAAGAACTGATGATCAAGCACTTATTTTAGTCCAGGAATTATTGAAGTGGTTTCGATATTTAGAGAGAATGGAGCAGAATAGGATGACTTGGAATGTATATAAATTGGTAGTGGAGGGAGGGAGAAGTAGGGATCATCCTAGGAAAGATTGGAGGTGAGAAGTAAAAGAGGTTTTGCATGTGAGGGACTTGGACATTCAACAGGCATGTGTGTGTGTTAGATAGGAGTGAAAGCAAAACAGAACATCATAACTTTGTGATGAAACAAGAGCTAAGGAATTTTTATTTGATGTATGAAAAATTGCACAGGGAAAGTAGATACAGTAGTTACTAAACCATGGTGCTGTAGAGACACGGGAGGCATATAATTAGCGACATCTGTTGGTCAGGCAAAGTGGATAACCTAGCAAGGCTGTGGAGCCAAGGGTACTAGAAAACTGGTAGTGTACCTGTATAGATTTAGTTGTAAATTTGTTAATATTAAAACTACATACAAAAGTTCACTTTCTACATGATACCTCCCACATGACTAAAGTTATTTTCATGATGTCAAACTTTCAAAGTTATCAGTTTATAAAATCTTCATACTGTTAGATTTGAAACGCTCACCAATACTGGAATAATTAACTAAAAATATGTACACAAGTTGGTCACCAAAGAACTTAAGTCATTTCCAATGTTTTTAATCAAGTCATGTGGTGAACTGAATTAGAAATAGGATATGTTATACAGATACAGTGTAGTAGATAATATACAGTATAATATAATGTAAGTTTTTTTTTTTTTTTTTAACATGTCGGTCATCTCCTACCAAGGCAGGGTGACCCAAAAAGAAAGAAAATCCCCAAAAAGAAAATATCTTCATCATCATTCAACACTACTTTCACCTCACTCATACATAATCACTGTCTTTGCAACGGAGCTCAGATACGACAGTTTAGAAATCCCTCCAAACTGCCAATATCTCAAACCCCTCCTCTAAAGTGCAAGCATTGTAAGTATAAGAGAATAAAAAAATCAAGTCTTTAAATTAAATTTGTGAAAAATCAGTCTTCTTGTATTTACCTCTCCCAGAAAGTGAGGAACTTCGTCGCAAGGGTCTCATTCTCCTGCAGGAACGAACTTCCAAAGATCTGTTGGTGTGAGTTGGCGAAGATATTCCAGTATGTCGTGTACACACTATCTGGGAGTGGATCACACTCAACATTACCAGCACAGCTGCAGGAACCAACACCTCGAACACTGGAACTTCCTAAGATTACAGAGTTAGAAACATTGTAAATAATGCAGAGTATACTGAACTAATTACACTGCTTCCTCAAATTTAATATGATCATTTAAATAACAAATGTGATGTTTACAATTCTTTTTTTAAGTGAATATCAATAATACTCATTACCAATTTCACTATCTCCTTTGTGCAGTCTCTCTCTAAACATTTAAGATTTAGAAAATTTCAAATTCTGAGCTTAACAAAAATGACTATAACTGTGCCTAAATGTATACAGTAGGGCCACAACACTTGATGCTAATGCACTTCTAAAAATTTTTCTTTAAGTTGAGTGCTCAAAACTTTGAACTTATTGCCCCACAGATACCCATGCTACAATCTGAGATGTATTCCAGAGCCATAATATTTTGTGTCTAACTTAATTTTTTTTTAACTAAGAACATTTACTCAATATTTTATGTTCATTACTATTACTTTTCATTTACAAATGCTGTATTAGATATTCTTTAATGTATACATGTCAGTTAAACAGAACAGTTACAAGACAGTACATGTTCAAGACAGGCAAAGAGATGGGCAGCAGCTGTACCATCTAAGGGAGAGAGAGGGGTGGCTCAGGGAGGGGAAGGTGGTTTGGGAGAGGCAGCTGAGGGGTGAGGTAGTCAGGAAGGGGGCAGAGGGGGGGAGAAAGCAGAAAAAAGGACAGTAGGAGAAAGGTGAAGGGGGCTATGTAGTGTGGATGGTAGTGGCGATTATATAACTATGTGACAGAAGCTGAATATTTGCAATGATTATAACTGTAGACCATTGTTCATAAGTAATTAATTGGTTGCAAAGTGCCACTGTCATAGGTCAGAATGTAGTAAGCTGGTGCCTACTGTGCAGTATACGAATATATACACTAAACCTAAATTTAACTAATAGTCTCTTAAAATACAATGAGCTTATTTTTCAATGATCATAATAACAGTGAACAATTCTGGAAACCACAAACTTTGTTAACCCTTTCTGTGGCTGTCATGTAGAACTATGTCACTGAGGCCAGGGTCCCTCATGTAGATGTAAGTCATGAGCTCAGCTCACTCAGATAACTGTGAGCAGTAAATTTTGACCTAGATATGAGAGAATGGGTTTATGCAGCAAGTCTGCACAGAATAAAAACGTTTCTGCTTCATGCGGTGCATGATAGGGAAAAAAAATTGACCATGTGGATGGTATAAAAATGACTTTTCTCGGACAGTTTTTATAGTTTTATTAGGCGTTTCTTGGCAAAATTTGATAGAATGGAAGACATACTACTGAAATACAGATGATTTTGATAGGTTTCAGAACCAGAAGTAGCTCGAAATTGAGTTCAACGTAGCAGAAATATTTGATATTTGCCAATGTTCCTGAGGACTGGTAACACGTCCCAACACCTCCCAGTCTCTTATGGGTTTTAATAGATCTGATTCAATTACTGGGACACTATAAACCATAACCAATCATTCCTGATTATATTTTATCTGAGAAATAGAGTAAACTCTATTTTTGTGTGATTAAGAATTCAAAATGGAAGGCAAGTGTAACATAGCTTGAGGGCATGATTAATGAACAGAGGAAATGTTTTTAGTGCTGGGAATGTCTATATTGTTTACTTTGGTCTCTATCTTTAAATTAGTATTTTTTAATTTTGTATAAAACTGGCCAAATTACTGACTTCTGTGCACTTTACAGGTAGCTGAAATATATGAATTGGCAGTTTCTTGTGCTCAATTGACAGGACATAAGGAATGTCAGTGAAATAGCTAAGAATTTAGTCGAATGGAGCAATGGTACTGGCTTAAAATAGGATTCATAATTGGCAAAATTGTTGAAGTGTAAATTGTGCTGAGACTGCTAACATTGTGCCTACACATTTTCATAAGTTTTCCATCAAATTTTTATTTTTTTAAATGGACACAGGGTAACATTAATTTCCAGCGTCTGGATAGTGATAAGGTTCAATTCAAGATTAATTTGCCCCACTGACAGAGACAAAAATGGATAATTCTTAAAATACGGATTTTGTCCATTAAATCTAAAATCTGTTAATTCAAGATCTATTCAATAGTGGTTTTGCTATATTTTTGATAAAGTGATATTCTGTACTGTACTGTATATTATAAAAGCTAAACTCAAATGAATTTTACAGTACCACTGCATTGTATAATTCTGTAACTACAAAATGTCTTTGAATCTATTTATTTTTTATTTTTTTTTTATTATCACACCGGCCGATTCCCACCAAGGCAGGGTGGCCCGAAAAAGAAAAACTTTCACCATCATTCACTCCATCACTGTCTTGCCAGAAGGGTGCTTTACACTACAGTTTTTAAACTGCAACATTAACACCCCTCCTTCAGAGTGCAGGCACTGTACTTCCCATCTCCAGGACTCAAGTCCGGCCTGCCGGTTTCCCTGAATCCCTTCATAAATGTTACTTTGCTCACTAATAAGAAATCAAGGAAAGCTTTCACATGAATAAGCGTATACATATATTCTATTAATATGTAATTGTGTAAAGAGAGTGAAAAAATTAAGACTAAATGTTGACGTATCAGTCACTTCTTTAAAAACATGCATGTCTAGAAGAAGACTCCACCCATCAACCTTTCATTCACCAACAGAGTCTGGCAAACAGCTTCCGCTAAGCATTTCTTCATACTTCTACATTTATTTATCCTGTTTTTCTTGGAAAAAAAAAAACATTCCTTACAAAATCTCTTTTTTAAACTTAATTCCACTAAATTGTCATTTACCCTTGGCACACTGATGTTTCCTACTATACAATTTACAAATCCCTCATTATTATTCTCTCACTTAATCCTGAAAACTAAACATTTATTTAGCCCCTCCCAAAATTTCTCTTCTCTCTAAACTTCTATCATTTCCAGGAGAATAAACACTTATCAAAACACATATCCCACTTTAACTCTAATTAACAAAAATTCTCAAATGCAAACATTTATATCCACTCCTTTCTTTCAAAAATTTTTCATTTAATAATAAACCTCTTTATTTAGCTCTTATTCTCCCTGACACACCTGACTTAGTAACTGATGCACATCAATTATTATAGAACAAAAAGGCACAATATCGTGACTGGAACAACAACACACAAATAACCCACACATAGGAGAGAGAAACTTACAACAACACTTTGGTCCAACTTGAACCATTTACAAAATCACACTAACAAAGGAGAGAGGGAGCCGGCATATACAGGAGAGACGGACAGGGACGGGACCCGGAGAGGAAGAAAAAGTAGTAGTGGTAAGGCTGGTAGTGCAAGTAGTAGTGGTAGTAGAAAGTAGGGACAGTAGTTTTAGTGGGACAAGAGATAACAAGGGAAGTGAAGGGTGAAGGAAGGCAAAAGTATGGTAGTAGCAATAGTAGTAGGAAAATTTTCAACAATAAACTTTGGCCTCTGTCCTTCTGACTTTGACCTTGTTCAACATTTCCGTGTTATTTGTCCCTCTCTGCCTTATTTCTATTGCCTTACTAAAATTCACAAACCTGATATCACTCTACATCCCATCATATCCTCCAGAGGTTCTGTCTCTTATTCTCTTGCGTCTTGGCTGGCCGAACTTTCACTCCTTTTCTTAGTATGTACTTTTTACTGCTCACCTCCATCACCCCAAGACTTCATCGAAAGTGTTCGCCCTCTCCCAATCTATAAGATGCTCAGTCTTGACAGAGTCCCTCTTCACCAATGTCCCTCTTGATGATATTCTTAATTTTCTCAGAGAGAGAAGGCCAATGAAGGGTTACTTGATCTCCTTATACCTACTGGTGTCTTTCTTGATCTTATTTGCCTTTGTGTAGACTAACTCCTTTTCCTTTCAAAGTAAATTTCATTCTCAAACGTTCAGTGTCACTATGAGCTCTCTCTTATCCCATTTTTGCTAATCTTTATATGGAATACCTCAAAGCTGTTCTTCTACCTATTAGTAGTGTCTGCCCTTCCCTCTGGCTCTGCTATGTAGATGACATCTTTGCTCTTTTTAGCCCCATGACTTTAGTCTCTTCCAACCATTTCTTAATCCCCTTAACAATCTTGCTCCTTCCATCAAGTTTAAAGCTGAATGGGAATCTAACTCTTTGCTTCCTTTCCTTGATGTATATGTCCAACGTTTGGCCACAGGCATTTCTTTTTCTGCTTATTGCAAGCCTCTGCACAGTGGTGCATACATTTACTTCTTTTCTTACCATGTTACCTCTGTCAAGAAAAGTGTTTTTATTTTTCTCTCTTTCCATGCCCTCCGCATTTGTGACCCACGGTTCCTTGAATCAGAAATTTCCACTCTAACCTTCCGATTTCATAAACTCTGCCTTCTCACATGCTAAATGGACTATCTTCTCTCTCAAACTCTCTACTCCTGTGAAATCTCCTGTTCTCTGCCTTCCCTATATTTCCAGTCTTTCTAATCTCAATAACTCTCTCCATTCCTTAGACATCAAACAAACCTTTCATCAGACTAACACCTTTCACAGTAATCTAGTTCATACCTCTCCTCCTGATATAGAGGCCCCTAGTGTCTACTCTATTTCATGTTCCTCTTGTCCTCTCCAATACTTTGAAGAAACTGGCCACACTCTGACAGACTCAAGGAATACAAAATAAGTGTTCAAAATGCTGATACCAATAATGTTCTTTTCTGTTATGTTAAGAGATCACAGTCATCCTATTAACTGGTCCTCTGCTAAAACTGTCTACCCTACTTTTAGCCTTCAGTCACCATCTTGTTGAAACATGCCTTATACACAACTTTCCTTGTATGAATCTTAGTCCTGGCTTTGTCTTTGTAGATGCCGTTCTTTCTCATTACATTGTCAAATGGTCCAAACTTCAGAACAATCATGACTTGACCTGATCCTTTCTTCTCCTCTCTCTTTACCTCTTCTTTATTTTTCTTTTTTCTTCTGCCTAAGGGTGTTCTGTTCTGTGTTTTTGGACCTACCCCTTGAGGGCCTTTTGATTTCCTGCAGTGCTCCTTTTTCTTGTCCTTTGGCTGACCCCACTTCCACTACTACTACCACCATTCCTATTACTTTTGTTACTACCATTACTTCTGCCTCCCTTCACCCTTCACTCTCTTTTCTATCTCTTGTCCCACTAAAACTACTCTCCCTTCTTTCTCCTATCATTACTACTACTACTACTCTACCTTAACACACTTACCAGCCTTACTACTACTACTTCCACTACCAGCCTTACTACTACTACTTCCACTACCAGCTCTTACACTTCACTCCACCTTACTACTATACTTCCACTACCAGCCTTACTACTACTACTTCCACTACCAGCTCTACTCATTTAGCCTTATTAACTTTAAGCCTTACATCACCATTACTTCTTTTCCTTCCTTTTTTGGCCCCATCCCTTTCCAACTGACCTATATATAATGGCTGCCACTCTCTTTTGTGTTAGTGTGAATTTGTAAATGGTCCAAGTCAGACCAAAAGGTCGCCATAAGCTTTTCTCCCATATGTGAGAGTTATTTGTATATCAAATATTAACCAATGTATATCAATTACCATTGCTCAGTACCCCTTGTGTCAAAATAAAATTTGCCAAAGTAGAATATAAATTATAAAAAATTTCCTTCCAATGATTTGGAATAACAAAAAATGATTTTATGTATTTTACTAACCTTGATAACCCCTTCATGGTGTCTATATGTTACCAGAATTGCACCACAAAAGAAAATAGAGCAGTACATAGAAAGAATTGCAAAGAATCCAGCACAGGAAGTTTCATGAATCCACCAGTGAAAATAAAACGGGATAAAAATAATACGAGCAACACCATACAGGCCAGCTAGCCACAATCCTGAATGTGGCTTTGCCTTGGGAAATGTTGAACCTGGAGAAACAAAAGGAAACTTAGTATTACACAAATAACATTTACTGTTTACCTGGAGACCTGTGCTTTATAATAAATCACACCTTTAGCTATGGGAACAAGACAACATCCTAACTTTCAAATTTCTAAAAGATAGCATGAATTTATTTTTTTAAATTGCATGAAACTCTAAGATTAGCTTGGTTAATACTGCAAACACTCTATAATAAACACTAGCCAATTTCATAATGTAGTGACAAAACAATTTTGGTTTGAAACGAACCAAGTCACAGACAAAATATGATCACAACAAAATCAAAACATAAAAGAGATGAGAAGTAACAATACATGTAAAATATTTTTTTTTTTTTACCACAACAGCCATCTTCCATCAAGGTAAGGTGACAAAAAAAAAAAATATTCACCATCATTCATTCAATAGCTGCCTTGCCAGAAGTGTGCAGTTGTCACAATCAACCTTTCACCTGTATCATCATCACCCATCCTTCAGAGTAGGTAGGCAGTTTTGAAATTTGAAGAGCACTTTGCCCAAGAAGATCATTAGGTATTCTTAACTCTTAAGAATAAAAAATAAACACAACACACAAGAACATTGGATGTAAAATTAACAACCAATAAAAACCTACTGGAATGAATAAAACACACAAAAAAATACTATCATAGTAAGTTTAAATAACCAGTATCAATTAAAAATTCCATTAAAATTTTAATGTCAAAAAGGCTCTCCTAAAAGTTCATGAGATCCCAACAGGCAACCCGGTAATTATAAAATACCAAAAAGAAAAAAGTCCAAAGCTGTGGGCAAACATTTAAAATGTGTTCCACAGTCAGCTACATGCTACAAACTACACAGAGCAGAGTAGGAACACCTGCAAACAGTTAAATACTGGCGAGTTGCGTGTACCCAATCCTCCATCAAGAGTCACATGAAAGTGATAATTCTAGTGGGGAGGGGGGGCAAAAACCTACGTCCTGCCAAACCCTCTGGGGCTCACTAGGCCCACCACTTCCTAGAATATAAGCTATGTTTGTGGCCCATGAAGTCATTGTGAGACAGACGTCTGCTAGACAGGGAGCAACACAATATATACTAATATGTTACTAAGCCCCCATGCATAACAAGAAAATCAAGTGCCTAAGAACCTCAATAAGTTACAATCCCACTGCCTCCAGCATCTATTACAGAGAGCAAACTGGAGAGGAGGATTCTGGCACTCTAACAGGAGGGGGTAAATGATCACAATGCAAATCTGGAAGAACACACCATATGAAGTCCAGAGAAACAGAACTGAAACAAAGGGGTCTTTGCTTGAGAAGGCATCCATATAAACATTATGGCAGATCTGTGACCCATCATTCATGATGCTAACTTCCAAAGGAATCTGCAAGGCCTCCATAATACCCCTCCTATCCTGGATAAAGCAACTACCATCCCATACAGGGTGGTGGACTGCAAAGTCACCCAGAAGAAGGAATGAATGAGGTAGCTCACAGATTAAGTTAGGAACATGAGAGCAGCTGAAAACCCAACCTGAAGGGAAGTACAAAGTTTACCCATAATACAGACAATCACTGTATTTTTTGCAAAAACATGTAGATATTAAAATAAATGAATCTGAAGTAGTTGAAAAAAAAAAAAAGGAAATTTTTTAGATATGCTCATAAACAAATTAAAATTTGTTGCCCATTTCAAGCACATATAAAAAAATACATAAAAAATCACAGCCATACTTTCCAAAATTCATCATTATGTTCCTTATTCTACACTGCTAAGCACTAACATGCTATCACTCTCATTTACCTATATCTCATATATGCAATATGTGCCAGGGGATCTACTTCAACTACCCATTTCAAACTAATCATCACACAATAAAAGGCAGTTTTCAGAGCTATCAAAAAATAAATGAAGGCAACATTCACATCCCTAAACTTACTAAACACTAATGCCATATTTCTACAGCACAGCACAATAATGCTGATGCTGACCTAGGAAACGTCCTTCAAAAATAACAAAACTTCTTTATTTTGATTAATTTTTGCTTTTTAACAAAATATTGAGACAGACCTTTAGATCTTTAGCAAGAAGACCAAAAAAATCTACAGTGTACTACCTAAATTTCAAATGTCACTTAATTTTATTTTATAGCAAATTTTTCTGTCACTTTTCAATCTCAATGCAACAAAATCCTGCCATGTACTCACATTAAGGTTTACTGCATGCAACTGGCATCCTCACTAATGCAATAACATGCAGAATTTCCAAGTAAATGCCATGCTACTAGCATTGTCAATTTGTCAGGTTTTTTTTTTTTTTTTTTTTTTTTTTTTTTTGAGACATGAAGTATACGAGGAAAAGTCCATGTGAACTTTCCTCAGATATTATTTATATAGAAATACGGATACAGCTGCAAAAAAAATAAAAAAAATCCTATCTTAGTAAATATCAACACAATGTTAATGATAAAATCAAATTACAATCCCACTGTCATACACTACCTCGCACTAAGTCTACATCAATAAATTCCGTCTTGGGCTTTGCCGTTTTGCGTGGAGTATAGGAGAGACCTTGGAGTATTCTTTGTTCTACCGTTGTTTCCCATGACTGTTTATCATAGAGACCTATTCGTCCCTGGTACCATCCAAGTGCAGATTCTAATACCATCCTGGAAGAAAAACAAAATATACAGTGGAACTTTGGTACTAGAACAATTCAGTATTAGAACACTTTGTTCATTAAACAAAACGCTCAGTAGTCAACCGTTTGCTCAGCACTCAACCAACCAAACAAACATGACCTGCCAAAACGTCGCTGTAAACTATTTCATGTTTCTTTGCAATTTTTTGGTGTTTTTTTTATATTATTTGTATAAATAAGTCACCATGGGGCCTAAAGGGTTAGTGATAACAGCCAACCAAAAAGAAAATTGGTTGGGAAAAATTTGTTCTGTACTTGAACAGACTGGCACTCTAACAGTCTTCTGGAACCAATTAAGTTCGAGTGCCTAGGTTCCAAAATCTACAGAATAACCAAAAATTTATAGCACTGAAAAGAAATTAGAGTACTTCTGATAAAATCCAGTTTTTACTTTATTTTCTAATAAGCATTTTGAAATTAGAATCAAATCCAAATACAAAACTACAGATACCATAAAGCTACATTATACATACTGCACAATTAATACAAGCAATGTACAGTGTTAACTTTAGTTTTTATATCCATTAGCTTGAACTTTGCCTAAGTATAAAATCTACCTTTACAATTTACAGTATCTGCATCCATACCTTAAACTGTACTGTACAGTACTATGAAAAATACCCATGAAAAATAATAAGAATGGAGATCACCCGAGTGCTTTAATGCATTTGAATACACATCTTTACCCTTTCTCTACTTAGGTATGCAATATAAATTAAATATATGATCTGTACATACAGTGTTTTCAGGCTCTGATATGAAGAATATATTTTTTAATTCTGCACGACTAGTCTTACATGCTAAAGAAAGCTTATACAGTAATGATTATTTTTATTTTACTTACTAAGGCTATAATTATTTGTCCTCTTTGTATATCTATAGACTACTTATTTGCAACCCAAAACAAATACTGCATATTTTTGTACAATGTACGTATACACAGTGAAACCCCGGGCATCAGCCGATGTGGATATTGGCCAAATTGGATTTAGGCCAGCAACTAGGAAATCGGCCGTATTGGATGCGTCCGCCCGCCACTCCGCCGTGTTCATGAGTCAGTCTAGCTGTGTCTCTAGGTAAGTGAGCAACACTCCGGGCATTCATCCAAATATTTCGCTATAATCCATTGTTTTTTTGTGGTTGTTTATTGAGTGCAACTGCAAAATAGGCCACCACAGGCCCAAAGAAAGTTCCTAGTGCCAGCCCTTTGGTAAAGAAAATGAGAAATGCTATAGAATGCAGTGACAAAACCTTGTCCCACTTCAGGCAAATCTTAAAGAGACACCAGAAACAGACCTCTCTAGACAGTTGTTTTGTGTGACAGGGGTGCAGTGACTCAAGCTGGTCCTAGTGCCAGTAAAAAACAAAGAAGGGAAGTAACCCCAGAGAAGGCTTTGATACCTGAAGTCCTCATGGAAGGGGAGTCCCCTTCCAAATAATAACCCCAGCTCCCTCTCCCCTCCTCACCTTCTTCAATAAAGGTATGTAATGTTCATTTATCATTAAAATTTGTGCTTTACATTAATTCTCATTGTTTTCTGTATGTAAAACTATAGTTAATCTTTAAAAAATGTATTTTTTGTTAATATTTTTGGGTGTCTGGAACAGATTAATTGTACATGTACATCTTTCTTTCAACACACCGGCCGTATCCCAACGAGGCGGGGGTGGCCCAAAAGGAAAAACGAAAGTTTCTCCTTTTATATTTAGTAATACAGTATATACAGGAGAAGGGGTTACTAGCCCCTTGCTCCTGGCATTTTAGTCGCCTCTTACAACACGCATGGCTTACAGAGAAAGAATTCTGTTCCACTTCCCCATGGAGGTAAGAGGAAATAAACAAGGACAAGAACTAGAAAGAAAACCCAGAGGGGTGTGTATATACATGCTTGTACATGTATGTGTAGTGTGACCTAAGTGTAAGTAGAAGTAGCAAGACGTACCTGAAATCTTTCATGTTTATGAGACAGAAAAATGGACACCAGCAATCCTATCATGTAAAACAATTACAGGCTTTTGTTTTACACTCACTTGGCAGGACGGTAGTACCTCCCTGGGCGGTTGCTGTCTACCAACCTACTACCTTTATATGTACATGTATATACATTAATTCTTAGGGAAATATTACTTCAGTTTTCGCCCTTTTCAGATTTAGGCCAACCTTCTGGAACAGATTACAGCTGAAATCTGGGGTTCCACTGTACAGCAGGCAGACAGTTTAAAATTTGAAGCACATTTTGTGTAGATCGTACAGTGGTCTAAGCAATAAAAAAAATACATATACAGTATATATATATATACATATGTATACATGCACAGGCATGCACACACATACAATATGGTATAAAGTATATGTATGTATGCATGCAGGCATGCACACTCGCATACAGATAAAATTAACGAACAATAAAGCACTAGCATGAATAAAACAACACAAATATTATCACACCATGTTACAACAACCAGCATCAGTTAAAAATCTCCTTAAACTGTTAATGTCAAGAATCTCCTTACTGTATGCAATGCTGTGTACACCATTCATGTTTCAATAAGATCACAGTAAACAGGTGATATCACAATATGCAGAACAACCACTGTGAAAAAAATAGTGAAATTCCAAGAGCTTTCATGACTTCTCACATTATCAAGGAACCATATAGTTCCTTGATAATGTGAAAAGTCACGAAAGCACTTAGAATTTCATTATTTTTTCACAGTGGTTGCACTAATCATGTTTATGCATAATCTACAACAATTTATATTGTTGTAAAATAAACTTATCATAGGTAATGTTGATTTAAACAAAAATGAACAATAAAACAGCAGAACACAGGACATTGAAAGTCTAACATTATGATAAATCTGGCAACACTGCAAACAAGATTAACTAAGTTGCTGAATGCTCATTACCAAGCTTCTAACATTTATAAATGAAATCATAGTCTGTGATAGTTTATCATGTACTGACAAAAAAAAGAATAAACGAAGAAAGCCATGAAAAAGCATAACAAGAAGAAAAATTAAAAAGATAAAATTAATGAATACAGAGAAAAGAAGAAATAGTTGAATATGAAGACAGAAGAAAAAGAGAAAAAGAGGAAAAAGAGAAAAAGAGAAAAAGAGAAAAAGAGAAAAAGAAAAAAAGAAGAAAAAGAAGAAAAAGAGAAAAAAAGAAAAAGGAAAAAAAGAAAAAGAAGAGATTACAAGTAAATACAGTACTACCGGCAACAAGTAAATACCAGCAAACACATTTGATACAAAATCAGAGAAATGTTTTTTTGGGTCTGCCCAAACGGGATACACCTGTATGAGGAAATTACATGCTCTATTATAAGACAAGAACACCAATAAAATATCCTTGAAAGACATGTCAGCCTGGTATGACAGCTGGGAAAATAAAATGGGTGGGTTGGACAGGGCTGTCTTAGAAGACAGTGCTCCAGAGGGTCCTGGTGTTGTCCTAGAGGACAGTGCACCAAATGGAGATAGTGGCCCTGGTGATGAAACAGGTAAAGACAATGCTATTCAATCTATCCCAACACCTGAAACCCATTCTCTTTGCTGACGACACGACTTATGTCATCTCTCACCCTAATCTTGCCACCCTCAACACCATTGTTAACCAGGAGCTGATCAAAATATCGACTTGGATGACAGCCAATAAACTTAAGCTTAACACTGACAAAACCTACTATATTATGTTTGGTAGCAGAGCAGGAGATTTATTTATTTATTTATTTATTTATTTATTTAGTAATTTTAGCATACATAGAGATGCACAAATTAACATTAAGATCGACAACACTCTAATTACCAGACATAATGAGGGCAAATTCCTAGGCCTATACCTTGACAACAACCTGAATTTCAGCACCCATATCCAACACATAACCAAAAAAGTATCCAAAACAGTTGGGATCCTCTCCAAGATACGATACTACATGCCGCAAAATGCCCTTCTCACACTATACCACTCACTTATTTATCCATACCTCACCTATGCTATTTGTGCTTGGGGATCAACTGCAGCAACACACCTAAAGCCAATAATAACCCAACAAAAAGCTGCAGTAAGAATAATCACTAAATCCCATCCCTGGCAACACCCCCCCCCACTCTTCATAGATCTAAACTTACTCCCTGTTCAGTACATCCACACTTACTACTGTGCAATCTACATCTACAGGACCTTAAACTCCAATATCAACCTTGACCTAAAATGCTTTCTTGATAGTTGTGACAGAACCCACAGGCATAACACCAGACACAAACATCTCTACGACATTCCCCATGTCCGACTAAACCTTTACAAAAATTCAATGTATGTCAAAGGCCCTAAAATCTGGAACACCCTACCCGAGAACTCTAGAACTGCAGACACATTCATCACCTTCAAAACTACATTAGAAAACATCTTATCTCCTGATAAACCCCATCAACTAACTACACGAATACCACCTGGTGGTTCACACTTACACTCACTCACCCATTTGACCATAAACAGAAATATTAATCTCAATCTTAAAATAATGAATCCTATGATACTCCAATACTGAAACTATGTACTGTGCCAAAACAAAAGCATTCACATTGCTAAACTCACAAACTAGTATTTAGTCACTTAGCCATAATACCAACTTACCTCATAATTTGTAATATTTTAAAATAAAGAATTAAACTAAGTCTGCCCGAAATGCCTAGCCATGCTAGGCATTCTAGTGGTACACTCTGTAATCATTATTTAACTACATGTAAACCACACAACAACCAAATTCTGTAAATTCAACATTGTAATCTTTATAGAGAATAAACTTTGAATTTGAATTTGAGTACAGAGGTACAAAATAGCGATACTGCTGGAGACAGAACAAAAGGGGATGATGGATCAGGGAATAGTGTTGACACATTACCAGCAAAAACTGGTGGAAGCACTGATGTCCATACAGGGGCGATAAACAGAGGGAAAACAGAAAAAAATGCACCAGCAGCAAATGCGGCCACAAAAAGTCTTAGCAAACAAAATTTCAGTCTATGCAAATTCTATGCCTTGGGTATCTGCAGGCATCGTATATCTGGTAAAACAGGTGGGACATGCACCTTTGACCATCCCAAAAAATGCCGCACCCACATGACAATGGGAGGGTGCAACTCCCCTTCTGGTAACTTATTTCAACCCGAAATGTGTCACTTGTCATTCCATGAATGAAAATGCTACAACGTATACTGCCAGGCACATCATCTAAAGGGGACAAGAAGGCACAGACCAGCCAGACTATGGGAAATAAAAGAGGGGAGCCATAACCTCTCCAGAGAAAGAGATTTTTTAGTGCCAGGAAGGAAAAGAGACTGGCAAGAATTGACAGAAATCTTACACAAACTGAAAACATATCTGGAGCAGAGACACAGTCATTGGCCTCCACGCCAAAACAAAATATTAGAGCCAGCAAATAAAACCCCCTTAAAATCCATCAAACATACAGGGTCTAAAGGACATCAACAATAACAAAATTCCTTACATCAAGGGACTGCTCAAGGAGTCGAGTGCAATGTTTGCAGCTTTCACAGAGACCCACATAAAGGATCATTTTGTTAACGAAATATGGATCCTAGGTTAATAAGTGTCAGGGGCCCGAGACTGTTCAACTGCCTCCCAGCACACATAAGGGGATACCAACAGACCCCTGGAGTCTTCCATAAGCCTGGCGACATGGACAAGCACCTAAAGTCAGTTCGATCAGCCCGGAACTGCTGGCGCATCGTTGGCTTGCGTTAGAGCCAGCAAAAAACCCCTTAAATGATCAGGTCTAAGATCCACACAAGTCCTGGTCATCAGACGGCTCACGGGAAGTGCGTTGCACTTCAGGAACCCTCTCCAGGTATTAACTCCAGGTATTCAGATGCGACAGACAGAGTCACTCATTTGCTCAGAACTACTAAACACCTCAAATGATGTACGTAGTTGAAGTTTTGGTGGTAAAGGCTGAAAACCAAAACCTCGTCATTGTGGTGGTATACAAGCCTCTGGATGCAACTTCCCAGCAATTCCAGGAACAGCTTTTGAAAATTGACCACTGTCTGGAAAATATCCCAACTCCTGCCCCAAACATCTTGCTACTGGGAGATTTTAAGCTTAAGATGCCTAAAATGGAGAAGTGTAGCAAATAACATTTTAGAAGAGATCACCCAAGGAGGCAGCTCAGATGAAAATTCACACACACACGGGCTATTAAATTTCTGCACCAAATTCACCTTAAACCAGCAAATATTAGACTCTACAAGACTAGAAAATACACTGGACCTCATCTTCACTAACATCGACAATGTGATTTGTAATATAACTATATCAAAGACAATACACTCAGATGACAACATAATAAAGGTACAGATATGTATGCACAGGGCTCCTGACCAGCAAAATGTGATCAGTTATGAGGGTGTCTTCACAAAATTCAACTTCAGTAACAAAATCATACAATGGGAACAAGTCAACCATGTCCTAAATGAAACAAGCTAGGAAGAAATCCTAAATAATATGGATCCAAACCTTTGCCTAGAAAAAATAAACTCTGTGGTTCTTGAGATCTGCTCAAGGCACATTCCATTAAGAAAAAGAAATAGAAGATGTAAA
>NC_069402.1:54029433-54071877 GCF_026875155.1 Cherax quadricarinatus
ATCTTGTTTGTTATACATTGTAATGTGACAATTTGTACAACTATAATGATTCAATATCGAAATGTTCAAATTTCATTGTTTCAAATACTCATTTGCACTTCATTGTAAATTGTTTATGGTAGTTTTACCACTAAATTTTTCATTGCTTGTTAATTTTAAGTTAATTTTAAGCCTGCCCATAATGCTCTGCATACAAGGGGCTTTTGGCATGTACACCCAACTACTATAATTCTTGTACAACTATGTATCATGTCCAAAAAAAATATATGAATATGAATATGAATGTGAATGCATATAACCATTCTCAACTGGACATCTAAACGGACTAAGAGCACATTCTATTCCTTTCTTTTATTATTTAAAAAGGTTACACAGAATAATAGCAATCCAAAAAAGTATCCAAAACGGTTGGGATCCTCTCCAAGATACGATACTACGTGCCGCAAAATGCCCTTCTCACACTATACCACTCACTTATTTATCCATACCTCACCTATGCTATTTGTGCTTGGGGATCAACTGCAGCAACACACCTAAAGCCAATAATAACCCAACAAAAAGCTGCAGTAAGAATAATCACTAAATCCCATCCCTGGCAGCACACCCCCCCACTCTTCAAAGATCTAAACTTACTCCCAGTTCAGTACATCCACACTTACTACTGTGCAATCTATATCTACAGGGCCTTAAACTCTAATATCAACCTTGACCTAAAACGCTTTCTTGATAGTTGTGACAGAACCCACAGGCATAACACCAGACACAAATTCTGGCCACGAAATAGAGCGAAACACCAACGTCAAAGACCTGGGAGTGATTATGTCGGAGGATCTCACCTTCAAGGACCATAACATTGTATCAATCGCATCTGCTAGAAAAATGACAGGATGGATAATGAGAACCTTCAAAACTAGGGAGGCCAAGCCCATGATGACACTCTTCAGGTCACTTGTTCTATCTAGGCTGGAATATTGCTGCACTCTAACAGCACCTTTCAAGGCAGGTGAAATTGCCGACCTAGAAAATGTACAGAGAACTTTCACGGTGCGCATAACGGAGATAAAACACCTCAATTACGGGGAGCGCTTGAGGTTTCTAAACCTGTATTCCCTGGAACGCAGGAGGGAGAGATACATGATTATATACACCTGGAAAATCCTAGAGGGACTAGTACCGAACTTGCACACGAAAATCACTCACTACGAAAGCAAAAGACTTGGCAGACGATGCACCATCCCCCCAATGAAAAGCAGGGGTGTCACTAGCACGTTAAGAGACCATACAATAAGTGTCAGGGGCCCGAGACTGTTCAACTGCCTCCCAGCACACATAAGGGGGATTACCAACAGACCCCTGGCAGTCTTCAAGCTGGCACGTGGACAAGCACCTAAAGTCAGTTTCCTGATCAGCCGGGCTGTGGCTCGTACGTTGGTTTGCGTGCAGCCAGCAGCAACAGCCTGGTTGATCAGGCTCTGATCCACCAGGAGGCCTGGTCACAGACCGGGCCGCGGGGGGGGTTGACCCCCGAAACTCTCTCCAGGTAAACTCCAGGTAAACACAAACATCTCTACGACATTCCCCGTGTCCGACTAAACCTTTACAAAAATTCAATGTATGTCAAAGGCCCTAAAATCTGGAATACCCTACCTGAGAACTCTAGAACTGCAGACACATTCATCACCTTCAAAACTACCATTAGAAAACATCTTATCTCCCTGATACACCCCGTCAACTAACTACACGAATACCACCTGATGGTTCACACTTACACTCGCTCACTCATTTGACCATAAACAGAAATATTAATCTCAGTCTTAAAATAATGAATCCTTTGATACTCCAATACTGAAACTATATACTGTGCCAAACCAAAAGCATTCACATTGCTAAACTCATAAACTAGTATTTAGTTACTTAGCTATAATACCAACTTACCTCATAATTTGTAATATTTTACAATTAAGAATAAAACTAAGTATGCCCGAAATGCCTAGCCATGCTAAGCGTTCTAGTGGTACACTCTGTAATCACAATTTTACTACATGTAAACCAAACAATAACCAAATTTCTGTAAACTCAGCATTGTAATCCTTATAGAGAATAAACTTTGAATTGAATTGAATTGAATGTGTATAGTATCCAACGAGAAACGTATTTTCACAAACTACATGACCTGTTATAAACGACTAGAAAAAGCTTGGGGCTGGTTATTATATCTTATAATTTCATAATTGACATCTTAGACACCCTCCTACTTCATATGGGAGTAGGAGGATGATGGTAGAGTGGGGCTGGCACCGACCACAATCTTAGGGTAACCGTGGCCGGTGACATATCCGCTCTGCGCTACTTTGAGAATTCTCTCCCTGCTTTAGTTGCTCTCTTGCAACATTGCATAGGTCCTGATGATGCACTGAGAAATGTGAAATTATTTGAGCTAAAGATTTCAACTCACAGAACTGTGAGAGGCTTTACGCAGTTTAAGCATTTCAGGAGTTCTGAGGCGCTTAAAACCTATCTCAATTTGTCTAGTTAGTGACTTTAGTTCTCTAGGTTTGAGGTTATCATAATATTTATGCTGTCCAATATGCTTATTTTTCCCGCCTTTCGTTTTAGTTAATTCATTAGTTTAAAAAAATGTATTGTAGTTACAAGATTATCATTAAATTTCTGGACAGTCTTCTGTTCATAATCCCTGTATTAGTTGGAGATGCGATCAGTAAGCTTAGTCTCTTGTTCCTGCTCAACTACTAACTTTCTTTTGCTTAGTTTTTCTCCAGTTAAGGTCACATTGGCTATGTTTTCGTATATAGTGGCTGTTATATGTGAATGGTCAGACATTAGATCACCAATGACGTCAAAATAATCAGTTGTATATGACAGATTAAAACCTATGCATTTATCAAGAGTTCCTCCCTTAATGTGAGTTGACTGATTTTTACTATTATTATGGACATCATCATAAGCTTCTAAAAGTGAGATTCACCTTTTTCTATTGGTATTTATGGTAAGGTTACCCAACTTTTTTGTGTCTAGCATTTAGTAACTTTATTCAAGTATACACAATACAGTTACATAGATTATCATACATAACAACATATGTGTAGAGAACCTGGGATAACCCAAAAAAGTCAAAGTGACTTATTTCCATTGGGGTTCTTTTAATACCTTATTATTATTATTCTATAAAGGAAATAATATCTTATTATTATACTATAAAGTAGATATACTAGGAATAAGGTAAAATGTTATTTATATTTACATGTGTGTTAGCAAAAATATAAAAAAAATTATTCTCCTGCCCATAATGCTCTGCATACAAGGGGCTTTTGGCATGTACACCCAATCACTGTATTTCTTTGTACAACTATGTATCATGTTCAATTAGAAAATAAATAAATTTGTCGCCACATTCATTAGGTACCTTTTGGCACTGTTCTTGAACTGGTTCATGCTATGACTGGCTTTGACATGTACAGGCAATCTGTTCCATTCCTTTATTGCTGTACAATAAAAGGTATTTGAAACCTGGACACTGACTGTGGGTACTACTGTACAATACTACTGTACAAAGTTGTGTTCTCTCTCCCTACTTGACAAAATTGGCAGCAAGATATTCTGGACAATGTTGGTGTACAATTGTATAAATTTGATTAAACTTGAATTGTTTTACTTTGTCTTCAACATTCAGCCTATCTAATTGTTGTAATTTATCCTGGCCTACATGTTCTCTTGGACTCAGGTCCAGGATAAATCTTACCATCTTGTTCTGGGTGATTTGCAGTCTATCTTTCAGTTTTTTTGTCAGGGCAAAGTACCATGAAGAGAAAGTTAGTTTTAGTTTAATATGTTTATTATGCACCCCATACCCATCCTGTGGGCGGTAGTCAAAAGATTACAGAGGTACATAATTGGTCCAGGGACTGGACTCCAAAGTTTTGATAGCTGAGCAAGTTACAGAGGTAATGAACTCACAATTTACAAAGGTAATGAACTCACAATTTACAAAGGTAATGAACTCACAATTTACAAAGGTAATGAACTCCAGGTAAGTCTGGTCACAATCATGACAAGTTACAAAGGTATTTACAGATTACAGAGGTACGTAATGGGTCCAGGGACTGGGCCCCCAAAGTTTTGATAGCTGAACTAGGTACAAAGGTAATGAGCTCACAAGTTACAAAGGTAATGAATTCTGTAGAATGGTTACTTACGTTTATACTTTGGCTACAATCATGAACAAATTATAGAGTAATGAGCAATTCACACTTCCACACCCGGTCACAACTGTAATGAGTTATTGGTGCAAATATTGATTGTTGAGTCACACACACCACACACACACACACACACACACACACACACACACACACACACACACACACACACACACACACACACACACACACACACACACACACACACACACACACACACACACACACACACACACACACACACACACACACACACACACACACACACTTTAGTTTAATATCTTTATGCACCCCATACCCATCCTGTGGGCGGTAGCAAGTGTAGTCCATATGACATTGTATAAGGGCTGGACATAGGGTTCTGCGAGCCTCAGTGGGCTCAGTATTAATTAAATTAGGTGGATCTGTATGATGGGGAAGGTTGGTAGATACATAAGCATTCAGTACATTCAGTGCAGAGTAGTCAGTATGTACCTGAATGTTATGAAACTGGAATTTATCAAGGTTTGAGAACTCCCAGTTCCCCGGGAGGTGGGCAGAAGGGCTCAGTACAGCTTGTGTCGTGGTGGCCCTTGACAACCACAACAACAACAAAATCAAAATTTATTTGTGTCCAGGTTTGTGTCAGGCAGTCGTCCAGAGAGGACGTTCTGCACCAGCTTGCGTTGAGCGTCGATGTCTCGTGCTTGCCTGAGCATCAGTCACAAATTTTCCCTGTTCTGCTCAGTTTTAGCCAGCTCCATTTTTCCGGTCTGCGGATAATTTTGTGACCCGTAGGCGTCCCGTAGCTGGTAATTAATATTTGCACCGATAACTCATTACAGTTGTGACCGGGTGTGGACGTGTGAATTGCTCATTACTTTATAATTTGTTCATGATTGTAACCATGTATAAACGAAAGTAAGTAAATAAATTTACTTACATGATTCATTACTTTGTAACTTAACATAAGAACATAAGAACGAAGGAACACTGCAGAAGGCCTACTGGCCCATGCGAGGCAGGTCCAAGTCTCCTACCGGCTTAAGCCAATGCACCCAACCTAGTCAGGTCAGGTCACATTGACTTAAGGGAGGAACACGGCAACCGACCTGGTAGCACAAGCTATCAGGTCTAACTCACACCCACCCACATCCACTCATGTATTTATCCAACCTATTTTTAAAGCTACACAACGTTCTGGCCTCTATAACGGTACTTGGGAGTTTGTTCCACTCATCCACAACTCTATTACCAAACCAGTACTTTCCTATATCCTTCCTGAATCTGAATTTTTCCAACTTAAAACCATTGCTGCGAGTCCTGTCTAGGCTAGATATTTTCAGCACACTATTTACATCCCCTTTATTTATTCCTGTCTTCCACTTATACACCTCAATCATATCCCCCCTAATTCTACGTCTTTCTAGAGAGTGCAGATTCAGGGCCCTTAGTCTATCCTCATAGGGAAGGTTCTGATACATGGGATCATCTTTGTCATCCTCCTTTGTACATTTTCCAGAGAATTTATATCCATTCTGTAATACGGTGACCAAAACTGTGCAGCATAATCTAAATGAGGCCTAACCAAGGATGTATAGAGTTGAAGAACAACCTGAGGACTCCTATTATTTATGCTTCTTGATATGAAGCCAAGGATTCTATTAGCTTTATTGCAAACACTTATGCACTGTTGTCTTGGTTTCAGATTACTGCTAACCAGAACTCCTAAATCTTTTTTCGCAATCCGTAATATTAAGATCTACATTATTTAGTTTATATGTGGCATGGTTATTGTCCTGTCCAATATTTAGAACTTTGCATTTGTCTATATTAAACTGCATCTGCCACTTCTCCGACCACTGCATCAGTCTATTCAAATCTTCCTGGAGTGCTCGAATGTCCTCGTCAGAATGAATTCGACGGCCTATTTTGGTGTCATCGGCAAACTTGCCGATGTCGCTCTTTATGCCCTCATCTATGTCGTTTATGTAGATTGTGAACAGCAGGGGGCCCAACACTGACCCCTGTGGAACACCGCTCGTGACACTTCCCCACTCTGATTTCTCCCCATTTATGCAAACTCTCTGCTGCCTATTTGTCAACCATGCCTCTATCCAGGAAAAAATTTCTCCTCCTATTCCATGTGCTTTAATTTTCCTCAATAGTCTCTGATGTGGGACCCTGTCAAAAGCCTTACTGAAGTCCATATACACAATATCATATTCATTACCATGATCTACCTCCTCAAATACCTTAGTGAAAAAAGTTAATAAATTCGTAAGGCAGGAACGCCCCTTTGTAAAACCATGCTGAGATTCGTTGATTAATTTATGTTTTTCAAGGTGGCTACGAACTGCCTCGGCAATTATTGATTCCATAAATTTTCCCACTATGGAGGTTAGGCTTATTGGTCTATAGTTCGAAGCTAAGGACCTGTCACCTGTTTTGAAAATAGGTATCACATTTGCCATTTTCCACTTATCTGGCACCATGCCAGTTTGTAGTGATATGTTGAAAAGATTAGCCAAAGGGGTGCTAAGCTCCTCTTTACATTCCTTTAGAACCCTTGCATACAGTTCATCAGGGCCTGGGGATTTGTTAGGTTTTAATTTATCTATTTGCCTAAGGACCATGTCACTTGTGACCCTAATAGTGCACAGTTTATTATCGTCCTGTTCTACATAATTTATCATTACTGGAATATCGCTGGTATCCTCCTGTGTAAAAACTGAGAGGAAGTATGTGTTAAAAATTCTACACATTTCCTTATCACTGTCAGTGAGCTGACCCGAGGAACTTTTGAGTGGGCCTATCTTGTCCCTGATCTTACTTCTGTATACCTGAAAGAATCCTTTTGGGTTAGTCTTCGATTCTCTTGCAACTTTAACCTCATAATCTCTTTTTGCTTTTCTAATTCCCTTTTTTATTTCTCTCTTTAACTGAATATATCGATTTCTCAATTGCCCCTCTCCTCTTTTGATTTGCCTATATATGCCTCTCTTTTGACCAATCAGATATTTTAATCTATTGTTCATCCATTTAGGATCATTTTTGTTTGATCTGATTTCCCTATTTGGAACATAATTTGACTGAGCAGCTAGAACTATGCCCTGGAAAGCATCATATCGGCAACCATCACCACCTACCTGACCCTTAGTCAGGTCATTCCAGTTCAGCCCACCTAAGTAATTTTTCAGTCCTATGAAATCAGCCAAGCGAAAGTCAGGGACGGAGACTTGATTGCCATTATTAGGGGAATTCCATGATATATTAAAACTGAGTGATTTGTGATCACTTTCCCCAAGCTCATCATTAACCTCAAGATTATTAATTAGTGTTTCCCTACTGGCAAGAACGAAGTCAAGGAGGTTATTTCCCCTAGTTGGCTCTGTCACAAACTGTTTTAAAAAACAATCCTGGATCGTATCAAGAAAGTCACCTGACTCTAAATTTCCTGTCAAATTGCTCCAGTCAATCTGTCTATAGTTGAAATCTCCCATTAGCACAACATTTTCGTATGTAGATGTCTTCCGAATTTCGTCCCATAGAAGTTTACTGCACTCCCTATCAAGATTTGGGGCCCTGTAAATCACACCCAAAATTAGTTTTTCTCGGCCCTCGAGAAGCTGTAACCAAACAGATTCAGTGGCTGACGCTTCTAATTTAATATCTTGTCTAACACAACAATTTAAATTGTCTCTGACATACATCGCTACTCCACCACCTTCCTGTTGACCCTGTCAGTGTGGAATAATTTATAGCCTTGTATGTGACATTCAGAGGTCATCTCTCTATCTTTCAGATTGAGCCAGGTCTCTGTTATAGCAATAATATCTATGTTTCCTGCACTTGCAATTAATCTTAGCTCATCTATCTTATTTCTTACACTCCTGCTATTAGTATAGTAAACCTTAAGGGAGCTAGTCCCTTGCTGCCCTCTGCTGTCCCCCTTTGTCTGCTGACCTGATCTATTGTCTTTATTTATAACTTCATGCTGAATGCCTTTTATACATTTACTGTTTCCAACCCAAGTGTTGCAACCTGCTTGTTTCCCACACACACCCATACCTCTATCTTCCATCAGTTTAAAATCATAGGCATTTCACCAATGGCCTTCTCAATCGAGTCTGCAAGTGCTACCACCCCCAGCCCCAGAGAGATGTACCCCATCCCCTTGCATACATATCATGTTTGCCATAAAGTTGTTCCAGTTGTAAATGAATGGGATTGCAAGTTCCTTGCAGTATCTGTCTAGCCAGCAATTTACACCAATTGCTCTAGACAACCATTCATTTCCTACTCCCCTTCTAGGCAAGATGCTACATATGATTGGGATCCCTCCCTTAGACTTAATGAAATCTATAGCTGACCTGTACTTATCTAGCAGCTCTTCTCTCCTACCCTTCCCAATATCATTTCCACCAGCATTGAGACAGATAAGGGGCTTGTTCCCATTACCTGACATGATATTATCCAGCCTGTTGACAATGTCCCCAACACCAGCTCCAGGGAAGCACACTCTATCTCTCATCGTCTTATTCCTATTACAAAAAGCACGGTCCATATATCTTACCTGAGAGTCACCAACCACAAGAATGCGCTTACCTCCATTAGCAGGGGCAGTAGTACCCTTTTACCTTCACTGGCCACTGAAGTACATTCATCCTGAAGAACAGAGAAGCGATTTCCTACCTTCAGATCTTCACTCTTAACTTTCCTTACTCTGATGCGCCTTCCATTACTGTGAACCACTCGCCACTTGTAGCAGGTGCTGGACTGCACCTCACTGCTGGTAGCCGTTGCTACCTCCCCCACTACAGCCTCCTCACAGCGAGAGACAGACTGCACCTCACTTGAAGCCTCATTCCCCACAACTCCAGCCACCTCACACTCTCTCCCAGACCCATTGAGGTGGACCTTCAGCCTCCTAATCTCCTCCTGGAGAAGCAAGACCTCCTCCTTCAACTCTCCAACCTCAATTTTTAAAACACTGCAGAAGCAAGCCATGCTTTGTAACCGTCCACACTAATCCCCAAAGCAGCTCAGGGTCTGTGACCTCACGTGACGACTGACCACTGACAACTGACGACTGACCACTGACAACTGGGACTTCATTACCTTTGTACCTTGTTCAGCTATCAAAAATTTGGGGTCCAGTCCCTGGACCCATTATGTACCTCTGTAATCTTTTGACTACCGCCCAAAACATAGGTATGGGGTGCATAATAAAGATATTAAACTAAGCCGTAGCTGGATCGCTCGCACACTCGGCTCACACACTGAGGTCCGGAGATTGAATCCCCGTTATGGCTGGAAAACATTAGGATGTGTTTCCTTAAATACCTGTTGTCCTTGTTCACCCGTCAGTATAAAATGGTACCTGGGTGTTAGTCAACTGATGTGGGTCGCATCCTGGGACAAAACTCAGCTAATTTGATCGAAATGCTCTGCATAACAAGCAGCTTTCTATATAGTGGTATGTCATTGATATCAGCTAGACCTGTATTGTATACCTTGTACATGTAGAAATAGAGATATTATTATTATCATTATTAATTTTTTTTTTATTAACAAGTCAGCCGTCTCCCACCGAGGCAGGGTGACCCAAAAAGAAAGAAAATCCCCAAAAAGAGAATACTTTCATCATCATTCAACACTTTCACCTCACTCACACATAATCACTGTTTTTGCAGAGGTGCCTAGAATACAACAGTTTAGAAGTATATACGTATAAAAATACACAATATATCCCTCCAAACCGCCAATATCCCAAACCCCTCCTTTAAAGTGCAGGCATTGTACTTCCCATTTCCAGGACTCAAGTCCAGTTATATAAAATAACCGGTTTCCCTGAATCCCTTCACTAAATATTACCCTGCTCACACTCCAACAGCTTGTCAAGTCCCAAATACCATTCGTCTCAATTCACTCCTATCACTGCATTCACTCCATCAATGTCTAATATTCAGACTATGAATTCTCTGCATAATATTCACACTCGAACATTGCCATCAGATATAACGTCTCCACTGTCTCCAGCCTCCTCCTTATTGCAACGTTTAAAACCCATGTTTCACATCCATATAAACATTGGTACCACTGTACTCTGCTATATTCCCCTTTTTGCCTCCATAGATAACGTTCTTAGTTGCCACAGATGCCACACTGCACTATCCACCTGTTTCCCTTCACCAGTTCTGTGGTTTACCTCATCTTTCACAGACCCATAATTTTTTTTTTTAATTTCATCACCATGGTGTTTCCTGTGTGCTTTTAATTCCCTTTGCATAATATCCCAAATTTGTGTACCAACCTTTTCAACTTCTCTTCAGAAATTCCCATTTTGTATAAGATTCTTTGTCTTTTAATCATACACCTCTCCCCAACACCCTGGCATTCACTTGTTTTAGAACTTAATCTTAAAATAATTTTAGTGGAAAATAACATTAAGATAGGATTTTATGTATTTTAATACCTGTACCAACTTCCTTTAGAACTTTTTTATGCATTAAATTCCTTTAAAGAATTTAAAATGATTGAATTGGTCTAATTGCTTTTACTTAATACAGTAAAATGTAAACTCACTTTACACAATCATTCCTTCAAGTGAAGTGCCTTGATTCTGGTGAAGGGATCTTGATCTAAGTAAGTGGACCTATCTTCCCATTCCTTGGATCAAATCTGATTACCTCACATTTTCTGTGAGGTTTAGCACCCTCCAATTATAATATATAATCTATACAATCATTTCAGTATGAATTAGATACTGTTCATTTAATTAAACATGCTGTAACACTAGATTGTTATATACTGTAAAATAAATGGCCAAAACATTTCATACAACACTGGATAAATGTATAGATGTAAAAGTAGTTACATGAACTGTACTATCTATTTCTTGCACTACAGTTTTTTTAATAACCGTTAATATCAGATTGGAGGGAGAGAGTATGGAGGAGGTGAATGTATTCAGATATTTGGGAGTGGACGTGTCAGCGGATGGGTCTATGAAAGATGAGGTGAATCATAGAATTGATGAGGGGAAAAGAGTGAGTGGTGCACTTAGGAGTCTGTGGAGACAAAGAACTTTGTCCTTGGAGGCAAAGAGAGGAATGTATGAGAGTATAGTTTTACCAACGCTCTTATATGGGTGTGAAGCATGGGTGATGAATGTTGCAGCGAGGAGAAGGCTGGAGGCAGTGGAGATGTCATGTCTGAGGGCAATGTGTGGTGTGAATATAATGCAGAGAATTCGTAGTTTGGAAGTTAGGAGTAGGTGCGGGATTACCAAAACTGTTGTCCAGAGGGCTGAGGAAGGGTTGAGGTGGTTCGGACATGTAGAGAGAATGGAGCGAAACAGAATGACTTCAAGAGTGTATCAGTCTGTAGTGGAAGGAAGGCGGGGTAGGGGTCGGCCTAGGAAAGGTTGGAGAGAGGGGGTAAAGGAGGTTTTGTGTGCGAGGGGCTTGGACTTCCAGCAGGCATGCGTGAGCATGTTTGATAGGAGTGAATGGAGACAAATGGTTTTTAATACTTGACGTGCTGTTGGAGTGTGAGCAAAGTAACATTTATGAAGGGGTTCAGGGAAACCGGCAGGCCGGACTTGAGTCCTGGAGATGGGAAGTACAGTGCCTGCACTCTGAAGGAGGGGTGTTAATGTTGCAGTTTAAAAACTGTAGTGTAAAGCACCCTTCTGGCAAGACAGTGATGGAGTGAATGATGGTGAAAGTTTTTCTTTTTTGGGCCACCCTGCCTTGGTGGGAATTGGCCAGTGGGATAATAAAAAAAAATAATAGTTTTCATGTTATATTTCAGCCTGAAGAAAGATTGGAAAGATGCCTACTGTCATTCTTTTGGATGTGTCACTGTCAATGAGTCGTGGTGTGGATATAGCAAGCCCCTGCCCAGAAGATGAGAACGTTGAGGGCTTAATGTTGAGGAAAGATCTTGCTGTTCATGGCTGTAACATTCTCCTTGATCATTTCATCCAGCATTGCAAGTTAGAGTTTGCATCTTTGGTGAGGAGACATAATTAAGTAAAATGCTCTGCTACATTTTATAAATGTTGGATGGTAGTGCCAACAATTTTAGTATTACAAGTACTGGAGTTCTGCTTTGTAACGTACATTTATACAAGATTGCTAACCAGCAATCTAAAATTCTTCAATACATACATTTGTGATTAATTTTCAAAGTGGAAAAATTTTGTTAGTGTTTTAAAAAAGTTTTGTTTTCAGCTGAGTGACATAAATTATAACTGGTTGGTATGATTTATTGATATCAGCATTACTTCTTGCACTTAAGTGCAAGAAGTAATGCTGTATAAAACATCTACAATATTCATACTGTCTTCCACAGATAGTATTCTCATCAGTCTATAAAGTTCTGATGCCATTCACTAGAGACTTTGAATCAATTAAGACTGCTTTGAATTTAGTTGAAGAGTGTGACAAAACCAGCATTGACGTTGGACTCGTTGGAGCAGCACAACATATTCTAGAGGAGTGGGGCAATGGGACACCTTGTCAGGTAAGTGCAACATCTATGGTGACTTTTGACTTAGTTTTTTGGTCAAGATTTTTTCTAATTGGAAATTTTTTCTTGCTGACTTTTCATAAATAACTTACAATCTGTTTAATGTGCTAAAATTATTAGTAATTACATTACACACTTTTATACAGTACCTTTAAAGTGAAAATTGCATTTTCATTCAAGAATCAGTACTCTTTTTCTTTCTTCTTCAACAAACCAGCCATATCCCACTGAAGCAGGGTGGCCCAAAAAGAAAAACAAGTTTCTCTTTTTAACTTTAGTAATGTATACAGGAGAAGGGATTACTAGCCCCTTGCTTCTGGCATTTTAGTCGCCTCCTATGGCTTGCATGGCTTACCGAGGAAGGATTCTGTTCCACTTCCCCATAGAGATACATGGAAATAAACAAGAACAAGAACTAGTAATAAGATGGAAGAAAACCCAGAAGGGAGTGTGAATATACATGCTTGTACATGTATGTATAGTGTGAATTAAGTGTAAGTAGAAGTAGCAAGACATACCTGAAATCTTACATGTTTATGAGACAGAAAAAAGACACCAGCAATCCTACCGTCATGTAAAACAATTACAGGTTTCTGTTTCACACTCACTTGGCAGGATGGTAGTACCTCTCTGGGTGGTTGCTGTCTACCAACCTACCACCTAGGTACTCTTGTTATATAATAATAATAATAATAATAATAATAATAATAACAGTAACTTTTTTTTTTTTTTCAACAAGTCAGCCGTCTCCCACCGAGGCAGGGTGACCCAAAAAAAAAAGAAAGAAAATCCCCAAAAAGAAAATACTTTCATCATCATTCAACACTTTCACCACACTCGCACATTATCACTGTCTTTGCAGAGGTGCTTAGAATACAACAGTTTAGAAGTATACACATATAAAGATACACAACATTTCCCTCCAAACTGCCAATATCCCAAACCCCTCCTTTAAAGTGCAGGCATTGTACTTCCCATTTCCAGGACTCAAGTCCGACTATATGAAAATAACCGGTTTCCCTGAATCCCTTCACTAAATATTACCCTGCTCACACTCCAACAGATCGTCAGGTCCCAAGTACCATTCGTCTCCATTCACTCCTATCTAACACGCTCACGCACGCTTGCTGGAAGTCCAAGCCCCTTGCCCACAAAACCTCCTTTACCCCCTCTCTCCAACCCTTTCGAGGACGACCCCTATCTCGCCTTCCTTCCCCTATAGATTTATATGCTTTCCATGTCATTCTACTTTGATCCATTCTCTCTAAATGACCAAACCACCTCAACAACCCCTCTTCTGCCCTCTCACTAATACTTTTATTAACTCCACACCTTTTCCTAATTTCCACACTCCGAATTTTCTGCATAATATTTACATCACACATTGCCCTTAAACAGGACATCTCCACTGCCTCCAACCGTCTCCTCGCTGCTGCATTTACCACCCAAGCTTCACACCCATATAAGAGTGTTGGTACTACTATACTTTCATACATTCCCTTCTTTGCCTCCATAGATAATGTTTTTTGACTCCACATATACCTCAACGCACCACTCACCTTTTTTCCCTCATCAATTCTATGATTAACCTCATCCTTCATAAATCCATCCGCCGACACGTCAACTCCCAAGTATCTGAAAACATTCACTTCTTCCATACTCCTCCTCCCCAATTTGATATCCAATTTTTCTTATCTAAATCATTTGATACCCTCATCACCTTACTCTTTTCTATGTTCACTTTCAACTTTCTAACCTTTACACACATTCCCAAATTCATCCACTAACCTTTGCAATTTTTCTTTAGAATCTCCCATAAGCACAGTATCATCAGCAAAATGTAACTGTGTCAATTCCCATTTTGAATTTGATTCCCCAAAATTTAATCCCACCCCTCTCCCGAACACCCTAGCATTTACTTCCTTTACAACCCCATCTATAAATATATTAAACAACCATGGTGACATTACACATCCCTGTCTAAGACCTACTTTTACCGGGAAGTAGTCTCCCTCTCTTCTACACACCCTAACCTGAGCCTCACTATCCTCATAAAAACTCTTTACAGTATTTAATAACTTACCACCTATTCCATATACTTGCAACATCTGCCACATTGCTCCTGTATCCACTCTATCATATGCCTTTTCTAAATCCATAAATACAATAAAAACTTCCCTATCTTTATCTAAATACTGTTCACATATATGCTTCAATGTAAACACTTGATCTACACATCCCCTACCCACTCTGAAACCTCCTTGCTCATCCACAATCCTACATTCTGTCTTACCCTCTAATTCTTTCAATTATAACCCTACCGTACACTTTTCCTGGTATACTCAGTAAACGTATTCCTCTCTAATTTTTACAGTCTCTTTTGTCCCCTTTCCCTTTATATAAAGGGACTATACATGCTCTCCACCAATCCCTAGGTACCTTCCCCTCTTTCATACATTTATTAAACAAAAGTACCAACCACTCCAACACTATATCCCCCCCTGCTTTTAACATTTCTGTCATGATCCCATCAGTTCCAGCTGCTTTACCCCCTTTCATTTTACGTAATGCCTCACGTACCTCCCCCACACTTACATTCTGCTCTTCTTCACTCCTAAAAGATGGTAAAAGAGCCATGTGTATCGTAAAAGATGACTAAAATGCCAGGAGCAAGGGGCCAGTAACCCCTTCTCCTGTATAAATTACTAAATTTAAGAAGAACTTTTGTTTTTCTTTTTAGGTCACCCTGCCTTGGTGGGATACAGCCGGTTCATTGAAAAAAATAATAAAAGACTACGTGTTTATTTAATAAGCTTATTGTTTGCAGATTGTTTTAGTGACTGATGGTAATGCAGGCACAGGACAGCATTCATTACAGAAGTCAATGATGTCTTCGCATTCCCGAGGAGCGTCACAATTTCCATTACCATTTCCATTTCCTGCTAAACTGACCATTGTTTGTATTGCAAATCCCACTGAGCCATGCCTTCAGGTACAATATTTTAGCTTGCATTTTTTTTATTTATTGTTGAATATGTGAAATTATCACACAGAGTTGCACAGAAGTTTCAGTACAGCAATGTGAATGAAGACTTGGAAGCAGCATTTTAAACTTTGGCTTTAGATTTTGTTTGCTAGGTTAAGTACTGCCTATATAAACATTCATGACATTTGCATACTAAGAAAAAAACCATAAACATGGATGAAGATTGTCTTAATAGATGTAAATGCTTGAAAGAATAGTAGGAAGAAGCTTGAAAAATTTAGAAACCACCAGGGAAAGTATAAGGGATTAAAAAGAATATAAATGTAGGCAGTAGACTGTTGGTTAACACATGATCTGTTAACACATGATCTGTTAATACCTTTTTGCCTTAACATGATTCCATATTGTGGCACTTTTTTGGTGAGCATGCTGTATTAATCAGTTTACATGACGGAATAACATGTAGGGAAAAATGTCGCACATGCTGTGGTCTTCCCCCCACCTCACAGTGAAGCTTAGGGCAAGTCCATTGTCTTATGTGGGAAGCCTACAAAATGTACACAACCTTCTTCACCTCAGTGCTCTGTTTGCATCAAATTTCATACTCAGCCTGCTTTAGTGAGTTGATTTTTTATTTTTCATCACCCATCTTGTCTCTTGGATAGTAACCCAAAAGGAATGTGAATGATACTGGAAGTGCAAAGAAGCAGAAGTGTTAAAATCTTGGTGTTTTGAAGAAAATTGAGATATTAGATAAGCTTAAGGGTGGCACATCTGTGATGGAGACAGTTCACAGCTTGAGTGAGGCTTCACTTCACACAATTTGACTAATAACACCACCCTTTGAAAGACTTTCTTGATGTGTGATATTAATGCTACTGGTCTATATTTTTGACAGTGCTCTACTGCCTTCTTTGTGTATATGAACCATGAGTGCACTTTTAAAGATCTTTAGGATTTTACCTGAATTGAAGCTCTTGAAGGTTTTAGTTAAAAACTGAGATCTCTTAAATGCTTGTGGTTGTTTAATATATTTATAGATGGGTTGTAAGAGAAGTAAATGCGAGGGTCTTGGCAAGAGGCGTGGAGTTAAAAGATAAAGAATCACACACAAAGTGGGAGTTGTCACAGCTGCTCTTTGCTGATGACACTGTGCTCTTGGGAGATTCTGAAGAGAAGTTGCAGAGATTGGTGGATGAATTTGGTAGGGTGTGCAAAAGAAGAAAATTAAAGGTGAATACAGGAAAGAGTAAGGTTATGAGGATAACAAAAAGATTAGGTGATGAAAGATTGAATATCAGATTGGAGGGAGAGAGTATGGAGGAGGTGAACGTATCAGATATTTGGGAGTGGACGTGTCACGGATGGGTCTATGAAAGATGAGGTGAATCATAGAATTGATGAGGAAAAGAGTGAGTGGTGCACTTAGGAGTCTGTGGAGACAAAGAACTTTGTCCTTGGAGGCAAAGAGGGGAATGTATGAGAGTATAGTTTTACCAACGCTCTTATATGGGTGTGAAGCGTGGGTGATGAATGTTGCAGCGAGGAGAAGGCTGGAGGCAGTGGAGATGTCATGTCTGAGGGCAATGTGTGGTGTGAATATAATGCAGAGAATTAGTAGTTTGGAAGTTAGGAGGAGGTGCGGGATTACCAAAACTGTTGTCCAGAGGGCTGAGGAAGGGTTGTTGAGGTGGTTCGGACATGTAGAGAGAATGGAGCGAAACAGAATGACTTCAAGAGTGTATCAGTCTGTAGTGGAAGGAAGGCGGGGTAGGGGTCGGCCTAGGAAGGGTTGGAGGGAGGGGTAAAGGAGGTTTTGTGTGCGAGGGGCTTGGACTTCCAGCAGGCATGCGTGAGCGTGTTTGATAGGAGTGAATGGAGACAAATGGTTTTTTAATACTTGACGTGCTGTTGGAGTGTGAGCAAAGTAACATTTATGAAGGGATTCAGGGAAACCGGCAGGCCGGACTTGAGTTCTGGAGATGGGAAGTACAGTGCCTGCACTCTGAAGGAGGGGTGTTAATGTTGCAGTTTAAAAACTGTAGTGTAAAGCACCCTTCTGGCAAGACAGTGATGGAGTGAATGATGGTGAAAGTTTTTCTTTTTCGGGCCACCCTGCCTTGGTGGGAATCGGCCGGTGTGATAATAAAAAAAAAAAATATATAAATAAAGTACTCAGGGAATCTGGTCGATATACAGCATGTGTGGGCATGATTTCCATTTCATTTTTGAATTCTAAAGTAATTGTGTTTGTCAGATATATATGATTTGTAGGTTGGGAAGAGGTAGTTAAAAACTATCTGGATTCTCAATTTTCCTATTTGTTAGTGGATGGCTGAACATTGATTTATGCTGTTCTTTCAGGATTTTGCTAATTACTTTTATGTTATTGGTGTGTGAACCTCCTATGAGTAGTGAGTGAATTCTTGAGGTGGTTTTTGACTTGGATTTTTGCATTGTGAAGAAATATTTATAAATTTTTCCAATATCCTGAATATCATTTTGTGCTTCTTACATATGGTATGAATGCTTAAGTTTCTGCTCCATATCAGTGCAGATTATCTTTTGTTGTGACATATTCTCATTTTTAAGAAGTTCAGCATCCCTTTGTTCTTCTGTGTGTTCTTTTATATCCTATTGGAAAGTTTCTTTCTAGACTTTCTCAGCAGAACATATTTTATACAGACCTGGTATGCTTCTGTGATCAGCTTTTCCATGCACTGGTGTGGGTTAAGGTACTCAGGATCAAATGTTTCATAATTCTTTATTTTTCTCAATCCAGTGTCTGGTTGTTGAAATTAAATTTACTGAACATTTCTTCACACTGGTTATTTCTTAGGCACTCTATGGTTGAATTTATACTTGTCTGTATATCAGTGAGGGTGTGATCAGATTATATTGTATTTGAGATCATGGATCTGATCAGTTTCCTGGTGAAAAGAAGGGAAGACAAGGCACCAGAGGATCTGGCAATAGAAACATGGAAGAGTATCAGAGTATCACATGTATAACATCAAAAACTAGAGTGGTTATCCCTTTGACTGTCGCAAGCCCCTTTCTGGAACTGTCTATGTCGCAAAATTTTTGGGAAAAAAAAATAATTTTTTCTTATGAAATGATAGAGAATCTTTTTCCGATGATAATGACACAAAAAGTACGAAATTTGGTCGAAAACTCGCAGAATTACGCTCCCGCGAAGTTAGCGGTCTCAGCGACATATACGCATCGGCAATTTCGCCGACTTTGAGCCCTGTTTTTAGCCAATTCCGTTGTTCCAGTTGACCAAACTCATAGCTATTTCTTTAGAACTCCATTTTTTCTATCAGTTCAGTACAAGAAACTGCCCATTTACCGATTTGAACTACCCAATAAAGTGGTCAGAAATTTGCAATTTGGCCAATTTCATACAATTTAAAAAGATGTCAATTTCAAAATAGGGTCCAGAATAAATAATGTAGACATTCTTGGCACTAAAATAACATATCCTCTGTTCATTAGTCATGTCTCTAGGCCCCTCTTATATTACTATTGCTTTCTATTTTGATTTTTTATTCATACAAAAAATACAAAATTTACTGTTATGCAGACTACAGCATTATTGTAAAAATGGTATAAATAATATCAGTGCACTAGTGAATGAATATTAGACTCCCCAGTTGATGTGTATTGGACGTGTGGTGTGATTTGCTTACTCCTGAACATTGGTAAAAATAAAAAATTTCCGCTACTTTGAGCTCAATTTCAAGGTCGTTTTCATCATGAAACTAATCAAAATCATCTCTATTTCTGTAATATGTTTTCCATTTTATCGCGTGAGACCATAAAAACGAGAATCCAATGATAAATACTATACGAAAATATACACCTCAAAGTCGGCATTTTAATCCAAAAAAACGGTCTTTTTTTTTTTTCTCATTATGCCCTGCGTGCTGCAGGATTTTTTTTATGTGGTGCACACTGACCACACAGACCCATTCTCTCACATGTGGGCCTACCAGCTTTCTCCTGATTGATTTGAAGCCGCTAGAATTTACGCGTATAAATACGTCCGAAACAGTGGCGCGTAAGACTATATATACAACCAAAACAGTCAAAGGGTTAATGAAGAGTTTATCATAGCAGGGATAAAGGGAGAGATGCAATATCTGCCAGTACAGTGTTCAAAGATCACCCAGAGATTCACTTTTGATCTCTGGAACATTTAAGAAACATGACTTCACTGGTGTTCTTTATAAAATTGGTTTCTAATGAAATGCTCCATGTGGTGCAAAGGCTCCTCTAAGATATACACATACCTGAATCTTGCACATGGCCCTGTTCTCTCAGACATGGATGAGGAACTTAATAACCATGAACTGAACAATACATATGAGGAAAATAGTTTTGTCATGCATGAAAGTCTGGAATGCCTTCCATGTAGACTTGTGCTGGAGTTGAGTGGATGCCCAATGGGAAGTAGAGTAGATGGCTGAAATGGAAAAGCAGAAGCACTAAGGGTATGTCAAACCCCCTTATAAATAAACATATCATTTAGTTTGGGAAGAGTATGTTCAATCTATGTCTGAACTACAGAAATGTTTACAGTGTTTGTGAGACTATGTAAATCCCCAGCTGAATAAACTGAACAAGGGATCCTGCTTTAACATGGTATGTATGAAAAGCACAGTGTGGAAGAGCACAGTAAATATCCACATTAATGATTAATATTCTCTATGATTGAGAGGTTTTGATTAAACTGACAGAGAGGCAATGTGGAACTGGATTCTTGCATCTTAAAACAGCATAGGGCATGTAGTTGTATACAAGAATGTAAAGAGATGAATTACTAGACAGGTAGTTATGGTGTTATAGAGGTTAAACTAACAAATTACTATTTCTATTAGAGGCTCATGGAACCTTTCAAAGAAAGTAGTTGTCATATTTGACAATTTTATTAAATTGGATCCTTGAGTCTGTATTGGTTTTACATATCAAGAGATGCAAAATTAACTCATGTAGGCAGAAAAGGGTCCCTTTTAATTAGATGTTCTAGTTTCTCATGAAGGGTCTGCAAAATAGGAAAGTGAATTATATATAATCAGACTGCATTACATTACAGTGTATTGTAATATTTTTAATGTATCTTATAATAATATTAAATAATTTCAGACATCTAAACCATTATATCAGAGGCTGATAGAACTTAATGGAGAGGGAGATATTTTAGTTCCTGATGGTTCCCTTAGCAAAAAGGTAAGGAAAGTAATTTAATTGTTCCAAATGTTTGGAAATTGATCAAGAATGTAGTTGTTAATATAATTTCAAGAATTTTAAAAGATTAATATATCAATTTTTTTTAAAGTCTCATAAAAAGGTAAGGTGAGAGTGGGTTAATGTGGCAGTCTCTGAAGTTCTAGTTTAGCCTTTTCTGAGGTACAATAATCAAAAGCAGAGGATTAAAGACAGTACAGTAGTGAAATTTGCAAAATTTTTTATCATGTATGTGAAACTTCCATAAAATGGACTAATGGGGGAAATTGGTGTCCACTTCAATGAAAATCCGTTACACTGAAAGTCTCGATTAAGCGGACCATGTCTGCTTAATCAGTTGTCTACTGGACATGGACAAATGCTCAGTAAAGTAGACTTAGTTCACTGCATTGATGACAACCAGACATACAAATAAAAAACTGTAATGCAGGGGGGCTCCATTTTACAGTGCTTTGCTAATTCAGTGTTTTTCAATTATATCCATTGTTCATTTATTCAGACTTCCTACAATAAATGTATTCACCACTTACTATGTCCCTCTCTTCCTCCTCTCCCTCTCTTCCTCCTCTCCCTCTCTTCCTCCTCTCCCTCTCTTCCTCCTCTCCCTCTCCTCTCTTCCTCTCTTCCCCTCTCCCTCTCTCCTCCTCTCCCTCTCTTCCTCCTCCCTCTCCTCTCTCCTCTCTTCCTCTCCCTCTCTTCCTCCTTTCCCTCTCTCTCCTTCCCTTCCTCCCTTTTCTTCTCTCTCCCTTTTTATCCCTCTCCCTCTTTCTTTTATTTACTAGCCCCTTGTTCCTGGCTTGTTAGTCGCCTGTTACGACACACATGGCTTATGGAGGAAGAATTCTTTTCCACCTTCCCATGGAAATAAGAGGAAATAAAGAAGAACAAGAACTATTAAGAAAATAGAAGAAAACCCAGATAGGTGTGTAAACATATACTGTATGAGTATTCATGCATGTGTAGTGTGACCTAAGTGTAAGTAGAAGTAGCAAGATATACCTGTTATCTCGTGTGTTTCTGAAACAGAAAAAAATACACCAGTAGTCATGCCATCATGTAAAACAATTATAGGTTTCCGTTTCACACTCACTTGGCAGGATGGTAGTACCTCCCTGGGCTGGTTGCTGTCTACCAACCTACTGTCTAGGCCATGTGTAATTATTGGTAATAATATTAACAGTAGTTATTTAAATGGACACGTATGTAACTTAATGAGACATTTATTAAAGCAATATTTCACTCAGCAACACTTGAGACTTTAAACATATGACACCATTTTCACTTGAGGTACCTTATACTACCACCACCATCCTCCACTATCCACTGCCACCATCACCACTATCTACTGCCACCATCTACCACAATCCACTGCCACCATCCACCACTACCAACACTTATCTACCATCATCATCCATCACTGCCATCTGGGGTGGAAGGAAAGAGGGATAGGGGGTCATCCTATTCAAGGTTGGAGGGAGGAGGTAAATGAGATTTAGAGTGCTAGGGACTTGGACATCCAGCAGGCTGTTGGAGTGTGAGTAAGTTAACATTGTGTAGGGACTCAGGCAACCAGCTAGCTGGACTGAGTTCTGGAAATGGGAAGTACAGTGTCTGTACTCAGAAGAAGGGATGGGGATGTTGCGGGTTGGAAGGCTCTCTTTAAATGTGAGGTCAGTGACCTTCTGGCAAGACAGTTATTGAATGAATGACAGTGAGAGCATTTTCTTCCTAGTTGGGTCACTCTACCTTGGGAGATGGCTTGTGTTTAAATCTTTTTATTTATGTAAATAATTGTTGTGTACCATATACAGTGCCATAAAGTTATTAAAACCATATACATGTAACTGGTGATGCTTTTTTTTTCACTGTACTACATGAGGTATGTTTTGTCATGCAGACTGTAACAGAGATGTTTGACCAGCTGATCAAGAACAATTTCTCCTCATACTCTGGGACTCTTCACTGTGGCAACTTGTCTGCTCCTGTCACCTTGTCACCTCCACCTCAAGTAAGTTTCTCCCTACAACTTCACCCTTTATGGGGGGTGAGTGCCTTGATGCTGGTGAAGGGCTCTTGATCCAGGGAATTTAAACTGCTCTTTCCTTCCTTGGGTCATACCTTATTACTTCCCATTTCTCAGGTGCTTTCTGATCTCTACAGGCTTAGTACTTTCCTGTGAATATAAAATAGTAATCTGCAGTTCAAAGTTCCTAAACTACTTGTTACAGCAGTGACAAAAGGGTTGATGTAATGCCTAAGTTTTAATTCACCAGGTTTTTGGTTAAACAAATCTCTAATACAATTGGTATTGTCTCTAATTGGTCTCTAATACAATTGGTATTGTATTAGAGTATTGGTATTGTACTGGTATTGTATTAGTATTTAATTTTTTGTTTAACTAATTTTAAGACTGATATTTGGCAATTCAGATTTGTACAGTTACAGTAAAACCGATTAGTTATATTGGAAGCAGATACAGTGTCTATTTTTAATTTCCTGGCATATATGGTTTGACCAAAAATATTATGAATAAAACAGGTGCAACACTTTCATATCTTTATTGTCAGCAATGCAAAGACAAAAAGAATGCAGATGTAATATATACAGACTTTGCAAAAGCCTTTGACAAGTGTGACCATGGTGTAATAGCGCACAAAATGCGTGCTAAAGGAATAACAGGAAAAGTTGGTCGATGGATCTATAATTTCCTCACAAACAGAACACAAAGAGTAGTAGTCAACAGAGTAAAGTCCGAGGCAGCTACGGTGAAAAGCTCTGTTCCACAAGGCACAGTACTCGCTCCCATCTTGTTCCTCATCCTCATATCTGACATAGACAAGGATGTCAGCCACAGCACCGTGTCTTCCTTTGCAGATGACACCCGAATCTGCATGACAGTGTCTTCCATTGCAGACACTGCAAGGCTCCAGGCGGACATCAACCAAACCTTTCAGTGGGCTGCAGAAAACAATATGAAGTTCAATGATGAGAAATTTCAATTACCTAGATATGGTAAACACAAGGAAATTAAATCTTCATCAGAGCACAAAACAAATTCCGGCCACAAAATAGAGCGTAACACCAACGTCAAAGACCTGGGAGTGATCATGTCGGAGGATCTCACCTTCAAGGACCATAACATTGTATCAATCGCAGCTGCTAGAAAAATGACAGGATGGATAATGAGAGCCTTCAAAACTAGGAATGCCAAGCCCATGATGACACTCTTCAGGTCACTTGTTCTATCTATGCTGGAATATTGCTGCACACTAACAGCACCTTTCAAGGCAGGTGAAATTGCTGACCTAGAAAATGTACAGAGAACCTTCACGGCACGCATAACGGAGATAAAACACCTCAATTACTGGGAGTGCTTGAGGTTCCTGAACCTTTTATTCCCTGGAATGCAGGCGGGAGAGGATACATGATTATATACACCTGGAAAATCTAGAGGGACTAGTACCGAACTTGCACACGAAAATCACTCACTACGAAAGCAAAAGACTTGGCAGATGATGCAACATCCCCCCAATGAAAAGCAGGGGTGTCACTAGCACGCTAAGAGACAATACATTAAGTGTCAGGGGCCCGAGACTGTTCAACTGCCTCCCAGCATACATAAGGGGGATTACCAACAGACCCCTGGCAGTCTTCAAGCTGGCACTGGACAAGCACCTAAAGTCAGTACCTGACCAGCCGGGCTGTGGCTCGTACGTTGGTTTGCGTGCAGCCAGCAGTAACAGCCTGGTTGATCAGGCTCTGATCCACCAGGAGGCCTGGTCACAGACCGGGCCGCGGGGGCGTTGACCTTCGGAACTCTCTCCAGGTAAACTCCAGGTAACTCTAGGTAATATGGTAGTACTTTCCTGAAAATTGCATTTAATCAAAAAATTTGTAAAATGACCTGAAGAACATCTGGAAAAATAGGGTTATTTTCCTTAGAACCCCTAAGAGTCATCCAATTTTTTTAGGTCTCAAAATTGTAAAAATAAAAGAAAAAAAGTAAAACATAAATAATCCAGATGTAGGAAAATGAAACTTATGACATTTTGGGTTGACTTAGACCATTAACTAGTCACACAAAAGCATGAAGGGAATGGAGCCAGTATATATACGAGAGGAGGGCTGGGCCAGGAGTAATAGAGGTAGTATAACGGGCTTGTTTGGTATTCTGGTAGCGGGTGGTTAAATGATATACGTCTTCGGATGCTTCTTACTTTATTGATAACTAGTGTTGGGTTACACAGGCTTGTGTGTTTGTGCCCATGGCCCGGGAGGGCCATGCCCTACGAGAGAGAGCTGGGAGGCCTTGTGTGTTGTTGCTAGGCCGCTGTGAGAGTGAGGGCGAGGCAAGTCTGGGCATACTGAAGTGGCAAGGCCTAGGTGGCAGCACCAGCATAGCGCGAAATATGAACTAAGCTGGCAGACAGCATGGGCTGTCTGTGCAGACAGTACAGGCTGTCTACATACGCTCGGCCACCTACCGCTCGTCGTCCCGACGCGACAATACTGGTAGTAAAAGAAACTCAGTCTCTCTCTCTCGTAGGAACAGGGCACAGAACACAAAATAAAAACATATATATACATATGGACATGGAAAAAAAACTTCCTACAGGGAGGGAAGAAAAAACATGTGGGGTGTGTTAAACATCGTGGTCATAGGCAGTGAGCGTCGATGGGCATCACTGCACGCCTTCCTGCGTCTGGACAGATACTGCAACACGGGAGACATCGCTGTGGCTGAGCTGTGACGTAACAGGGTACGGTCTCCTCTGGAACGGTTGGAAGCAGACATCGTAGGAGTCGCTGCAGGTTTTCACTCAACCTGGGGCACGACATGCTGGTGCCCTCGAGTGAGGCGTCGACAAAACTCGGCAACTGGGCAGGACTTCTGGCAAGCGACTCAGGACACTTCTCGACTGGTACTGTCGCTGGGCTGTCACTGCCGGCGAGCGTGGAGCGAGTTGTGGAGCGAGTCGTGGCAGAGACGACTGGGCGAAACATCTGGGAGTCGTAACATCATACACCAGACTGCAGTGAGAGAGCTAGCAGTCAAAGTGACATCTTTGTGCAGGCTGCTCACTGAAGCTTGTGACACGAGGCTGACACAGCGCCTGCCGACAGGCCTGGCTGCGGCTTGACGAGTATCATCTCTCGACAGTTGGAGTTATAGCAGAGGTTAGCCTAAGCGTCCCCAGACTTGTTTCTCTACATATAACTGCACTCTGAAGGTCTGGAGGTGAAGTGAAACAAATCTCGATGGGAATCGTAGCAGGTATGATTCTGCAGAACATCACGAGCGACGAGCATAAAAGCTTTCTGTACAAGAGGGCTCATACGCTCAGGGCTGAGTAATCAGCTGTCAAACACACTGGTCATACGGGTGACTTAGCACAGTGGTGCAACTCAAGGGTCTGACCACAGACCTCACTCGACACACGGAAACTTTAAAAACGTACCGCTGTACATATGGTACAACATGGCTTAACTAGCAAATGATGCTTTTCTGTGCACAAAACTGACACTAAGACATATACTAAAATGTGAGAACACTGACTGAGAGGAATTAATTAACACACGACATATATTTTCTCTCAATCTTCTCGACAATACTGAAATAATTACTGAACACTCGATGGTGACATCATGTGATGTCAGGCGTGATGTCGCGAGGTGACGTCAGCAGGACTGTGACGTCAGCAGACATCTCGAGGTGACGTCAGGCAGACATCGTGAGGTGACGTCAGCAGACATCTCGAGGTGACGTCAGGCAGACATCGTGAGGTGACGTCAGCAGACATCGTGAGGTCATGAAGTCGGGCAGCATCGTGGGTGACGTCGATGTGATGCGGGCAGCAGACCACAGCATGTGGCCTGGGATATCTGGTAACTCACGTGGCTTTGTAGGTCTACGTGACATCGGCCACACACAACGTGGTGTCGATCCACGTGGTGTCGTGATCTACGTGGCATGCTGATCCACGCAGCTTCGAGTGGCCTCGGGCACTCGGATACACAGTTCTGGCAATGAATTCACATGGAAAACAGCAGAAAACACAGCAGAGGGAGTGGGCAGTGGTGAGTGTATGGTAGTGTGGTGGCGAGGAGCGTGGGTGAGTGTATGGCAGGGCGAGCATCTAGCCATTCCTCCTCCTCCTCCTCCTCCACCCACAAACACGTGGAGAAGCTCACACTGGACGCAGAAATCACCACAAAACTCACCTCTGGCTTGCTGAAACGGCTGTGCTGAGCTGAACAACAACAGCAACATACAAGTGACGCTGAACACGTGACTTGAGAAACAGCGTGGGACACTGTAGCGTGGGACGCTGTAGCGTGGGGTCACTGTGACGCCACTTACAATTCTCGGAGAATTTCGGCAAATTTCGGCCTGGATCCTGCTTGTACCTGTGTCTGGATGCTCAAACGTGCAGACACGACATCAGGATAACTCGTTGAGAGACGGATGCTTCTTGTGTAGGGTGATGAAGTGAAGATGACTTCATACCTCTTCCTCCCTCTCTCTAGGCAAACACAACTGCTGCAAGCACCGCTGTCACCATTTATAACGGGCTTGTTTGGTATTCTGGTAGCGGGTGGTTAAATGATATACGTCTTCGATGCTTCTTACTTTATTGATAACTAGTGTTGGGTTACACAGGCTTGTGTGTTTGTGCCCATGGCCCGGGAGGGCCATGCCCACGAGAGAGAGCTGGGAGGCCTTGTGTGTTGTTGCTAGGCCGCTGTGAGAGTGAGGGCGAGGCAAGTCTGGGCATACTGAAGTGGCAAGGCCTAGGTGGCAGCACCAGCATAGCGCGAAATATGAACTAAGCTGGCAGACAGCATGGGCTGTCTGTGCAGACAGTACAGGCTGTCTACAGTAGTAGCAGTGGAAGTAGTGGTAGAGATAGTGGAAGTAGTAGTAAGTAGTATAAGTAATGCATCAGTGGCAGAAGTGGCAGTAAGAAGGTAGTAGTGGAATCCCCAGAACACCTTCCAGGTATACTCCAGGTATACCTTGAGTATACCTGGATACAGATCAGGTCAGGTCACGAGTGTTCTGAAGTGTCTAGCATTTGACTATGTAATGAGAAAGGAAGGCATCAACAGAGACAAAGCTAGGACTAAGATTCATATTAGGAAGGTTTTAAGTAAGGGATGTTTCAATGAGATGGCATCTGTGAAGGTTAGAAGAAGTGTAGACAGTGATAGTAAATGTTGCCTAAGTTTCATTCTTCTGTGTGCAGGTCATTTGTGTATTGTTCTTTATTATTATTGAAAATAATGCATTTGTATGTCTCTATAGTGATGTGTGTCAATTGAAGATCCTCCATCCACATCTCTGTTAGCAGATGGAGGTACCTTGTTTGGTTATTCCACTTGTTAGAACTGTATGAGGTTTATAAAGGAGGGGTTAGAGTGGTCGGGGTGCACATGGGAGGGGTTAGGTAGGAACGGTTAAAGTGGTTGAGGTGGGGGGGGGGTGAATGATCAGTGGAGGCAGTCACCAGAGGCTGGTGTTGAGAGATGGAGGATGCTGGATAGTGGAGGGATATGAAGGGGGTGGATGGAGGTTGGAAGCAATGAGACAGTGTGATGGTGACCATGTGGGTGGCACTCTCGGTGGCCCAGTGTGGGTGGTGGTGTGGATGATGGGTGACTGGGTGGGCGAGTGGTGGTGTGGTGGCTGTGAAAGAATGGGTAAGGTGTAGACATGGGGCTGTGTGGGCTTGAAGCTGTGGGAGAGTGGTGTGGGTGAAAGGTGAGGGGTGGGTGAGGGCATGGGCTTGAAGCTGTGAGAAAGTGGTGTTAGTAAATGGTGCACTTGTGTTGGGGGCCATGGTATGGGTAGTGGTGTGGATAATGGGTGACTGGGTGGGTGAGTGTGCTGTTGGATGTGTGGGTGATAACAAAGGGTGGGTGGCTAATTAGTTGTGTGGATGGCATGTTAAGGTGAAAGGTTGAGTAAGGTGTGGACGTGAGGTAGTGGGGAATTGTGGCGGTGGTAGAATGGTGTAGGTGTAGGTGTGTTGCTGTGGGGGAAATTGCAAGTGGGTGGAGGTCACTGGTTGAGATTGTGTGGGTGAAGGCATGTGACTGTGGGGTAATTATTGGGGTGGATGTTAAGGGTAATTGTACATGAGGCGTGTGGCCGAGGTATGAATGGAGCACAGGTGAGAGAGGTTATGTACATTAAATAGGCCTCTCCCGTAAAACAGTGGATTCAATGTAGCTTCACTGCAAAATGGAGGGAAAAGACTCTGGCATCCAAACCTTCACCCAGTACCTTCACCCATCACACTCAGCCACTCTTGCTGTGTCCAGTGCCAGTGCCTAGTTTCCACACCCCTCTTCCTATTTTTACACCCCACTGCCCCTACGTTCTAGCCCCTCACCCCCTTCACTGACATACCCTCACCCACTTTTGCCCATCCCATCCCATCATTTACATGTCCTCAATTTCCTGCCCACACACAAATATTCCCATACACCTATACAGTGGAGTTGGGGATTGACACCACCTAACTTCAGGCCCCTACATTTGCATAGCACATATCCTCACCCATGTGCTTCTACCCATCCCTTAACCCCACATACCCATGCCTCTCTGAACAGACTCTTTCACAGACCTCTTTCCCCAGACACTTGCACTCACCTCCCCCCTAAACACTTGTCCTCATCCATCTATCTATCCATCCCCTGGCTACACACCCACACCTTTCTGAGCAGTCACTCCAGTGCCACATGGGATGTACAGCAGATGAAGAGAATGCTGAGCAGCAGTGACAGCATATACCCCCAGGCCACTCTCACACTTTCATTCATGCCTTCACTCACACCTTCACTCATGCCTTCACTCAGTACCTTGTTCTCAGTTTCTAGTGTTCACACTCCCACTCTAGCTCACACTCTCCCACCCACAGCTCACACTTTCCTACCACTAGCTCACATTCTCCCACCCACTAGCTCACATTCTCCCAACCACTAGCTCATATTCTTCCACCCACTAGCTCACATTCTCCCACTCACTAGCTTACACCCTCACCCACTAGCTCTCATTCTCTTACCCACTAGCTCACATTCTTCCACCCACTAGCTTACACCCTCACCAACTAACTCACACTCTCCATCCATACATTCTCACCCACTTTCTCTCACCATTCACTCTCACCCAAACATCAACTGCCTGAAGATGCACAGAAACATCTATCCTCAGTCCCTGCTGTCACCCACACACTCCCCCACACAGCAGCAACATACATACACTTCATCCACACTCACCCACACACCCTCATCCACCTTCATCCATACTTTCTGCCACACAGCAGCAGCATGCACCCACACTCACCTACAACATCCTCCTTAGAAGAGTGGGGCAGTCTTGGCCCCCTTTATAAACCCATGAATATGTGGAAAAATGGGCAGTGTTTCCCCTGATAGACTCAGCTGTGTAACTGATTAATTGACAGTGTTCACTAAAAATATTCTGCAGTTGGCAGCTCTGTTAATGTGAAAAGTGTTAACGCATTTTGTCATCAAGATTACTGTACTTAACCCTTTCTTGTCATTAATGTAGATCTATGTTATTGATTGTGAAATCATGTAGATCTATATTAAGCACAGTGCCTCAGATAGCTAGGTGGTAATTTTGGCCTAGACATGAGAGAAGGGTCTGTACTGTATTTGTGCACAGTCAGGAGGCCCCAGTCATATGCTGCTATAAATTCTCAACCCCAAACGATAAGCAGAAATTGCTGGCAGGTGAAAAGAGCCATTTTTCATTATCAATGCACCAAATCCCTGAAATGTGTTTACACTATCATATATTAATGTTCAGTACAGCTGGCATAAAAAAGTAAAATAATCCCGACTATAATTTTTTTTTTAAAAAGTCGACCGTCCCCCACCAGGCAGGGTGACCCAAAAGAAGAAATGCCAAAAGAAAATACTTATCATCATTCAACACTTTCACCTCACTCACACATAATCACTGTTTTTGCAGAGGTGCCTAGAATACAACAGTTTAGAAGTACAGTGAACCCCCGCTTAACGATCACCTCCCAATGCGACCAATTATGTAAGTGTATTTATGTAAGTGCGTTTGTACGTGTATGTTTGGGGGTCTGAAATGGACTAATCTACTTCACAGTATTCCTTATGGGAACAAATTCGGTCAGTACTGGCACCTGAACATACTTCTGGAATGAAAAAATATCATTAACCAGGGGTCCACTGTATATACGTATAAAAATACACAATACATATATCCCTCCAAACCGCCAATATCCCAAACCCCTCCTTTAGAGTGCAGGCATTGTACTTCCCATTTCCAGGACTCAAGTTCAGTTATATAAAATAACCGGTTTCCCTGAATCCCTTCACTAAATATTACCCTGCTCACACTCCAACAGCTCGTCAGGTCCCAAATACCATTTGTCTCCATTCACTCCTATCTAACACACTCATGCATGCTTGCTGGAAGTCCAAACCCCTCGCCCACAACACCTCCTTTACCCCCTCCCTCCAACCTTTTCAAGGACGACCCCTACCCCGCCTTCCTTCCCCTACGATTTATACACTCTCCATTTTCATTCTACTTTGATCTATTCTCTCTAAAAGACCAAACCACCTCAACAAACCCTCTTCAGCCCTCTGACTAATACTTTTATTATCTCCACTCCTTCTCCTAATTTCCACACTCCGATTTTTCTGCATAATTTTTACACCACACATTGCCCTTAGACAGGACATCTCCACTGCCTCCAACCGCCTCCTCGGGGTGCCGATTTACAAACCAAGCTTCCAACACCCGTATAAGAGTGTTGGTACTACTATACTTTAATACATTCCCTTTTTTGCCTCCATAGTAGCTTTTTTTGCCTCCACATATACCTCATGCACCACTCACCTTTTTTCCTTCATCAATTCTATGATTACCTCATCCTTCATAAATCCATCTGCTGACATGTCAACTCCCAAATATCTGAAAACATTCACTTCTTCCTTTTCCTCCTCCCAATTTGATATCCAATTTTTCTTTATCTAAATCATTTGATACTCTCTCACCTTACTCTTTTCTATGCTCACTTTCAACTTTCTACCTTTACACACCCCTCCCAAATTCATCCCCTAACCTTTGCAATTTTTCTTTAGAATCTCCCATAAGCACAGTATCATCAGCAAAAAGTAACTGTGTCATTCCCATTTTGTATTTAATTCCCCATAATTTAATCCCACCCCTCCCGAACACCCTAGTATTTCTTCTTTTACAACCCCATCTATAAATATATTAAACAACCATAGTGACATTACACATCCCTGTCTAAGGGCCTACTTTACCGGAAAGTAGTTCCCCCTCTTCTACACACTCTAACCTGAGCCTCACTATCCTCATAAAAACTCTTTACAGCATTTAGTAACTTACCACCTATTCATTAGTACTTGCAACATCTGCCACATTGCTTCCCTATTCACTCTATCATTGCCTTTTCTAAACCCATAAATGCAATAAAAACTTCCCTACCTTTAATAAAAACGCTAACATATTGTTTAAATAGGTAGTGGGGTTTGGTAGCAGCAACCGCCCAGGGAGGACCCCGTCCTGCCAAGTGAGTGTAAAACGAAAGCTGTAATTTTTTTACATGATGGTGGATTGCGGGTTTTTTTTTTCTGTCTCTGAACTCAAATTTCAGGTACGTTTTGCTACTTTTTTATTACACTTGGGTACCTAACATACATGTAAGCACATATATACACCCCCTTTGGGGTTTTCTTCTATTTTTTTTTCGTTTTATTCTTGTTTTTTTCCCCTCTTTCCCCGGGGGGAAGTGGAACAGAATTTTCCTCCGAAACCCCATGCGTGTTGTAAGAGGCGACAAAAATCCCGGGAGCAAGGGGCTAGAAACCCTCTTTCCTGTAAAATTTTACTAAATGTAAAAGGAGAAACTTTGTTTTTCCTTTTGGGCACCCCCCCTCGGGGGGAAAACGGCGGTTGTTTAAAGAAAGAAAGAAATATTTTTTAAATGAAAAGCCTTGATCTACACATCCCCTACCCACCAAAACCTCCTTGCTCACTGCAATTTACATCGGGCTTGCCTCTAATTTTTTCAATTTTAAAAACTCCGTATACTTTCCGGGGAATCATAAACTTATTCCTCTATAATTTTTACAAAACTTTTTGTCCCCCCTTCCCCTTTTATAAAGGGGCTTAAACTGGAATTTTTGATATCTGAATGTTCAGCAATAGTACAGAAGCAAAATGCTTATTTTAAGCAGTTTGCTGAAAAATAAAACTCGAATGGGCAAAATTCTAATGCCCAAATTTTTTTCCCCGACTGCAAAATTTGTGTCTGCATAATGCCCTAATTTCATTAGATTTCTATTTTCATCAAATTTATATTTTTTGGGGTCATTCCTTTAGAAAGAGATTCTCTACCCCTTTCAGAAGATTTTTTTTTTTACTCTCATTAAGCAAGCACTATCTTTGTTTTAATGATACAGCATATACAAATTAAAACTATGTAATAAAAAAAAAGGACATAATTTTTAGTTTGGGTGTCTACACTTCGGAAGAAACTACTGAGTGAGGGTTTTTTTCTGCAAAAATGCCCACTCTGGTGGGTTTCTTTTTTGCCTAACAATTTTTATTACACTTAAATTTCATTTTTTATACTGCACAGCGAAGTAAAAATTTGTTTCTTTGTGTCACTTGCCCCTGGCAAAAGGTGGCTTTAAATTAAAAAAAAAAAGTTCCAACTTTGCAACATCTTACATTCCTCCCCTTGTCACCTCTGTCATATGCTTTTTCTAAAGCCATCACTGTGACAAACAGTACCTTACTTTATTTGAGTATTCATTTATATGCTTCAATCTAAACACTTGGTGTACACATCCTCCTCCTGAATCATCCTTGTTCCTTAGCAATCTTATTTTCTCTCTTATCCCTAACTTTTTCAGTAATAATTCTGCTTGTTTTAAAATATATTTAAAATGGAAATTAATATAACATTATTATTTTATATTTTAGCCTTATTGCCGTCACCACGATTTTGAGGTGATGCGTGTCAGTGTGGATTCTGCTATCCAGGTGTTGGGTTTTCTCAACACTGGAGATGTGTCCTCTCCTCCTGCCTTCTCAAGGCATCTGGTCCTACCACTCTCTGCAAAAGGTCAGTTAATATGAACCTCAAAAGAAGTGCCTTTTGTTTAAATTGAAACTATTGTTAGGAATATTGTTTCACTGACAGATGGGTTTAAAATAGTTTTGAGGCAATTTAGTTCATCTTATTACAAATGCTGTTTGACTCTTTCAATGGGGATTCCTTGTTGCTAGTGATGGGCTCGTGGTTCAAGAGTAATATGAGAGGGGCCTGGAAACATGACTGATGAACAGAGAAAATGTTATTTTAGTGCCAGGAATGTCTGCAGTGTTCATTCTGGACCCTATTTTGAAATTGGCATCTCTTTTAATTTTTGTGAAATTGGCCAAATTGCCAATTTCTGACCACTTTATTGGGTAGTTGAAATCAGTAAATGGGCAGTTTCTTGTACTCAGTTGATAAAGCAAATGGAGTTCTAAAGAAATAGCTGTGAGTTTCGTCGACTGGAACAACGGAATTGGCCAAAAATAGGGCTCAAAGTGGGCAAAAATCACTGATGCATAAACATCACCGAGATTGCTAACTTCACGAGAGCCTCCAGCTGCCTCCTCGCCACACCATTTACAACCCAAGCTTCACACCCATATAAGAGTGTTGGTACCACTATATTTTCATACATTCCCTTCTTTGCCTCCATGGATAATGTTTTTTGTCAACACAGATACATCAATGCATCACTCACATTTTTTCCTTCATCAGTTCTATGGTTAACCTCATCTTCATAAACTCATCTGCTGACAACTCACCTCCCAAATATCTGAAAACATTCACTTCTTCCATACTCCCTCTCTCCACTGTGATATCCAATTTTTCTTTATCGAAATTGTTTGATACCCTCATCACCTTACTCTTATCTATGTTCACTTTCAACTTTCTACCTTTACAAACCCTCTGAAGCTCATCCACTAACCTTTGCAACTTTTCTTTAGAATCTCCCTATACTATACTATATTTGGACAGTAACTTGTTTTATAAACAAAAGCAGTGTCTTAGATATGTAGAAGGGACAGGTGCAGACACTTAAACTATCTCTTCCCTGAAACTTAAAACTATTTCTCAAGAAGAATTTACATTTTTCTTGTTCAGGTGACATGGTAATGTTGCCGAAGGTTGATCCAGGAAGTGATGATGAAGGAGGTGGTGGCAATGATGAAGGAAAAATTCCCTCATTTTGTGTCTTGCTTCACGGTGGACTAAAGGTAGGTTTTATGTTAACATTTTTCTGTATCTTTGTAGATACACTAGTTTTGTGGTCTTGGGGAAACTAAATCTGTAAGGGTCATACAGCCCCCAAGAAATGATAGGTAATCAGGCTTGATTGTTGGAAGGGGAGTGGTAGTTCCATTTCCTCAGATCAAGGTTGACAGTAATATACTGTAAAGAAAAAAATGTTTCTACGTCAAGGAGTTGTTACTATAGAAAGTTTATATGTGACATCAGAGGGTGAGACATCCATCATACTGCATGTCAAGCCTGTGCCAGCAGTTGTGTGTTTACCTCGGATGAGATCTGCTGTGCTGAGTATTATTCAACAAAAGGTTGATAAAAACTGCTATGCTGTGGGTTCGTCAGCAGAATGGACAGAAAGAAAGAGTGTCTTTTTATCTCATGCCTGCTGAGATATTTGGGTAAAGTGGTTAGCAGCATTCAGTGGTTGGGTCTGAGAGTTGCTTTCCTCGTAAGGGCTCTTTATCCAAAGAATTAGAGCTACCCTCTCTTTCCTTGGACTGAATCTAATTGCCTCCCATGTCTCCACCAACAGCATAACCTTGTCAACTCAGCTGGTAGACATAGGAGTGCCCCAAGGCAGTGTGTCCTTGGCCCTCTCTGCTCTTTCTCATTTACATCAATGATCTCCCCAATATATCTCCAACTACGCGCAGTGACACTGTTAACAATGAGCTACTAAAATTAGCTACCTGGATGACTACTAACAAACTCACCCTCAATATAGACAAAACCTACTACATGCTGTTTGGAAACAGTTTCAATTTTTTTTTTTTTCATCAAACCAGCCCTATCCCACTGAAGCAGGGTGGCCTAAAAAGAAAAATGGAAGTTTTTCTTTTTAACTTCAGTAATGTATACAGGAGAAGGGATTACTAGCCTCTTGCTCCCGGAACATTAGTCGCCTCTTACGACACATATGGGTTACGGAGGAAAAATTCTGTTCCACTTCCTCATAGAGATAAGAGGAAATAAACAAGAACAAGGACTAGTAAGAAAATAGAAGAAAACTCAAAGGGGTGTGTGTATATATGCTTGTACATGTATGTGTAGTGTGATCTAAGTGTAAGTAGAAGTAGCAAGACGTACCTGAAATCTTGCATGTTCATGAGACAGAAAAATGGACACCAGCAATCATATCATCATGTAAAACAATTACAGGCTTTTGTTTTATACTCACTTGGCAGGATGGTTATACCTCCCTGCTGTAGTTACTGTTGAGCAACCTACTACCTAAAGAGTTTCAGTTATCCAGCTTAATATATTGATCAATGGTTCTTCAATTGCAAGGCACATTTATGGCAAATTTTTAGGTCTACACCTTGACTGCAACCTGATATTTAATACCCACATCCGACAGCCAAGAAGGTCTCCAAAATAGTAGGCATATTCTCCAAGATACAGTACTATGTACTCCTAACAACACTCACACCATACCACTCTTTAATCTTCTCTTACTGCATCTCTGGTATTTGTGCCTGGGGATCCATTTCAACAAATCACCTTAAACCATTAATAACCCAACAAAAAGCCACTGTGTGGACTGTTACCCATTCCTGTGCCAGAACACAACCCCCACTCTTAAAAGAGTTTGAAATTGTTATACAAAATATGCACTCATATTACTGTGCCTATTATGTACTATATAAAACTTCACACTCCAGCATAAACCTTCATTTGAAACTTTTCTTGATAGCTGCAACAAAACACACAGGCATAACAAGAGACACAAAACTCTCTTTGACATTCCCTGTATTTGCCTCAACCTATGCAAAAACTCGGTGAGCATAAAAGGCTCTAAAATCTGGAATTCATAACCCAAATTATGAAAAAGGTTCCCTATCTGCTGATCAGTGTAGAGCTATTGTTAAAAGGCACCTCATCTCCCTAACATAACTAATCTAACACTATGCTATACCAAATAAAACCAGCTAATCCAACTCTATCCTTGTTCTTCCAGTCTTCCTCAAGCTCCCATAGAAAATTAATTACTCATCTTGCTCCATTATATTTCTACTGAAACTAATTAACTTTCTGTATCTTCACCATCTCTTTCAATCATTCCATAAACTGAAGACATTGAGTCACTTTGAATTATTATTATTATAATCAAAAGGAAGCGCTAAACCTAGTCACTTTGAAATTGCGTAAGAAACCCCATGTAGCTGAAATTGAAGATTGAGACACTTATGCAGCATATGGGAATCTTTATTCAGGAAACGTTTCGCCACACAGTGGCTTCATCAGTCCAATACAAAGAGGAAGGCGTAAGGAGAGGAGGAGTATGAGGTAATAAGTCCCTCAGCCTGGAGTCGATGTGTTCAGTCCATCAATCTTGTAGAATGTACAGCATAGGGCCGTAGACGTGGCTTATATACTGTAGTGAGGTGAGGTGAGGTGAAGCAGGCGGAGGCGGGGTCATAGTGGTACCATCCACTAGTCGAAGTAGGTCTTTGTCCAAAGGTTGAACAAGAGTTGAAGAATTCTTTGTAACAAGATCCCATGATGCTGCAGTGTCTGACAGTTGTGATGAATGGTTTGAAAAACCGACAAGTTGAAGATTGAGACACTTATGCAGCATATGGGAGGAGGAGGAGTATGAGGTAATTACCTCATACTCCTCCTCTCCTTACGCCTTCCTCTTTGTATTGGACTGATGAAGCCACTGTGTGGCGAAACGTTTCCTGAATAAAGATTCCCATATGCTGCATAAGTGTCTCAATCTTCAACTTGTCGGTTTTTCAAACCATTCATCATAGCTGAAAATCACTGAATCAGTTTGAAGTATTTATTAATGCATTGTTAAAATTGTACTGCTCTTCATTTAGCTTCATCTCTCTTTTGTACATTTAAAAACTCCTACTTAATAACCTATGTCTAATACCTAAGTAGTCTTTAAGTATCAGGATTAGTCTTCCTGAAATACACAGGATGCTCGTGGCTTTCTTTTGTGGCTGATGTATTTGATTACATGTAAACTACATTACATGTATGTATACTGCAAAAAAGAAATAAATTATTTGTACTTGTAATGTGTAGCTAGAAAATACTGTACACTGTCAGGGAAAATGGAGGAAATAAATTTTCTTCCTTTGTGGCAATGTAACTTATAGATGACTGAGGTAATTCTTTTTAACACCATAATATGTAGTATATAAATATAAATATAAATATATATAAATATAAGTATAGCATATAAATCTATAGGGGAAGGAAGGCGGGGTAGGGGTCGTCCTCGAAAGGGTTGGAGAGAGGGGGTAAAGGAATTTTGTGGGCGAGGGGCTTGGACTTCCAGCAAGCGTGTGTGAGCGTGTTAGATAGGAGTGAATGGAGACGAATGGTACTTGGGACCTGACGATCTGTTGGAGTGTGAGCAGGGTAATATTTAGTGAAGGGATTCAGGGAAACCGGTTATTTTCATATAGTCGGACTTGAGTCCTGGAAATGGGAAGTACAATGCCTGCACTTTAAAGGAGGGGTTTGGGATATTGGAAGTTTGGAGGGATATGTTGTGTATCTTTATATGTGTATGCTTCTAAACTGTTGTATTCTGAGCACCTCTGCAAAAACAGTGATAATGTGCGAGTGTGGTGAAAGTGTTGAATGATGATGAAAGTATTTTCTTTTTGGGGATTTTCTTTCTTTTTTGGGTCACCCTGCCTCGGTGGGAGACGGCCGACTTGGTAAAAAAAAAAAAAAAAATAATGTAGTAAGAGTTTTATTTACACAAGGGTGCAAACAACCACTAAAATCTGATGATTTTTTTTTTAACTCAAGTTTTCATAGATGGGAGGACTGTATTCTTTAGTAGTAAATTTATTTTTAGTAGTAAATTTTATTTTACACAGCAAGAATGCAGTTTTTTTTTTTTTTTTTCAAAATTAGTATTTGGGGAGCTATAGCATAATATTATTACAGTAATCTGCTAGATGAATATTATCAGCACATCTTCCAAAGCTCTTTAGTGTTGTATGCCATTCCCTTGCTAATTCGTGTAACCATTGTTGATATTTCTCGACAGCGTGAGAATATGGTGGCTTTGTGTCAAGTGGGAGAAAACTGGCATGGTATCCTCTACTCATGGGCAGACAACAAGAAAAAATCAAATCTGATGCTCTCTCTCTTTGTACCAGGTGTGTATTCATGATGCTATATAGCTGTTTTTATTTTTTATTTTTAATATACTGACTGTTTCCCACCAAGGTAGTGACTCTTCTTCCCCAAGAAGAAATTTATTCAGTGTACTCATTCAACAGCTGTGTTTCTAAAACTGCACAGACATCACAGTTCAAATAACCCTCTGAACTGTAACACCCCCATCCCTCCTTTATTCAGAATACAGCACTACTTCTCGCCTCAACAGCTTGAGTCCAGCTAACCAGTTTATCTAAATCCCTTCCTAATGTTACCTTGCTCATACTTCAGCAGCACTTGTCTCCACTCATACAAGCCTCTTGGATACTCAAGCCCCACACCTGTATAAAAGGGTTGGTACTACTATACTCTGGTACATTTCCTTTTTTTTTTTTGTCCCCATAGATAAACTTTTTGGTTCACTTCCTCTTCCATAGACTCATCTGCCAACATGTTAACTCCCAAGGATCTGAATACATTAATTTTCTCCATACACACCCCTCCTCTTTAATTGCTTTTAATGTCCTTCTTTTACACATCCTTCTAAATTCTTCATCATCCTTTTCAGCTTCTCTTCATAATCTCCTAGAACTGTCATCAACAAAGAGCAACTATGGCTCCATTATACACAGGAGCTTCTGTGAGGAAGCCACCTGTCAAGGGAGGCTCATTGAGGCTAGTGACGGGTTCTTGATCCACGGATGCTCAAGTCCCGCATTCTCTTCACCCATTGTACATCCCATGGTGGGTGTGGCTCAAGGCTCCATTCATACGTGTTTAATACCATACCTTCTGCTCCAGTCATATGCGTCTGGTACCATACATTGGCCACACACCTTTGCTCATACCAACTGCCATATGCCCTCAATGCACGCTCATACAACCCACAACCCCCACCCATACCACCTGCCTCTATAATTCCACCACAGCCACATGCCTTCAACCATACATCCAACCCATGCTACCTCCTTCCACCATCCCTACTCCTTCCACCCATGCCTACCTCCTTCCACCCATGCCACCCACAGCTACATGCCTTCACACACCATTCCAGCCAGCAACCTCCAAAACTCCCCATGGTCACACCATCAAACCACAACCTACCCCACACATCCACCCATATAATTCCCTCTACAGCCACATGCACATACACCATTCCCCATACTATCTCAAGACTACACCTTGCCTAGTCCTACACCATTTCCCCATGCCCATACTTTACCCAGTCTTTCACCCTAACACGCAATCCACATACCAAATCAGTCACACATCCCACTCATTAGTGCTGACACCAACCACACTCTCACCCACCCAGTCATTCATCATCCAGTCACCACACACACTGGGCCACTGGCAACTACACCTATTAAGAACTATCAAGAAGGTAGAAGAAAACTCAGATGGCTATTCATACATATACAATCATCCCTCAGTATCATCTACACATTAATTCATTTGCTTGGATTCATCATAGTACTCGGCATGCAGCAAATTTAGATTTTGCCTTTTGGAACTTTCTGGTTTCTTTTTTAAATATTTTTGATCTGCAGATGTGGAGGTCTGACTGTAATAATAACAATAATGTGAGATGCCCAGCATGCCTAAGGGAACATATATAACCAGTTTTAAGCGCTGTACCATGATTTACAAATTAATATTTTTTTGAACCTTCAGAGGTATAGGCAGTGTATTCCCCACCTCCAGGATCAAGTACCAGCTTATTTAAATATTTTTTTTATATAATATGACTAGTTCAGCTCAAACCTGGGACAATAGCAATGTAGGTTGTTGAGTGTTATGATCTTGTGTCAAACATGTTCTGTCCTGCATCAGTAATGTGGTTGTTGTGTTATTATTTACATATTAAAACTGTACAATTAGTTCATATTCATTTAATATTCTGGGGTGCAGGGGTATGGCAGTTCTGTGCTTCCATGGCTTTTTTCCATATTGAGTACAACATAAAATAGCTCCCCTTCATGGTAGAAAAACTTAATGTCAAGGGCTTTTGTTCCAAGGAACTAAAGCTACCTTTTTCTTCCTTGGATGAAACCTAATTACTTTCCACAGGCACTGTATGATCCTATGGGTTTAATACTTTTTACCATGAGTATAACAATATGATAGTTAAGGTGAAGAGAAAGTGAGTGAAATGTGATTAATGATTAATGATATCTAGTATCAGAAGTGGCATAGAGGGTACAGTACTCTTCTTATGTATTTGTGATTTCTAAATATTTTTAAGATCTAATAATTTTCTCACATTACTAATTAGTTTAAAATTTTAAATGTCATTATGATTCTTGTAGGACTGGATGTCATTCCATGGATGGGAAAGTTGTCTTATCTGGGACCTGCTTCACAGTTACCAGTCAATCCTTATGGACCATCTGATACTTCATCTCCATTCCCACTCAAGGTATCTAACACAAAACATCATTTTTTTTTATTAAAGTAGATGGTAAGATTTATCCAGTTGGTTATTGAAAAAAAAAAGAAGTCTAAAATTTAAGCATACAGTGGAGCCCCGGATTTCACACACACCGGATATCAGACTTTTTTGGATTTCAGACACTTTTTTTGTGCTAAATTTTGCTTCAAATTTTGGACCTTGCCCCAGGAATCACACATATCAGACATGTCCACCCGCTGGGACGCTGCTTCAGTCTGGCTCTGTCACTGGTTGAGTGAGCATTCATCCGAAACATTTCACAATTTTTGTGCTTGTTTATTGGTTGTGATTGCGAAATAAGCCACCATGGGCCCAAAGAAAGTTCCTAGTGCCAGCCCTTTGGTAAAAGGCTGAGAGAGAGGGAAGAATGTGCTTTCTTCAGTGATTCAGTGATTTTACTACATGTATGATACTAAAGCAGCAGGAGTCGATAAAGGCTATAGTGCCAGCCAGCGATAAAATGTAGCATTAACAGTTGTAGCAGGTAAGTTAAGTTTGGAT
>NC_069402.1:54072377-54158474 GCF_026875155.1 Cherax quadricarinatus
TGGAAGTTAGGAGGAGGTGCGGGATTACCAAAACTGTTGTCCAGAGGGCTGAGGAAGGGTTGTTGAGGTGGTTCGGACATGTAGAGAGAATGGAGCGAAACAAAAATGACTTCAAGAGTGTATCAGTCTGTAGTGGAAGGAAGGCGGGGTAGGGTCGGCCTAGGAAGGGTTGGAGGGAGGGGGTAAAGGAGGTTTTGTGTGCGAGGGGCTTGGACTTCCAGCAGGCATGCGTGAGAGCGTGTTTGATAGGAGTGAATGGAGACAAATGGTTTTTAATACTTGACGTGCTGTTGGAGTGTGAGCAAAGTAACATTTATGAAGGGATTCAGGGAAACCGGCAGGCCGGACTTGAGTCCTGGAGATGGGAAGTACAGTGCCTGCACTCTGAAGGAGGGGTGTTAATGTTGCAGTTTAAAAACTGTAGTGTAAAGCACCCTTCTGGCAAGACAGTGATGGAGTGAATGATGGTGAAAGTTTTTCTTTTTCGGGCCACCCTGCCTTGGTGGGAATCGGCCGGTGTGATAATAAAAAAAAAAAAAAAAAATAGTCCCTCTACATCTATGACAACCCCCAAGACTATAGCTACTGTACAGCCCTCTACAGGATGTGTATCCATTATATGATTAATGTATCTTTAATAACAGCCCCTCCATATTCCCACTATTAATAATATCAATTTGAACACTAAACCCAAAGTGGATGCCATATTTCCACTAACCCGCTTCCTTTATTTTGCTTAATGTGCCCCTCGCCTTCCTCCCTTCCCTCACATGCTCTAGTTGTAGCTCTGTAGAACCAACTCCTCCACACCTATCCATCAATCATCAACCCAAGAAAGTAACTTTAGTGAGTACAGTATTGTTAATTCCAGTGTTCAACTATTTTAGTAAAGTCTAAAATAAATACATTTCAAGGAATGTATATCTAATTATAACACTGATATCCATGGGAAAATCGGGTTCACTTTGTATAAAAATCACTAAGGTGTCAGTCTTCCTGAAAGGAATCCTGGTCATTAAGTAGCACATCACTGTAATCAGTTATTAATGTGCTAGTGCTATACACACAGGGTGACTTATAATTTTACATATACGAGTGTGTGGTACTCAGGAATTCCAATTGAAAATGTCACAGTGATATTCCTATCATGCAGTTTTAGTACTTACCATGTTTGTAATTTGTTTATAATATTGTACATGTCATGTAAAACTTCTGGGCCAAAGAAATTTGGAGTATTTCAGTGGTCTGCTTTATAGTTAGAACAGTTTTTCACTCAAAGGGACTGAGTGTTGTTAAACACATTTTATAGCAACTTTAGCAACCCACAAGCAGTGTCTCATAAAATGTTGCTCTATATTGACGCACAGGATACCAGGTCAGTAAATCCCAAAATCATGGTACTCTGAGTACTGCACATACAAGACTGGCTACTGATCAGACAATTACATTCAGATTTATGACCTGTTGACAAGTCATGCATCTATTAGATGACAAACTTCAGACAATCCAAAATTGCACAAGCTGTTAGACTAATATAATATGAATACTGATCACAAGAACTTGGACTATAACCTGCTTTCTATTCAAATACTACAGGTTCAGCACCTGCAAATTTTTAAATGCTAAATTTTGTTGAATTAATTTCCTGCAGATTGCAAGGGAGTACTTTATGTATCACCACCATGAACATGTAAATTTTTTTTACTAGATAAAAATTTTATGCAACAGTGGCAACTCTTAACATATTACACAGCAGCTATCTCTCACCACAAGGAAGCACATTTACCATCATTCGTTCAATCACCATCTTGCCAGAAGAATGCTAACATTACAGATCAAATAGCCCTCCAAATTGCAAAATCTCACCTTTCCTTTAGAAAGCAAGTATAGTCTAAGAGTTGATCATAAATCAAAGAAAAATCAAAGTAAATTTTAGATCCAATCAGTTAATTTCAGGAGTCATTTAATAAGATCACATGAGTTTCACCATTTTCAAATAATAATAATAAAATAAATAATATAAATAATAATATAAATAATATAAATAATAATATAAATCTATAGGGGAAGGAAGGCGGGGTAGGGGTCGTCCTCGAAAGGGTTGGAGAGAGGGGGTTAAAGGGGTTTTGTGGGTATAGGGCTTGGACTTCCAGCAAGCGTGCGTGAGCGTGTTAGATAGGAGTGAATGGAGACGAATGGTACTTGGGACCTGACGATCTGTTGGAGTGTGAGCAGGGTAATATTTAGTGAAGGGATTCAGGGAAACCGGTTATTTTCATATAGTCGGACTTGAGTCCTGGAAATGGGAAGTACAATGCCTGCACTTTAAAGGAGGGGTTTGGGATATTGGCAGTTTGGAGGGATATGTTGTGTATCTTTATATGTGTATGCTTCTAGACTGTTGTATTCTGAGCACCTCTGCAAAAACAGTGATAATGTGCGAGTGTGGTGAAAGTGTTGAATGATGATGAAAGTATTTTCTTTTTGGGGATTTTCTTTCTTTTTTGGGTCACCCTGCCTCGGTGGGAGACGGCCGACTTGTTGAAAAAAAAAAAAAATAATAAAATAATAATAATAATAATAATGTAGGTAGTAGGTTGGTAGACAGCAACCACCTAGGGAGGTACTACCGTCCTGCCAAGTGAGTGTAAAACGGAAGCCTGTAATTGTTTTACACAATGGTAGGATTGCTGGTGTCTTTTTTTCTGTCTCATACACATGCAAGATTTCAGGTACATCTTGCTACTTCTACTTACACTTAGGTCACACTACACATACATGTACAAGCATATATATATACACACACCCTTCTGGTTTTCTTTTATTTTCTTTCTAGTTCTTGTTCTTGTTTATTTCCTCTTATCTCCATGGGGAAGTGGAACAGAATTCTTCCTCCGTAAGCCATGCGTGCTGTAAGAGGCGATTAAAATGCCGGGAGCAAGGGCCTAGTAACCCTAAATTTAAAAAGAGAAACTTTAGTTTTTCCTTTTGGGTCACCCCGCCTCAGTGGGATACGGCCGGTGTGTTGAAAGAAAGAAATAATAATAATAGTAATAAAAAATAGCTAAATAACTATATCTAGTGTAAAGAGCAGTGCCTGTACTCTTAAAGGAAGGGGGTTGAAATATTTGCTGTTTAGAGGGACATCTACACCGTTTCATCTACGCACCTTTGGCAAGACAATGATAGTATAAATGCTGGCAAGCTTCTTTTTGGGGTCACCCTACTTCGGTGAGAGATGGCCAGGAGAGAGACAGAGGGAGACAGAGACAGAGAGAGAAATGAAGAGAGATAGAAAGAGATAGAGACACAGAGAGATTTTACCCACCTTACAAACAACACAACCCCCAGACTCCACAAGTCAACCTTATTGTTGTAGGAAAGCCCCCCAAACTGTAATAATTCTGGGGCAATGTATGTTGGTGTGCCACAAAAAGTAGTCATCTGTGAAGCATCAGCAGCAAGCTTGGATAATCCGAAGTCAGTCAATTTAATACGAGTGTAGGCTTCATCAGTAGCAAGGAGAATATTTTCTGGCTGAAAATATAAGTATATATAAATATATACCCTAATAAAACTGAAAAAGAGGGGCATTGCCACCAAACATTGGATATGAAGTCAAAAAGCTGATATCCACCAGAAGAATCAGATACTTGTGGATTTTTATCACTAATCAAAATTCACAGATTAACCTTATATAAGGTAATAATGGTAAGAGTGCCAGGGAAGAACAAGTGGCAAATAATATACTCTCATGATATGGCAAGATTCTTATTTCATAACATTCAAATTCTTTACACTGTTTGAATTTTTGCTAAATTAACTTTCATGACCACTGGGAGGGATTAAGTGCCGACTAGTGATTTTTCCTAAAAATTATTTTTTTTCTGAAACAGAAGAACCATTTTCTGAAGGAGGTACTGACACTAAAGATACAAAATTTGATGGGAACTTGCAGAATTATACAGGAAAAAGTTGATGGTCTGAATGCAATTTATCAAGTGGCTATTTTGCCCTCTGAGTCTTATTTTAAGTAAGTTCCATTGCCCAACTCAACTAAATTCTTAACTATATTGCTAGGTATCCTTCCATTCTACTGAATGAGCAAACCACCCATTTAACTATCAAAACTATGGTATAAAGCACACAATTTGGAAACTGGCCAATTTTACACAAAAGCCAACAAATTCCAATTATAAAACCAGTTCAAAAATAAACACTGGATGCATTAGTCACTAAAGAAACCTATCCTCTGTTCATCAGTCACATCTCTAGACCTCTCCTATATTACACTTGCCCTCCATTTTAAGTTCATTCTACTTATCAGAAGATAAAATATAGCCAGGAATGATTGATCGTAGTTTAGGGCATCCTAATAATTGAAGCAGATGTAATGAAACCCCATAAAAAGACCAGGAAGGATAGGGAGGGGGGAGGGGGGCTGACCCTTCCTCAGGAAAAAAAAAAAAAAAAAAAGTTTCTGCTACTTTGAGCCCTATTTCAAGCTACTCCCAGTCCTGAAACTGACCAAAAATCATCCCTACTTCATTAGTATGTCTTCCATCCTATCAATTTACAGCAAGAAACATCAAATAAAATCTTTCTAGAAAAACCTAGTCATTACAGGAAGGCCTCACTTACATAGCAGGTTAGATTCCGGGATACTGCTATAAAGTGAAAATCACTGTAAAGTGAAACATAGCCCCTTTCAAATTCAGATAAAAGTCTGATAACATGTTTACACTATCATATATTAAGTAGAGCTTGGCCTTAAAAATGCATACACAGTGCACACATTTCTTACCTTAAAGTATTTTTGTACTTAGCTTATAGCAAGTGCTGAATATATTTACTGCAGGAAGTTTGAATAAATGAAGAATGGGTATAACTGAAAACCACTGCATAAGCAAAACACCGTAAAGTGAGGCCCTCCTGTATTTCAAATGAAACAGTGGAGGATTTTTCCTCTCCGTATAGTCGGTTGTCCGGCAGCCAGTCTGTGGGTCAGTCCATTGTCTTTGCAGGGAAGACAGCTTCTTTCAATGCTATTTACTGACCGATCTACCGATTTGACTACCATCCACCTCGGCCCAGTAGGGCTGAGGTAGATGTCTCCACTCCCTTCACATCCACATCACCACCACCACAATTTAGGCACGAAAATTATAGAAGTCTGCTGAAAATACCTGGTAAAGTGTATGGTAGAGTTATTATAGAAAGAATTCAGAGTAAGAGAGAGTAGGATAGCAGATGAACAAGGAGGTTTTAGTAAAAGTAGGGGGGTGTGTAGACCAAGTGTTTACAGTGAAACACATAGGTGAACAGCATTTAGATAAGGGTAAAGGGGTTTTAGTGGCTTTTATGGATTTGGATAGGGCATATGACAGGTGGATAGGGGAGCAATGTGGCAGATGTTGCAAATGTATGGAATAGGAGGTACATTACTTAAAGCAGTGAAGAGTTTTTATGAGGATACTGAGGCTCAGGTTAGAGTATGTAAGAGAGAGGAAGATTATTTCCCAGTAAAAGTAGGCCTTAGACAAGGATGTGTGATGTCACCATGGTCGTTCAACATTTATAGATGGGATTGTAAGAGAAGTGAATGCTCAGGAGTTGGCAAGAGGTGTAGGGTTAAAAGATAAAGAATCTAACACAAAGTGAGAGCTGTCACAGTTGCTCTTTGCCGATGAAACTGATGTTGGGAGATTCTGAAGAGAAGTTGCAGAGGTTGGTTTCTGAGTTCAGTAGGGTATGTAAAAGAAGAAAATTAAAATTGAATATAGGAAAGAGTAAGGTGATGAGGACAACAAAAAAAATTAGGCAACGAAAGACTGAATATCAGATTGGAGGGAGAGAGTATGGAGAAGGCGAATGTATTCAGATATTTAGGAGTGGATGTGTCAGCAGATGGGTCTATGAAAGATGAGGTGAATCACAGAATTGATGAGAGGAAAAAGGCGAGTGGTGCACTTAGGAGTCTGTGGAGAAAAAGAACTTTGTCCACTGAGGCAAAGAGGGGAATGCATACTCTTATATGGGTGTGAAACATGAGTAGTGAATGTTGCAACAAGGAGAAGGCTGGAGGCAGTGGAGATGTCATGTCTGAGAGCAATGTAAGGTGTGAATATAATGCAGAGAATTCATAGATTGGAAATTAGGAGGAGCAGAATTACCAAAACTATTATCCACAGGGTTGAAGAGGGGTTCTTGAGGTGGTTCAGACATGTAGAGAGGTTGAAACAAAATAGAATGACAGAGTGTATAAATCTGCAGTTCAAGGTGGGATAGGGGTTGGCCTAGGAAAGGTTGGAGGGAGGGGGTAAAGGAGGTTTTGTGTGAGGAAGGGGGGGCTTGGATTTCCAGAAAGCATGCATGAGCATGTTAGATAGAAGCAAATGGAGATGAAAGTTTAAGACTTGACATGCTGCTGGAGTGTGAACAAGGTAACATTTATGAAGGGATTCAAAGAAACTGGCAAGCCAGGACTTGAGTCCTGGAGATGGGAAGTACAGTGTCTGCACTCTGAAGGAGGGGTGTTAATGTTGCAGTTTTATAATTGTAGTGTAAGCGCACCTCTGGCAAGACAGTCATGGAGTGAGTGATGAAAGTTTTTCTTTTACAGGCCACCCTGCCTTGGTGGGAGACAGCCAATGTGTTAATAATAAAAATATTTGTTGCATTTGAAGCCTTTAGCAATAGGAAAAACATAATACATAATGACAATGAACAACAATTACATAATCACTTATTTTTGTAAGATTTGGAGACCTAAAAAAAAAAAATTGTTTGGCTTGGGGGGGAGGGGCCAGGAACATAACCCCATTTTAACACTGTTTCATCTAACACTATTTTCAGGAATGTAACTACTGTGGTAATTTTACAATTTCACCTTTATGCTACGTCATAGTACTGTACCTTAATATCTCTATGAGTGATGTTTCTCGTATGGAGATACTTAACAGCATGAGAGAGCTGAAAGAAGTAGAATTTAGCAGTAGCTTCAGGCAGACGCCCATTCGATGCTAGTCGGTCAAATAATTCTCCTCCCTCTGCCAGTTCCATGATAATATAAATCTTCTCTGGTGTGTCTATAACATCTTTCAGGCTGATGATACATGGCTGTAGAAGAGGCACAAAATTATCAACAAAGCAGGTGAGCATTTTTATGTATAAATGTGGCAGAGGAAAACTTATCAACTGAGAAAATATAAAAAATACTAGTACATATGAAATTGGGAAATAAAATATGCTTATATTCAGATAAACCATTCTTTGTAAAGAATAATCTTGTCCCTGGAAACAATTTCTGGTTGACTCTCTTTTTGATCTGTCACTATTTCACAAATCTTAATTTATTCTGTTGCTGTTACATGTTAACTGGATGTCTACATCAAGAATGTAGCTGTAACAGGTAGTTCTAAGCCACCTCCTTTAATAAAAGTTTTACATGTGCAATTATTGGTAATAGTACTGGGATCATGACAGAAATGTTAAAAGCAAGGGGGGATATAGTGTTGGAGTGGTTGGTACTTTTGTTTAATAAATGTATGAAGGAGGAGAAGGTACCTAGGGATTGGCGGAGAGCATGTATAGTCCCTTTATATAAAGCAAAAGGGGACAAAAGAGATTATAAAAATTATAGAGGAATAAGTTTATTGAGTATACCAGGAAAAGTGTACGGTAGGGTTATAATTGAAAGAATTAGAGGTAAGACAATGTAGGATTGCGGATGAGCAAGGAGGTTTCAGAGTGGGTAGGGGATGTGTAGATCAAGTGTTTAATTGAAGCATATAGTGAACAGTATTTAGATAAAGGTAGGGAAGTTTTTTTGTTCATTTATGGATTTGGGAAAAGGCCCTATGATAGAGTGGATTAGGGGGCAATGTGGCAGATTTGCAAGTATATGGAATAGGTGGTAAGTTACTAAATGCTGTAAAGATTTTTTATGAGGATAGTGAGGCTCAGGTTAGGGTGTGTAGAAGAGAGGGAGAACTATTCCCGGTAAAAAGTAGGTCTTAGACAGGGATGTGTAATGTCACCATGGTTGTTTAATATATTTACAGATGAGGTTGTAAAAGAAGTAAATGCTAGGGTGTTCAAGAGAGGGGTGGGATTAAATTATGGGGAATCAAATTCAAAATGGGAATTAACACAGTTACTTTTTGCTGATGATACTGTGCTTATGGGAGATTCTAAAGAAAAATTGCAAAGGTTAGTGGATGAGTTTGGGAATGTGTGTAAAGGTGAAAGTTGAAAGTGAACATAGAAAAGAGTAAGGTGATGAGGGTATCAAATGATTTAGATAAAGAAAAATTGGATATCAAATTGGGGAGGAGGAGTATGGAAGAAGTGAATGTTTTCAGATACTTGGGAGTTGATGTGTCGGAGGATGGATTTATGAAGGATGAGTTAATCATAGATTGATGAGGGAAAAAAGGTGAGTGGTGCATTGAGGTATATGTGGAGTCAAAAAATGTTATCTATGGAGGCAAAGAATGGAATGTATGAAAGTATAGTAGTACCAACACTCTTATATGGGTGTGAAGCTTGGGTGGTAAATGCAGCAGCAAGGAGACGGATGGAGGCAGTGATGTCCTGTCTAAGGGCAATGTGTGGTGTAAATATTATGCAGAAAATTCGGAGTGTTGGAAATTAGGAGAAGGTGTGGAGTTAATAAAAGTATTAGTCAGAGGGCAGAAGAGGGGTTGTTGAGGTGGTTTGGTCATTTAGAGAGAATGGATCAAAGTAGAATGACATGGAAAGCATATAAATCTATAGGGGAAGGAAGGCGGGGTAGGGGTCGTCCTCGAAAGGGTTGGAGAGAGGGGGTAAAGGAGGTTTTGTGGGCGAGGGGCTTGGACTTCCAGCAAGCGTGCGTGAGCGTGTTAGATAGGAGTGAATGGAGACGAATGGTACTTGGGACCTGACGATCTGTTGGAGTGTGAGCAGGGTAATATTTAGTGAAGGGATTCAGGGAAACCGGTTATTTTCATATAGTCGGACTTGAGTCCTGGAAATGGGAAGTACAATGCCTGCACTTAAAGGAGGGGTTTGGGATATTGGCAGTTTGGAGGGATATGTTGTGTATCTTTATACGTATATGCTTCTAAACTGTTGTATTCTGAGCACCTCTGCAAAAACAGTGACTGTGTGAGTGTGGTGAAAGTGTTGAATGATGATGAAAGCTGACAGCATTATCTTTTTGGGGATTTTCTTTCTTTTTTGGGTCACCCTGCCTCGGTGGGAGACGGCCGACTTGTTGAGGAGAGAAAAAAAAAAAAAAAAAAAAAAAAAAAAAAAAAAGTACTGACAATAGTTATTTAACCCTTTGACTGTCGCGGCCGTATATATACGTCTTATGTCCTGGTGTCGCAAAATTTAAAAAAAAAAAAAAAAATATTTTTCCTTATGAAATGATAGAGAATCTTTTCCGATTGTAATGACACCAAAAAAAACGAAATTTGATGGAAAACTGACGGAATTATGCTCTCGCAAGTTAGCAACCTCGGGGGCCGTTTACAAATCGGCGATTCGCCGCTTTGAGCCTATTTTTGGCTAATTCCATTGTTCCATCGTCCCAAACTCATAGCTATTTCGTTAGAACTCCATGTTTTTCTATCGATTGAGTACAAGAAACTGCCCATTTACCGATTTCAACTACCTAATAATGTGGTCAGAAATTTGCAATTTGGCCAATTTCACCAAAAATAAAAAATATGACAATTTCAAAATAAGGTCCAGAATGAACAATGCAGACATTCCTGGCTCAAAATAACATTTTCTTTGCTCATCAGTCGTGTTTCCAGGCCCCTCTGATATTACTCTTGCTTTCTTTTTTTTGAATTTTTATTCAAACAAAAAATTGAAGACTTACTATTATGCGGGACTACTGCAATACTGTAATAATTGTATAAATAACATCAACCCTTTTCATGACTGCATATTAGAATGGCTATTTGGGGACATTTACTGGAAAATGGCATCTTTTGCTTACTTTTGAACATTGGCAAAAATCAAACATTTCCCCTACTTTGAGCTCCATTTCTAGGTTCTTTTTATATTTAAATAAATCAAAATCATCTCTATTTCTATAATATGTTTCCATTCTATCAAATGAGACCAAGAAAACGAGAATCAACCATAAATACTATACGAAAATAGACCACAAAGTCGGCATTTTAATTAAAAAAAAAAACGGTCGGAGTTTTTTTTTCTCATTATGCACTGCGTGCTCCAGGATTTTTTTTTTTATGTGCACACTGACCACACAGACCCATTCTCTCACATGTGGGCCTACCAGCTTTCTCCTGCTTGATTTGAAGCCGCTAGAATTTATTATTATTTTTTATTATCACACCGGCCGATTCCCACCAAGGCAGGGTGGCCCGAAAAGAAAAACTTTAAACCATCATTCACTCCATCACGGGTCTTGCCAGAAGGGTGCTTTACACTACAGTTTTTAAACTGCAACATTAACACCCCTCCTTCAGAGTGCAGGCACTGTACTTCCCATCTCCAGGACTCAAGTCCGGCCTGCCGGTTTCCCTAAATTCCCTTCATAAATTTTTCTTTGCTCACACTCCAACAGCACGTCAAGTATTAAAAACCATTTGTCTCCATTTCACTCCTATAAAAACACGCTCACCCCTGCCTGCTGGAAGTCCAAGCCCCTCGCAAAACAAAACCTCCTTTAACCCCCTCCCCCCAACCCTCCTAGGCCGCCCCCTACCCCCGCCTTCCTTCCACTACAGGCTGATACACTCTTGAAGTCTTTTCTGTTTCGCTCCATCTCTCTACATGTCCGAACCACCTCAACAAACCCTTCTCAGCCCTTGACAACAGTTTTGGTAATCCCGCACCTCCTCCTAACTTCCAAACTACGAATTCTCTGCATTATATTCACACCACACATTGCCCTCAGACATGACATCTCCACTGCCTCCAGCCTTCCCCTCGCTGCAAACATTCATCACCCACGCTTCACACCCATATAAGAGCGTTGGTAAAACTATACTCTCATACTTCCCCTCTTTGCCTCCAAGGACAAAGTTCTTTGTCTTCACGACTCCTAAGTGCACCACTCACTTTTTTTTCCCTCATCAATTCTATGATTCACCTCATCTTTCATGGGACCCATCCGCTGACACGTCCACTCCCAAATATCTGAATACGTTCACCTCCCCCATACTCTCTCCCCTCCAATCTGATATTCAATCTTTCATCACCTAATCTTTTTTGTTATCCTCATAACCTTACTCTTTCCTGTATTCCCTTTAATTTTCTTCTTTTGCACCCCCTACCAAATTCATCCCCCAAAATCTCTGCAACTTCTCTTCAGAATCTCCCAAGAGCACAGTGTCATCAGCAAAGAGCAGCTGTGACAACTCCCACTTTGTGTGTGATTCTTTATCTTTTAACTCCACGGCCTCTTGCCAAGACCCTCGCATTTACTTCTCTTACAACCCCATCTATAAATATATTAAACAACCACGGTGACATCACACATCCTTGTCTAAGGCCTACTTTTACTGGGAAAAAATTCCCCTCTTTCCTACATACTCTAACTTGAGCCTCACTATCCTCGTAAAAACTCTTCACTGCTTTCAGTAACCTACCTCCTACACCATACACTTGCAACATCTGCCACATTGCCCCCCTATCCACCCTGTCATACGCCTTTTCCAAATCCATAAATGCCACAAAGACCTCTTTAGCCTTATCTAAATACTGTTCACTTATATGTTTCACTGTAAACACCTAATGGCTAGAATTTACGAGTATATATACGTCAAACACGGTACCTCGTAAAACGTATATATACGGCCGCGACAGTCAAAGGGTTAATGGACAAATATGAAACTTAGAGACATTTATTAGGGCACTTGCACTCAGCAGCCCTTTAGACTTTAAACATACGACATACTTTATACCACCACTATCCACCACTACCAACACCATTCACTGCCTCATTTTTATTTTGGCGAGACTGCACTTTCTTGCTTTGTCAGAATCCATACATTTTGAAGCTGTACAGATTCTAAGGATATCTGTGGGCACATACATATCTTCGAGGCTGCACTTTCTGCACTGGTTGCAGTAAAGACCAAATACAGAAATAAGCTGAACATTTAAGGAAACCTGCACCGTGATCTCTCTGCTAAGTGCTTAAATGTCTGGGATCTGGTAGCTCAGAAGCAGTGTAAAATATCTCACTAAATGCATTTTACTGTCTTTGTATGATCAGCAAGTACTAAATAGCACATTTTCACATTAACCTAACATTACATATACATGACATGATATTTACATTAGCAAAAACAGAATGAGGCTCACATGATCAACAGACTGTAGGAGCTTTATCTCATTGTTGATCTGTTTTATGTTATTCAGAAGCAACTGACTACATTTCTTCTTGAGAATTTTGACTGCATATCTCTCTAATGAACCCTGTAACAAAAATAATTTTTAGTGCATTCATACCAAGATCTTTGGCAAAATATATTATGTATTAATACATGTACTAGTAATTACAATTCGTGAAGAGAAATACTGAATTATTTGCTTAAATTAAGTAAATTACAAAAAATATAACATCCTTGCAAGGTGTTAGGTGAAACTTTACAAGACCAGATCAATAGTCAAGTAGAAAAATAATCAAACTTTGACTCATCTTTTGGCAAATAATAGCACTAACTCTTGCATTGAAATCAGGTGTTCCTTAACCTGTAAACGGTCCAAACATATGTATACCTTTTTACCGCTAGTGCCCCAAACGTAAATATACGTTTTATTTTTCCTGCTTCCAAATTTATCATGATTGGCCTGAGATGACTGGTCAGCATAGAATGGGTCTTAACACTCGGTGTGCACAGTATTAAAAAAAATCTGGGACCACTTAGTACCTTGTGGGAGCACCAGTTATATTGAGTGCCAGCTGGAACAAACAGTTTGGCAAACACCAAGGATTCACTGATGTAATATCATATTAAGACTCCCCTTTTAAGAGGAAAGTAATATTAACCCCAAGTTTAGGGTCTATCTGTCTATTTCTGTCTATCTCTGTATCTGTATCTCTATCTCTCCGTCTGTCTGTCTCTGTCTGTGTGTCTGTCTCACAGGTACACTCATATACGATTTTTTTTTTTTTCAACAAACCAGCCGTATCCAACCAAGACAGGGTGGCCCAAAAAGAAAAACAAAAGTTTCTCTTTTTACATTTAGTAATATATACAGGAGAAGGGGTTACTAGCCCCTTGCTCCTGGCATTTTAGTCGCCTCTGACAACGCGCATGGCTTATGGAGGAAGAATTCTGTTCCACTTCCCCATGGAGGTAAGAGGAAATAAACAAGAACAAGAACTAGTAAGAAAATAGAAGAAAACCCAGAGGGGTGTGTATATACATGCTTGTACATGTATGAGTAGTGTGACCTAAGTGTAAGTAGAAGTAGCAAGACATACCTGAAACCTTGCATGTTTATGAGACAGAAAAATAGACACCAGCAATCCTACCATCATGTAAAACAATTACAGGCTTTCGTTTTACATTCACTTGGCAGGACGGTAGTACCTCCCTGGGCGGCTGCTGTCTACCAACCTACTACCTAGAAAATACGATTATACATATTGTAAATTACCTAGGATAACCTAAGAAATCCGAAGTGCTATACTGTGCTTGTAGATATAATGCATAAGAATACCTGTTGGTTCACAGTGGCTCTCTCTGAGACAGAGACAGACAAGCAGAGAGACAGAGAAATAGAGAAATAAGACAGGAAGATAATCAGAGATACAAGCTCATCAAATGTCATCCCTTTTCTCTGCACCCTCACTGGCACCCATCAAATGTCAAAGCTTATCTCCTCTTATCTCTGCACTATCTAATCTCATCTCTGCACCCTCGCTGGAGCCTATCAAATGTCATTTCATATCTGATCATTATCACTGCCAGCTTGGATGCTTGTCACTGAACACTTGTCTTGCACACTGCATCAAGGGAATTTCTTCCTTCTTCCTTCTTCCATCTTCCTTCTTCTTCTATACACCCGTGTATCCAAAACATCGCTGGGACCTATAAATACTTTGTATATATTCCTAGACAATAGTAAATGACCACCTGTCAATGTGTTTGTGACAATTTGAGTACAATTTCAGTACCTAATATTAAGTGTCAGAACAAAGATTGGTTATGAAATGACAAGAACTACAATAAATTGTAATTATCAGAAAATAAAAATTATATAAAATATAAAAATAAGAAAAAAATGGTATATCGGCAACACTTCTGCAAGCAACAGGACTATGTTGCTGTCAGGTGAGCATTACGTGCCAATTTGCAGCCTCATATCTCAATAAGTACTGAGCCTAGTTTTTTTTATTTTAATCCTATAACACTTAGAAAAATGTGCTCTTTATTTACATTAAAAAAAAATGATTTTTTTTTCTTTTTCAAAATATTCGGGGCACTGGAGTAGTGAACGTATATAGTATATGTTTGGACCGTTTATGGGTTAAGGAAGTATCTTGGGTTATCTTTGCCTCTCTTACATTAATGACTTCCTAAATACCACTCATCATTTAGAGTCAATACTCTTTGCTGATGATGACTTACATCTTGTGCTCAGATCCCCTGCCATTAAACAATAGTTCATAACGAGCTAGAAAGTTTATACCTGGATGTAAACTTTTAATATAAAAATAAAAAAAGAAAATTCTGTATTTCTTTGGGGAATAAACCAGGTCACTAAATAAAAAAATAAATAAATCTAAAAAGAAGAAAGAGGGTACAGAAGATTCCTAGGTTTGCTTGTACACAAATTAAAATCACAGCTCATATCTAACAGAGGTCAAAAGATAGCAGCTTTTAGCCTGTAAATTCAAGAGTGCAAAATATCTGTCATTACTAAATTTAAAAAGAAAAACTTTTGTTTTTCTTTTCAGGTCACCCTGCCTTGGTGGGATATGGCCGGTGTGCTAAAGAAATTACCTGTACGATACCATCACATCAAAAAATATTGCCACTAGATATAACAAATAACATAAATTACCTGTTTATAAGCTAATCTCACTTCACCAAAATTTCCCTCTCCAAGTTTCTTCGTCATGGTATACTTCTTAGTTAGTTCTTCAGGATAGTTTTGAGCATCATTTTGTAGGCAATCATGAAAAACAAATACTGAAAAATATTAATCAGGACTTAGTACAGTATTATTCCACACTGCTAGTAATTTTGAATAAAACAGGTAATTCAAAGAAGTGCCTTTACCCAGTACATAGATAAAAGCCCTTTAAAGTTCTAATTTATTTACAAAAGAATATGTAGAATTAAAGTCTTTAAATGTGATTTAAAAGAATGCTGTTGAATTAGTGTACCAAGAGTCAATCTTTGAAGTTCTATTATCTGTTAATAGCTCAGGGAGCATCATCATCACAGCTGGGGATCAGAGGAGGCATCCTAGGATGGAGAGGAAATATGCATTACAGTATTAGGAATTATCAAGAAACAATAAGTATACTTACTGGAATATTGAATTCAAGCAGAAGTATGAGGCAAAAAAGGCTAGAAACCCTTAGAGTGCAAAGCTTTAAAAAGATTTCTGTTTCACACTTGTATGAAAATGGGAGAACATCTTTGGATGATTGCTATCTACTAACCTCTTCCTGCTACAATTCCTGCAATCAGAGTTGATAGGTTGATACTGACAAACAGGAATTTTGCTTAAGCGAGAAATGCAAACTTTCTTAGCTAGCACAGACCATTTTATATAAACAGTTATATAAATTTTAGATCTTCCCTGGAGAGGCTTTTAATCTTAATATTATGTAATTCCTAGGTAGTAGGTTGGTAGACAGCAACCTCCCAGGGAGGTACTACCGTCCTGCCAAGCGAGTGTAAAATGGAAGCCTGTAATTGTTTTACATGATGGTAGGATTGCTGGCATCTTTTTTCTTTTTCAAACATGCAAGATTCCAGGTATGTCTTGCTACTTTACTTACACTTAGGTCACACTACTCACACATGTACAAGCATATATATACTCACATCCCTCTGAGTTTATTTCTCTTACTAGTTCTTGTTCCTGTTTATTTCTGCTTATCTCCATGGGTGGAACAGAATTCTCCCTTGGTAAGCCATGCACGTTGTAAGAGGCAACTAAATTGCTGGAACAAGGGGCTAGTAACCTCTTCTCCTGTATACATTACTAAAGTTATAAAGAGAAACTTTTGTTTTCCTTTTTGGGCCACCCTGCCTTGGTGGGATATGGCCGGTTTGTTGAAAGAAGAAAGAAAAAGAGTACCGATTCTTGAATGAAAATACAATTTTCACTTTAAATGTACTGTATAAAAGTGTGTAATGTAATTACTAATAATTTCAGCACATTAAACATATTGTAAGTTCCTGTTATCTTCATGGGGAAGTGGAACAGAATATTTCCTCCATAAGCCTCTGTATACATTACTATAGTTACTATAATTAAAATGAGAAACTTTTATTTTTATTTTTAGGTCACCCTGCCTTGGTGGAATATGGCCAGTTTGATAGAAAAAAAAATATATGAAATTACGGAAGAGTAACCACCCTATCAAATAACCCTACCAGGCAAATCCCACAGACAGAAACTAACATGTGGTACAAAAGCTTTGCACATTTCAGTCTCAGACACTTCAGCAGTGGTGTGTTTTTATCTATGCGTGTTTTACCAGTTGTCTGACCAACCTTTATATTATACTTATAATCCCAACAAATAAACGTTTAGCTTATTTGTGTTACACTTAAAATGGTGTCCATACTATAGTGCTGCACTTTAATGTTAAAATACATTACCTTTTTTATTAGCGTGTGCCAGAGAAATCTCATCATTGCTCTGTAACACAATCTTTTTACCTTTGCCAACTTGATGTTTGTTGACAAAGGTACCATTGCAAGACAGATCCTCGAGCACCACCACCACCTCTGAATTTGATTTACATTCTCGAGATACTCTGCAAAAGAATACACATGCCATTTAAAAATACATAAAAGTTTATTTCAACATGATACAATGTTTACAGAAAAATGTGCGACACTAGAGCATGTTGAAAGCCCACAGTTATGCAGAGCATTTCTGACAATCAAAATCCTATCTTAAGACTATGAGGGCATATCATTGTACACAATTATAAGAAATAATTAATTGGGTTACAGTATAGTAAGTTTATAAATGTAAACGCAGGTCGGCCAACACAAATCTAGCAATCAGTTATTCGGTTCCGTCAATTATTAGGCACTAATTTCGGCTAGCATAATTTCAAATTTCCAGGGTCACCACACCAACCTGCTGCTATTGTTTGGTTTACCTGGTGAGGGTTTTGGGGATCAACGCCCCTCCGGCTCGGTCTGAGACCAGGCCTCACGGTGGATCAGGTGCTGATCAACCAGGCTGTTGCTACTGGCCGCATGCAAGCTACGTACGAACCACAGCCCGGTTGGTCAGGTACTGACTTTAGGTGCCTGTCCAGTGCCTTTTTAAAGACAGCCAGGGGTCTATTGGTAATCCCCCTTATGTAGGCTGGGAGGCAGTTGAACAGTCTTAGACCCCGGACACTTACTGTGTTCTCTCAATGTACTCGTTATGCCCCTGCTTTTCACTGGAGGAATGTTGTATCTCCTGCCGAGTTTTTTGCTTTCATAGGGAGTGATTTTCGTGTGCAGGTTTGGTACCAATCCCTCCAGGACCTTCCAAGTGTATATTATCATGCATCTCTCTTGTCTGCGTTCCAGGGAATACAGATCAAGGACCTTCAACCGTTCCCAGTAATTTAGGTGCCTTATCATGCTTATATGTGCCGTGAAAGTTCTTTGTACACTCCCCAGATCTGCAATGCCGCCATTAGTTTACAGCAGTATTCCAGCCTAGAAAGCACAAGCGATCTGAAGAGAATCATGGGCTTGGTGTCCCTAGTTTTGAAGGTTCTCATTATCTATCCTACCATTTTCCTAGCAGATGAGGTAGATACATTGTTGTGGTCTTTGAAGATGAGGTCCTCTGGCATTATCACTCCCAGGTCCTTCACATTACTTTTCCACTCTATTGTATGGTTAGAATTTGTCATATACCCTGATACATTTTTAATTTCCTCAAGTTTCCCATATCTGAGTAGTTGAAATTTCCCCTCGCTGAACTTTATATTGTTTTGAGTGGCCCATTCGAAGATTTGGCTGATGTCCACTTGGAGTCTCGCGGTGTCTTCGATGGAGGTCACTGTCATGGTAATCCAGGTGTCATCCGCAAAGGAAGACATGGAGCTATGACTTACATCTCTATGTCAGAAATGAGGATGAGGAATAGAATGGGAGTGAGTACTGTGCCTTGTGGAACAGAGCTTGTTACAGAGGCTGCCTGGGACTTTACTCTGTTTACTATTACTCTGTGTTCTATTTGTCAGAAAGTTATAGATCCATCTACCAACTTTTCCTGTTATTCCTTTATCCCGCATTTTGTGTGCTATTACACTATGGTCACACTTATCGAAAGCTTTTGCAAAGTCTGTGTATAAAACATCTGTATTTTATATATCCTCTACAGCATCCAGGACCTTGTCATAGTGGTCTAGTAGTTGGGACAGGCAGGAGCGACCTGCTCTAAACCCGTGTTGCCCTGGGTTGTGCAATTGATGGATATCTAGGTGGATGGCAATCTTGCTTCTTAGAACCCTCTCAAAGATTTTTATGATATGGGATGTTAGTGCTATCGGTCTGTAGTTCTTTGCAATTGCTTTACTGCCACCTTTGTGAAGTGGGACTATGTCTGTTGTTTTTAGTGTGTGTGGGATGACCCCTGTGTCCATGCCCCTTTCCATAAAATGCTGAAGGCATGCAATAGGGGCTTCTTGCAGTTCTTGATGAACACGGGGTTCCATGAGTCTGGGCCTGGAGCAGAGTGCATGGGCATGTCATTTATTGCCTCTTCAAAGTCTTGTGGAGTTGGGATAATATCTGAGATTTTTGGCATGTCCAAATTTTGGGCTTCATTCATAAAGAATTCATTTGGGTTGTCGACCCTTAGTCCGGGCAGTGGCTCGCTGAACACCGAGTCATATTGGGACTTTAGTATCTCATTCATTTCTTGGCTGTCATCTGTGTATGTCCCATCCCACCTAAGCAGGGGCCCAATACTGGATGTTGTTCTTCCTTAGATTTTGCATAAGAGAAGTATTTTTTTTTTTCCAATTTCCTTTATGGCTTTAAGTTCTTCCTGTGATTCTTGTCTCCTGTAAGATTCCTTCAGCCTAAGTTCAATATTTGCAATTTCATTGACTAGTGCCTCCCTTCGCATTTCCAATATATTGGTCCCACTCAGCAGCTCTGTGACTCTTCGTCTTCATCTATATAAGGAGCGTCTCTCTTTCTAGTTTACATCTTCTCTTTCTTTTTCTTAATGGAATGTGTCTTGAGCAGATCTCAAGAACCACCGAATTAATATTTTCAAGGTAAATGCTTGGATCCATGCTGTTTACGATGTCTTCTCAGCTTGTTTCATTTAGGACATGCTTTACTTGATCCCATTGTATGTTTTTGTTATTGAAATTCAATTTCATGAAGAGACCTTCATGACTGCTCACATTTTGCTGGTCAGAAGCCCTGTGCATACATATCTGTACCTCTATTATGTTGTGATCCGAGTGTATTGTCTTTGATACGGTTATATTACATATCGGATCATCCTTGTTAGTGAAGATGAGGTCCAGCATATTTTCTAGTCTTGTAGTCTTGGTGGTGCTACTTGCTGCACAAGTCATTCCAATTTCTTTTTCTCCATTTATTGTTATAACCTGCTTATATTTTAGCCCTAGCCATGGTTCCAATGAATAAAAGAAATGCTTCTCATTGTGTAAAGTACATACACAGTACACTGTCCATAAAAGATGAGGTGGCTTTAAAGCCACTGTCAGCTGCCATGAGTTCAGTCTCGTGATAAAGGGAAATATGCTTTATTATGCTAATATCAACACTATGGCTTATTTAACTATCACAATTGATCTAATATGACATAATAAACAATATAAATACAGCCTCTCCTCACTTAACGACGGAGTTAGGGGCCTAAGTCCCCAAATTCATCGCTAATCACGGAATCACCACTGACACTTCCAAAGTGTCACCACCCAATATTAAAACATTCAGTTTTAAAGGAGGGGTTTGGGATACTGGCTGTTTGGAGTTACATCTGAATTGTCACATCTGTGCACCTTGGAAAGACGAAGTTGTAGTACTGATGGTATGTAGGGGGCTTTGTTTGCTGGCACTAATAAATGTTGATCTAGAGTGGAGGCCAATAACTGCCTCCACTCCAATAGTGCTCTGAGGTGTAGTATTTCTGCCATTTCCTGCCAGGTTTTTCTTCTTCCTGGCACTAAAAAGTCTCTTTCTCTGGAGTAGTTGTAACTACCCTGGTTTGCTTCCCAAGGTCTGTGTGATCTGTTCCTTCTTGTCCCTTTTAAATGGTTGTCTCCATAGGGAAGTGGAACAGAATTCTTCCTCCGTAAGCCATGCGTGTTGTTCGAGGCAACTAAAATGCCGGGAGCAAGGGGCTAGTAACCCCTTCACCTGTATAAATTACTAAATTGAAAAAAAAAAAAGAAATTTTTTTTCTTTTTGGGCCACCCTGCCTCGGTGGGATATGGCCGGTTTGTTGAAAGAAGGAAGAAGTTTATCGAGTATCCCAGGTAAAGTGTACAGTAGGGTTTTTATTGAAAGAATTAGAGGTAAGACAGTGAGTAGGATTGGAGATGAACAAGGAGGCTTTAGAGTGGGTAGGGGATGTGTGGATCAAGTGTTTACATTAAAGCATACATGTACAGTGGACCCCCAGTTAACGATATTTTTTCACTCCAGAAGTATGTTCAGGTGCCTGTACTGACCGAATTTGTTCCCATAAGGAATATTGTGAAGTAGATTAGTCCATTTCAGACCCCCAAACATACACATACAAACGCACTTACATAAATACACTTACATAATTGGTCACATTCGGAGGTAATCGTTATGCGGGGGTCCACTGTATATGTGAACATTATTTAGATAAAGGTAGGGAAAGTTTTTCATTGCATTTATGAATTTAGAAAAGGCGTATGATAAGAGTGGATAGGGGAGCAATGTGGCAAATGTTGCAGGTATATGGAATAGACAGTAAGTTACTAAATGCTGTAAAGAGTTTTTATGAGGATAGTGAGGCTCAGGTTAGGGTGTGTAGGAGAGAGGGAGATTACTTCCTGGTAAAAGTAGGTCTTAGACAGGGATATGTAATGTCACCATGGTTGTTTAATATATTAATGTATTTGGGTTGTAAAGAAGTTAATGCTAGGGTGTTGGAGAGAGGGGTGGGATTAAATTATGAATTAGACACTCTAAAGGAGGGGTTTCGGGATATTAGCAGTTTGGAGGGATATATTGTGTATCTTCATACGTATATGCTTCTAAACTGTTGTGTTCTGAGCACCTCTGCAAAAACAGTGATTATGTGTGAGTGAGGTGAAAGTGTTGAATGATGAAAGTATTTTCTTTTTGGGGATTTTCTTTCTTTTTTGGGTCACCCTGCCTCGGTGGGAGACGGCCGACTTGTTGAGAATAAAAAAAAAATGTGCAGCCATTCATCTACATTAAATTATGGGGAATCAAAGACAAAATGGGAGTTGACACATTTACTTTTTGCTGATGATACTGTGTTTATGAGAGAGTCTAAAGAAAAATTGCAAAGGTTAGTGGATGAGTTTGGGAGCATGTGTCAAGGTAGAAAGTTGAAAGTGAACATAGATAAAAGTAAAGTGATGCTATCAAACGATTTAAAAAAGAAAAATTGGATATCACATTGGATAGAGGGAATATTGAAGAAGTGAATGTTTTCAGATATTTGGGAGGTGACCTGTCAGCTGATGGGTTTATGAAGGATGAGGTTAACCATAGAACTGATGAAGGAAAAAATGTGAGTGGTGTGTTGAGGTATCTGTGGAGACAAAAAAAAAAAACAGTTTTCTATGGAGGCGAAGAAGGGAATGTACTGAAGTATAGTGGTACCAACACGCTTATATGGGTGTGAAGCTTGGGCTGCAAATGTTGCAGTGAGTAGGTGGCTGCAGGCAGTGGAGATGTCCTATCTAAGAGCAATGTGTGGTGTAAATATTATGCAGAGAATTCAGAGTGTGGAAATTAGGTGGTGTGGAGTTACTAAAGTATTAGTCAGACGGCTCAAGAGGGGTTGAGGTGGTTTGGTCATTTAGAGAGAATGGATCAAAGTAGAATGACTTGGTGTGCTTACAAATCTGTAAGGGAAGGAAGGAGGGGTAGGGGTCCTCAAAAAGGTTGGAGGGAGAGGATAAAGGAGGCTTTGTGGGTGAAGGGCTGGGACTTCAAGCAAGCATGTGTGAGTACGTTAAATAGGAGTGAATGGAGACTAATGGTTTTTGGGACTTGACGAGTTGTTGGAGTGCGAGCAGGATAATATTTTGTGAAGGGATTCAAGGAAACCGGTTAGCCAGACTCGAGTCCTGGAAATGGGAAGTACAATGCCTGCACTTTAAAGGAGGGGTTTGGGATATTGGCAGTTTGGAGATTGACTTTTAAACTGCTGTATCTGAGTGCCTCTGCAAAGACAGTGATTATGTATGAGTGAGGTGAAAGTGTTGAATGATGAAAGTTTTTTTCTTTTTGGAGATTCTTTCTTTTTGGGTCACCCTGCCTCGGTGGGAGACTACAGACGTGTTAAAAAAAGAATAAGGTTAAAGAGCAGAATTCAAGCTGTACTGTACATGCTTTAGAAACACCAGTGATATGTCAGATCATCTAGTACTGTGGTAGCTAGGGTAATAGCAAGAGGAAGGTGGAATACAAAGTTTATGTGCTTCTCTACTTCAAATATGTACATACATCTTTTATAGCACTTGTGTATTACAGGGAAATATCCTACCAAGTCAAAATTTTAAGTCTGTCCCTTCATTTTTTTATCACTTCATGGACAACTAGGCCAACTGCTAGTATGGAGACTTACTTGAAGTGTACTTTAGAGATGGCAGAAAGGAAAGTGCTGTCAAAATGATCTTTGCTGAAGCGATAATCAGCATCGCCTCTACCAAATGTATACGAATTGTTGATTAAGTCTGAAAAAGAATTAAAATGTAAACTCAATAGAGTAGAGTAAATGCTGTATTGTAATTATATTCAGCAAAATATGTTTATAAACACAAATATGAAGTAATGAAAACACTAATTGCTATGAATGACAAATGAGGATTGTCTGAGATCTGACCCTACAATTTACATTTTAAAATAATGTGGGACTCATGAATAACTTGGAAAAATAAATAAAAAATTAAATGACCCTTCAGATATCTAATTACTGGAAACATTTTTGCTTCAGTACTTTAATAAAAATCAAAAGGTCTACACTTGTCCTAAAATCTAAACATTCTACTTTTGAGGGAAAGTGCTAAACCCACAGGGCTTATACAGTACCTAGGGAAATAGAAGATATTCAGGACTGATTCAAAGAACTGGAATGCAGGTCCAAATACATTAACTATCTGCCAGGGATCACAGCCCAGCAGCTACACCATATGAAATATCACTTCAACTGGATTTGTTAGGCGAGTTAATTATACATAACAAGCTAGCCCCATGGCTCCAATGCCTTAGATCATTAATAAAAAGCCTCAAGAACATTTCATCACCATCAATGCACTCCTTTCACCCTTGAAAATGACATCTTATGCCTTAGGGTTAAACGAGTCAAGTTCCTCATGGCCTGAGGAAGCATGTTTACTGATCACTCACTGTTAGTACTCTGCCAAAAAGAAACTAGTACACTTCTGATTAACTGATTGTCTGAATCTTCATGTTAAGAGTTCTCACTGAAAATTTTGTTAATGAATTTACCGAGTGTCTATAAATTTGATGAAAAATTTAAAATACAACCCACAACAAAGCAAAATTTAATTGCATTTTTAGCAATAATAACTATCATCATGCAGCTTTTATTTTTCAATAAGATATTTATTGACTGCTCTGGAATGCAACATCTGATGGAAAATGTGTATACATGTATATATAAAAAAAGCTATTACATGTAACCACATTCTTTAAAATATGTAAATGACCATTCTACAAAAAAAAAGTTACTTTTGACAGACAACAGTGGGTAATTTAGAGGTAAGCCACTGTATATAACCAAACCTTTCAGTCATTAACAGAGTAAACAAAATTAAGGATAAAATGAAAATTACCAATAAGAACAAATTAAATTTGTACAGTGGAACCTCGGTTTTCAAGATTAATTTGTTCAAGAAAGTCTGACGAAAACCGAACTGTACGAAAACTGAAGCAATATTTCCCATAAGAAATAATGTAAATCCAACTGATTTTTTCCAGACACCCAAAAATATTAACAAAAAATACATTTTATAGAGAATAACTAAAGTTTTACATACCGAAAACAATGAGATAAATATAAATGACTAATGAAATGGATAAATGAACATTTAACATCACTTTCACTTTACTGAAGACTTGTTGGCGTATGGAAGATGGCGAGGAGGGGAGAGGGAGGAGAGGTTATTGTTTGGAAGGGAAATCCCCTTCCATAAGGACTTCAGGTATCAAGGCTCTATCCAGGGTTACTTCCCTTCTTTGTCTTTTACTGAGGCTAGGGCCAGCTTGAGATTCACTGTACCCCTGTTGCACAAAAAATCTGTCCAGAGAGGTCTGTTTCTGTCTCTAAGATTTGCCTAAAATGGGACAAGGCACTGTCATTGAACATGTTGCAGACATGGTTTGCAACAGCTTTATTAGGGTGATATTTCTCCACAAAACTTTGCAACTCACTCCACTTTGCACACATGTCCTTAATCACTGAAGAAGGCACATTCTCCCCTCTCTTCCTCCTCCTCTGATACAATTTCCTCAGCTGCGATCTGTTGCTGTTCCAGTTGAAAGTGTTGCAGCTCTTCAGTGGTTAGCTCTTCCCTGTGGTCGTCCATCAACTCTTCCACATCCTGGCCACTCGCATCCAACCCGATGGACTTTCCCAAAGACACAATAGATTCCACAACAGGAATAGGGTCGTCAGGGTCAGGGTCAGCCTCAACCTATCAACTGCCTTGCCTTTTTGCAAATTATTGACTCCAAAACACTATCTCTCATGTGGAGTGATGTTCACTCAACAACAAACAAAGGCAGACCGAGTCACTCGGTGCTTCAGTGGCCGAGTGACACGGGCGGGCAGGCAGACGCGTTTGGTATGGACCATTGTCAACTCTACAAAAACGAGGCAATGTACAAAAACTGGGATAAAATTTTGACAGAAAAAGTGATCAAAAACCAAATCCTACAAAAACTGGGGCATACGAACACCGAGGTTCCACTGTACAAAAAACCATCTTAATAATTACTTACTGCACAGTAAAGTTGGATTCAACTGGTTTATGGCTGACAGTAGAAAAGAAATATTACAGAACAAGCTCTTAGGTAGTTTTTCCCTACACAGTGAAATGTTTCAATGAAATCTCATTTTGCAAAATGTCTTGTCTTTGCTGAACAGCCAAGTGTTTATTTTGAATAACTGGTTTAGAGGTATTAGAAAATAATTAGCTTAGTTATTTAAACACTGTTTGCATTTGTTGGCAGTAAATACAGTATAAGATGTGTTTAATAGTATGTACATTTATGTGATTTGTACTAACTTTGACAAGCTGCTGAACAAGTTATGGAGCATGCATTTCCTTCTTTGGGTTACCCTGCCTTGGTGAGAAACAAATGTAGTAAGGAAGGTTTTTTGTGTGAGGGGCTTAATTTCCAGCAAGCATGCATGAGTGTGTTAGACAGAAGCAAGTGGAGGTAAATAGTTTTTATGACTTGACATGGTGTTGGAGCGTGAGCAAAGTAACATTTATGAAGGGATTCAGGGAAACCGGTTAGCCAGACTCGAGTCCTGGAGATGGGAAGCACAGTGCCTGCACTCTGAAGAGGGTGGGGATATTTGCAGTTTTGAACCATAGTATCGGCATCCCTTTGGCATGACAGTGATGGAGCAAGCGAGTGGAGTGTGATTCTTCACTTTTTTTGGTCACCCTGCCTTGATGCGAGACAGCCAGTTAAAAAAAAAAAAAAAAAAAAAGTGCGAAATCAAGAATATTCTTTGTACAATAATATTTTAATATAGCTCAGCAATTTAATCATGATAAGCACACTATTACAAACCTTATATGTGTAACAGTCCCAAAAAACATAATATTGTACAATATACTCAACAGTACTTTATGTAATCCTGTCATCAGCTAACAGTGTTTTTATCATTATTATTACACCTAAGGTAATAAAGCAATTAACTCTTGCGGGGGTTATGCAGACGAGTCATGAAGATGGCCAAAAGTCCAACTTAAATTTAACAACAGCTTGTTAAGTCACACTCACACCAACAACAATGCCAGTCATCATACAAGTGCCAAGCTCATTTAAAAAATATGATATACTGTGGGATTTAACAAGGCACAGTGGAACCTTGGTATACGACCTTAATTCATTCCAGAAGGCTGTTCGAGTACAGCTCTGTTTGAGTATTGAACAAGTACGTACTTCCCAACCAATTTTCTCTTTGGTTGGTTATCACTAATCATCATAGGCCCCTTGGTGACTTTTATACAATACAAGAAAACCTAAAAAAAAATGTGAAGAAACACGAAATAGTTTACAGCGAAGTTCTGGCAGGTCGTATTTGTTTGGTAGAGTGCTGAGCTTTGAGTAGGGAGCTGGTCGTATACCGAGGTTCCACTGTATTTGAATGCATAACATGCAGAAGTCTGTAGATTCATTGCCCTCAACACCAGAATGAAAAGGAACCCAGCAAAAGATGTCTTCCTGTGTCTGCTGAAGATGTGATAAATCAAAGGTCTGGATCACTTACAATGTATTTGAAACTCAGACCACATCAAATGATGAGGCAAGTATAGACAATTATCAAGCCATTACAAAAGGTTATGAAATTTAACACAGCCTACCTATTTATGTAGTAATAATAAATGCAAATAAAAATAGTTAATACTTACTGCATATGGACACATTCTCCCTTACAGAAAATAGTCTGCCCCATATACTCTCTGTATCTGGATAATCAAAGGTACCAGTAAGTACTTCTTGAGTTTCCCGGAGCCCCTGCAAAGCAAATTTTTTTTTTTTTTTTACTGCAGTATTGGCAAAATAGGGTACAGTTAAAGACAATGTTTCCAATAAAAATTGCTAATACAAATGGAAAAACAATGTAGCTACAAGCACAAATTCAAAGAATATTAATTATCATCTGCAAGAAATTGTCTCATTGTAAAAATTTTAGATTTCCAAGAAACTAAAATTTCAGAATGACAGCCTATTCAGCAAAATCTTAACTGAAGTATCTCAAAAAAGACTAGGTATTATAGGTAATATATTATTATATTTCCAACTGACTATTAAACCTTACTTCACTAGCATTTAAATTTTTGTACAGTATTTCACACAATTTAACTTATACTGAGAAATGTATAGAAATGTGTAATGTACAGGCAACTTTTATTTAGGAAAATTTACTCTTACCAGGCCCTTCCTCAAGCCAATCAGCTGAATGCAAGTTTTATTTCTCTAGATCAAACACTGAATGTTTGACCCCTTCACCTACACCAGGGGTCACTGACTTGGGTATCTGACAAATAAATTCTTAAACTAAAAATAAAGATTAATGTACAGTATTAGCTACAAGAAAGTAACTGTATATGCATAGACATTCCTACTTTGTATTGGACTGATGAAGCCACTGTGAGGCAAAACGTTTCCTTAATGAAGATTCCCACGTGTTGCACAAGTGTCTCAATCATCAACGTGTCGGTTTTCAAAACCATTTATCACACAGTATTAGCTACAAGAAACTAACTGTATATGCACAGGCATTTCTATATATACATGTATTGTACTTACATACAATAATATCACAAAATGCTAAATAACCAGATAAAAATATTTAATTTCCAAACACTTTCGTGATTTCTCACATTATCAAGGAACTGTAAAAATAATAGGACAGCAGAAGGCTTATAAGGCTGAGATATCACTTCACATATGACCTCACACTTGACCCAGCACACTGAGCATGGTAGTGTAGTGAAGGTTTGCATACTGTACAGTGGACCCCCGCTTAACGATCACCTCCCAATGCGACCAATTATGTAAGTGTATTTATTTAAGTGCGTTTGTACGTGTATGTTTGGGGGTCTGAAATGGACTAATCTACTTCACAATATTCCTTATGGGAACAAATTCGGTCAGTACTGGCACCTGAACATACTTCTGGAATGAAAAAATATCGTTAACCGGGGGCCCAATGTACTTTCATAAACTAAGCAAATATATAGTATGTACTTATGTTCTGGGACCTTACTGTAACAAAAGCAAGCATATATACAAATTTTTATTGTAGTTTGTTGTAGCAAATACATCAGCCTTTACTTTTAGTTAAATAATTGTTTGTCGGATATACTCCCAGAGGTTATACAGTGACCTCGAGACCAGGTCAAGAAAAACATGAAATTCTAGAACTAGAAAAATAAATCACTAGAATTCTTGTACTCTGCTGATTCCAAATATCTATAGCTCAATAGACATGATCGTAATTCTGGTAATAATCAGACTTAGATAAGGTTTAGAGGCAAGTTCAAAGCATATTATATTCACAGGGAACCTGTAGAGTTCATACAGCACCTGGCAGAATGGGAAGAATTCAGATTTGATCCAAGAAAAAGGAAGGCATGTCCAATTCCTTAGATCAAGAGCCCCTCACTAGTATCTAGGTTCCTCCTCTAAGGAGAGTTCAGAGCATAGGATAACCCTGACTATCAAATCTGAAGAGATTTGGAAATGGCAAAGTGTTAAATCCTCAAAATATTAGTCATGTTCAAAAAGTTCCCCACAGATATTTATTTAGGTTACATTGATTGGTTTGGTGCTTTTTAACCCTTTGAGGGTCGACAGGCCCTCTCCGAAACTCGTTCTCAGGGTCGGCCAAGTTTAAAAAAAAAAAATTATTTTCTCTTATGAAAAGATAGAGAATCTTTTCCTGATCATAAAGACACCAAAAGTTTGAAATTTGATAGAAAACTTACGAAATTATGCTCTCGCAAATTTAGCGGTCTCGGCGATGTTTACGCATCGGCGATTTTGCCCACTTTGAGCCCCATTTTCGGCCAATTTCGCTGTACTAGTCGACAAAAAACATGAATATTTCGCTAGAACTCCATTTTTTCTATCGAATGGGTGCAAGAAACCACCCATTTATGAAATTCAACTATCCAGTACAGTGGTCAGAATTTAGCAATTTTGCCAATTTCACACAAATTTCAAAAGATGCCAATTTCCGAATAGGGTCCAGAATAAACAAGAAAGACATTCCTGACACTAAAATGACATTTCCTCTAGTCATTAGTCACGTCTCAAGGCCCCTCTTATATTCTTTTGCTTTCCACTTTGAATTTTTATTCTCACAAAAAATATAAGATTTACTGTTATGCAGACTACTGCAGTGTAAAAAATGGTATAAATATTATTGGTGCACTTGTGAAAGAATATTAGACTCACCAGTTGACGTGTATTGCACGCTTGGCACGATTTGTTTACTTTTGAAGTTAGGTAAAAATCGAACATTTCTGCTACTTTGAGCTCAATTTCAAGGCACCTTTCATTGTAAAACCAGTCAAAATCATCTCAATTTCTGTAATATGTCTTCCATTCTATAAAATGAGACCAAGAAAACTAGAATACAACAATAAATACCATACGAAAATACACTGCAAAGTCGCTGATTTATTCAAAAAAAATGGTCAAAGTTTTTTTTTTCTCATTATGCACTGTGTGCTGCAGGATTTTTTTTAGACTGTGCACACTGACCACATAGACCCATTCTTTCACATGAAGGCCTACCAGCTTTCTCCCACTAGATTTGAGACCCCTACGCGTAAGACGTACTAGTACGACCAAAACCCTCAAAGGGTTAAATACAACTACATTGTGTGGCTACCCTGATCTACGTGCCACTTCACCAGGTTAGAGCAAGAGCTCTGTTTACTTACTACACCCATCTGGCAGATAGGCATGTTAGGTATTATCACAGGATTGATTTCACACGTTGTTCCAGTAGAGTTGAAATCATATTTAAATGGAAACTGTTAGTTCATGTCGGCCATCACTAATCCGGCAATTAGTTATCCGGTTCCATCAGTAATCCGGCACTAATTTCAGCTAGCATAATTTCAACTTTCATCATTATACCGACTCAGAAATTGTGCAGATTGTTGTAAATCCCCAGTAGCAAGCCAGTGGAGGAGAAAGCAGTGATGAAAATGAGGAAGATGTAGCAGTCTCTACTGATAGGTTAATTCTGTTCTAACCTAACCACTCTGTAATCCGGCAAACTCTATAGTCCGGCACACTACAGGTCCCAATTATGCCAGATTAGTGATGGCTGACCTGTAATGAAGAAAGGGCAAAGGTACAAGGAAAGCTTTCACTGGCATTGTATTGCTGTATATAGAGCATTATGAAGTCAATCATTGGCATTATAATGTTCTTTACAGTAAAAAATGTTCCATGTATTTGTTGGCAGTGCATTCAGCTCACATACTGAAAGGTCCATGGTTTGATCCCAGCACAGGTGGAAACCACTAAGCATGTTTTCTCACACCAACTAACCGTTAACCTAGAAGTAGGCAGGTACCTGTGCATTTGTCAACTTTTGTGAATCATATCTCAGGTGGTGGTGGTTGTGGTGGTAGTAGTATACCTTAGGGCTGGAAAGCCGAGGTAGGATAGTACGTTTATTTAGGTACAGGTACACACAAATACAATCATACTGTACATAGTTTAACACGAGTAAATTACCTACGATAACCCAAAAAAGTCAAAGAGACTGGGGTTCTTGTAACAGCTCTTAGCCTGTAAGGAAAAAATCCTGCACCTGTCTTTTCTTCAGACCTATTTCAACTCTCAATAGAAATAAATCTTGCTGATTTGACTGGGTTAATTTTAGTTAATTATATATTAGGTACTGGTGTCCAGCCAAGCCACAAAGATTTTAAATCACCAATGTCAGCAAGATATCCAAGTGGCAGGCTCAGTGACTCAAAAATAAGACCATGATTTATCCAACAGCATAATTTAGGTTTAGTTAGGCATATGACATTAGCACTGCCAATAACTTTACTAAATTTCTTGTGGGTAAATGTAGCCAGTAAGAAAACATGGAAGATTTCTCCTAACCAAGCAACAACTTGGGACCATCTGAAATTTCTTGCATTCAATGGAAGAGTTGCATTTGTATATGACTATCGAGTTATCCTTTATTAAATCTACATAATGCACATTTTGTATCCTTAATACCATTGTAAAAAAAACATGTTATGTACCCAAAGCCAAAATAAATTACTGTAAGAGTAGCCTTAAAAAAAAAAAAAAGGCAATATGAATATGGTAAGATCTGTTCAGATTTTTAACCAGGAGCATTAGCCATCCAGGATAACCCAATAAAGTCAGTGCATCATCGGAAACTCATTTCTGTTAGGGTCCTTTAATCTTGTCCCCCCAGGATGTGACTCAAGTCAATTAACAACCAGGTACCTACTTGATGCTGAGTGAATAGGGACAACAGGCGTAAGGAAACATTCCCAGCGTTGTCACCCATGCCAGGGACTGAACCACGGGCACTCAATGTGATATGGGTGCATTATCAACCAGGTCATGGGACGGTAACTATCCTAGCCAGGTGATGCACACACACCCAGTCTTTTATCAAAGCAAATCAAAATGGCTTCATTGGCTTAATCACACATCTGTGAGCTATATTGTCATTAGATATAAGCAGTGAATGAACCCACATCATTATTTTAAAAACTGGTGTATATTAATGTGAAAATATTGCTAATAAATTCAGTATCAACTCATTGATACTGAATAAGTATAAAATAAAAATGCCATTAATAATTTCTTGATAACAGTAATTACATTGATGGAGAAGTGCTAATTCAGTAGAGGTCATGTAGTACCCAGGAATGAGAAGCAATTAGGTTTGATCAAAGGAAGGGGAGGACAAAAGTGACCTTCTTAAATCAAGAGCCCTTCACCACCATCAGGCAACTTCCCTTGATGTATGGATAATGGTAATACTGTAATGATAAATACAGTCCCATTTTACTATCAACCTTCACATTTTTTTTTTTTTACCAAAGTTCCAAAATCTGTTCTTTAGATACATGGGTTGATTGTTAATGTTCTAAGCCCACACACTGAGGGGTCTGGGATCAAACCCCAGCACGGGTGAAACATTGAGCATGTTTCCTCACACCTGCTGTCACTGTTCACCTAGCAGTAAGTAGGTACCTGGGTGTTAGTCGACTGGTGTGGGTCGCATCCTGGGGGACAAAATTAACTTAAGTTGCCCAAAATGCTCTACATAAGCAGGCTTTTCTATTTATTATGTCAGTGTTGTCAACTAGGCTTGTATTAGTTGTGTCATGTATTTTAAAAATATTTTATTATTGTTATTTATATACGCCTAAAAATAATTATTTCTTACGACTCAAGATATGCTTTAACCATAAATATTTTCTGTACAATTACTTGTAGAAATAAATTATTATTATATTACTACTACTACTATTATTACTATAATTATTATTAAATTATAAACACATGAATTAGTCGCAAAATTTTCACAAACTCGGAAAATTCTCGCATTAAACGTTAAGAAAATATTTCGATTTTTTTATGAGTAACACACACCGAGTATAAAATAATAGTCAGCTTGTAAAGCTGCCCAAAATACATGACGACCTTAAAAAAAAAATAAATCAAGAGCAAAAAGTCAAGAATGTTTTGCTAAACATGACCTACAAACTGCCGGGGAAGACATTCCTCCAGACACATGTTAGAGGTAATGTCTGACTACACTGCTCACCTGAGTGCTCGCCTGACTGTTAATTATGTTCTCCATTATGGGTGAAGAAGTGGACGAGGTGTGTGGGCAAGGTAGAGGAGGAAGACAGTGTGAGATGAGCAGCAATGGTCGCCATGGATATGTTGCTACTGACCCAACAACACCACCACACTACTATATTACTGCAAATTAACAGCCACCTAAGTTCCCCTCGTCTTCTGATAATATGGTCATTTTTCCACTATAATCTACCTTATCTATAATTGCTATCACATTTTTGTCTGTTTCGTAAGGTGAAGTTTGGGATCTTTCCTTAATTTACGGTATAACTTAAAAAATTTTAAGAGTTGTTAGCAAAACTCTGCAACAATTGTCATCAAAGATTTGTTAAGTTATACCATGAATTAAGGAAGGATCCTGGACTTTATGAAATATATTGAGCAAATTCGATAGTAATTATAGACAAGGTAGATTATAGTGGGAAAATGACCATGTTATTAGAAGATTGGGGAAATTATGGCCTCTTAACTTATGTTTTTATTTAGGTCTACATAATTTGAAATGTTACGGTGGTTTTATATGGTAAATAACCCAGATGAGCCAATAAAGTGACTTGTTTAAAAATTATACACAATTATACTCCCATTGAAAATAAATCAGTTTGACCTGACTGGTAAGACTAAAAATAGGTTACTTCAGCATGATAAATGTTTGTATAAAGGAATAAAACAATTGGGTGGACATGCCAAAAGTCCCTTTACATGAACAGCATTTCTGGCAAACTTAAACTAACTTACTAACTTAAGATTAATAAGACAATAACAGTTAGTTTAATATTTTTATTATGCACCGCATATCCGACCTGTGGGCGGTAGTTAATAATAATAATAATAATCAAACCATACGACGGCCCAGTGGCTAACGCGAATTTTGAGATTCTGACCGCGGGTTCAAACCCCACCCGTAGTATGGCTTGTTTGCAATCGTGTCATTACGATTTCGTGAGTTATTAATAATAATAACATCTTTATTTACTACAATTACATGTACAAGGTATACAGTCCTAGCTGACATCAATGATATACTACTATATAGAAAGCCGAAGAGAGTGTGAAGTTGTTATCCACGTTAACCGGGTTCAATAAATTTCAGCTAACCTCTTCTGAACGGCTTCCATATTTAATGGTTGATGCATCTTAGGGCGAAGATAGTGTACTTGGAGTTTACCTGGAGAGAGTTCCGGGGGTCAACGCCCCCGCGGCCCGATCTGTGACCAGGCCTCCTGGTGGATCAGAGCCTGATTAACCAGGCTGTTACTGCTGGCTGCACGCAATCCAACGTACGAGCCACAGCCCGGCAGGTCAGGTACGGACTTTAGGTGCTTGTCCAGTGCCTGCTTGAAGACAGCCAGGAGTCTATTGATAATCCCCCTTATGTATGCTGGGAGGCAGTTGAACAGTCTTGGGCCCCTGACACTTATTGTATTGTCTCGTAACGTGCTAGTGACACCCCTGCTTTTCAATGGGGGAATGTTGCATCAACTTGCATCGTCTGCCAAGTCTTTTGCTTTCGTTGTGAGTGATTTTCGTGTGCAAGTTCGGTACTAGTCCCTCTAGGATTTTCCAGGTGTATATAATCATGTATCTCTCCCGCTTGCGTTCCAGGGAATACAGGTTTAGGAACCTCAAGCGCTCCCAGTAATTGAGGTGTTTTATCTCCGTTATGCGCGCCGTGAAGGTTCTCTGTACATTTTCTAGGTCAGCAATTTCACCTGCCTTGAAAGGTGCTGTTAGTGTGCAGCAATATTCCAGCCTAGATAGAACAAGTGACCTGAAGAGTGTCATCATGGGCTTGGCCTCCCTAGTTTTGAAGGTTCTCATTATCCATCCTGTCATTTTTCTAGCAGATGCGATTGATACAATGTTATGGTCCTTGAAGGTGAGATCCTCCGACATGATCACTCCCAGGTCTTTGACGTTGGTGTTTCGTTCTATTTTGTGGCCAGAATTTGTTTTGTACTCTGATGAAGATTTAATTTCCTCGTGTTTACTATGAGTAATTGAAATTTCTCATCGTTGAACTTCATATTGTTTTCTGCAGCCCACTGAAAGATTTGGTTGATGTCCGCCTGGAGCCTTGCAGTGTCTGCAATGGAAGACACTGTCATGCAGATTCGGGTGTCATCTGCAAAGGAAGACACGGTGCTGTGGCTGCCATCCTTGTCTATGTCAGATATGAGGATGAGGAACAAGATGGGAGCGAGTACTGTGCCTTGTGGAACAGAGCTTTTCACCGTAGCTGCCTCGGACTTTACTCTGCTGACTACTACTCTCTGTGTTCTGTTAGTGAGGAAAATTATAGATCCATCGACCGACTTTCCTGTTATTCCTTTAGCACGCATTTTGTGCGCTATTACGCCATGGTCACACTTGTCGAAGGCTTTTGCAGTCTGTATATATTACATCTGCATTCTTTTTGTCTTCTAGTGCATTTAGGACCTTGTCGTAGTGATCCAATAGTTGAGACAGACAGGAGCGACCTGTTCTAAACCCATGTTGCCCTGGGTTGTGTAACTGATGGGTTTCTAGATGGGTGGTGATCTTGCTTCTTAGGACCCTTTCAAAGATTTTTATGATATGGGATGTTAGTGTATGGTCTGTAGTTCTTTGCTGTTGCTTTTACTGCCCCTTTGTGGAGGTGGGGCTATGTCTGTTGTTTTTAGTAACTGTGGGACGACCCCCGTGTCCATGCTCCCTCTCCATAGGATGGAAAAGGCTCGTGATAGGGGCTTCTTGCAGTTCTTGATGAACACGGAGTTCCATGAGTCTGGCCCTGGGGGAGAGTGCATGGGCATGTCCTTTATCGCTGTTCGAAGTAATTTGGCATCAGGATAACATCGGATAGGCTTGTGTTAACCAAATTCTGTGGCTCTCCCATAAAAAATTAATTTTGATCTTCGACTCTCAGTCTGGTTAGCGGCTTGCTAAAAACTGAGTCATATTGGGACTTGAGTAGCTCACTCATTTCCTTGCTGTCATCTGTGTAGGACCCATTTGTTTAAGTAGGGGCCCAATACTGGGGCGTTTTCTCGACTTTGATTTGGCATAGGAGAAGAAATACTTTGGGTTTCTTTCGATTTCATTTATGGCTTTTAGTTCTTCCCGCGATTCTCTGTACATTTTCTAGGTCAGCAATTTCACCTGCCTTGAAAGGTGCTGTTAGTGTGCAGCAATATTCCAGCCTAGATAGAACAAGTGACCTGAAGAGTGTCATCATGGGCTTGGCATCCCTAGTTTTGAAGGTTCTCATTATCCATCCTGTCATTTTTCTAGCAGATGCGATTGATACAATGTTATGGTCCTTGAAGGTGAGATCTTCCGACATGATCACTCCTAGGTCTTTGACGTGGACAGTACTCATTAAATTTCATTTCTATTTTTATTTTTACTTCTTCAGGTACATAATATAACTTATACAGATCAAGCTACATCACTGACATACTATATAGAAAGCCCTTTGTTATGCAAGGCATTTCGGGCAACTTAAGTTAATCTTGTCCCCCAGGATGCGACCCACACCAGTCGATTAACACCCAGGTACCTACTTACTGCTAGGTGAACAGTGGGCGGTAGTCAAAAAGATTACAGAGGTACATAATGGGTCCAGGGACAAGTCCCACTTTACCTATTTTATCGAGTAAATAATGATAATAATTTTTAATTCAATAACTAAAGAATGCTTCTGATTTGCTTCAAAATATTGACGATACATTCGTCATTTGTTATATATAACCTCAAATATGTGAACTCTTGTATTCTATATGTTAAAAAAATCTCTTCCCAAGCAACTGGATATAATTAAGAAAACGGAGGGACTTCAAATACCATGGTGTTGGGATTTGTATAGGAAACTCTGCTCTCAGTATATTGAGCCTGTATGTTCTTGCTAGTAAATTTAATTACATGAATCCTCCACCTTGTGTACTTGTGCTCTGTCTGAACTTATTCTTATTGTTGGAGATTACAGTGCAAGTTGCATAAACATTGGAAACGCACAATTTTGTAATCGTAATGGCAACAACTTTTGTCATTCTCAAATAGTCATGATAATGTGTAAATTGTAGGTGATATTGAACACACACATTTCTATGGAGGTGTCTTTGATCTGTGTCTTGGCTTTAACATTACTGTAGCCAGCAGTGAGTCTTCCATTGTAACAGGTATACCATTAGAGCATTTCCCAAGATTAACCACTCTCGATGTTGATAATACTGCCCTCCCTGACGGGATATTGGTAATACTATCCTCCCTGGTGGGATGTTGGTTAATACTATCTGTGGAAAATTGCTTTTATCTGAATGTATCATCATATACATAACAGTAAATGAAAAGATAATTATTATTTATCAGTTAGACAAGTAGGAATTTGGGACACCTAGGTCGCAAAAAAGGTCCCCCTTCGATACCTACCACTGTCATATCCACAAGTTGCTCTGGACCTATTAATTACCAATAAAATATGTATAACCAGGAATACTGGTAAATATATAAATTTTGTGGACTGTATATTAAAAATAATAAATGGTTATATATATACACAATTACATAACAGAAGGAAAATATATCTTAATATCACTCACCAATTTGACTGGAGATTAATGTGTATCATACTCAGAAAACCTCACTCTAACTAAATCTATGAAAATAATGCTGGCCAGAATTACACACAAATCTAGAGAGCTTATCTGAGGTTCCTGGAGCTGTCTTGTCCAATCGCCTGATATCTCAAGTTATGCAGGAATGCATATCCACCAATTTCGCCTCCTATTTGAGAGGTGTCACCTGGAGACCTGGAGTTTACCTGGAGAGAGTTCCGGGGGTCAACGCCCCCGCAGCCCGATCTGTGACCAGGCCTCCTGGTGGATCAGAGCCTGATCAACCAGGCTGTTACTGTTGGCTGCACACAAACCAACGTACGAGCCACAGCCCGGCTGGTCAGGTACCGACTTTAGGTGCTTGTCCAGTGCCAGCTTGAAGACTGCCAGGGGATCTGTTGGTAATCCCCTTTATGTATGCTGGGAGGCAGTTGAACAGTCTTGGGCCCCTGACACTTATTGTATGGGTCTCTTAACGTGCTAGTGACACCCCTGCTTTTCATTAGGGGGATGTTGCATCGTCTGCCAAGTCTTTTGCTTTGTAGCGAGTGATTTCGTGTGCAAGTTCGGTACTAGTCCATCTAGGATTTTCCAGGGTGTATATAATCATGTATCTCTCCCGCCTGTGTTCCAGGAATACAGGTTCAGGAACCTCAAGCGCTCCCAGTAATTGAGGTGTTTTATCTCCGTTATGCGCACCGTGAAGGTTCTCTGTACATTTTCTAGGTCAGCAATTTCACCTGCCTTGAAAGGTGCTGTTAGTGTGCAGCAATATTCCAGCCTAGATAGAACAAGTGACCTGAAGAGTGTCATCATGGGCTTGGCATCCCTAGTTTTGAAGGTTCTCATTATCCATCCTGTCATTTTTCTAGCAGATGCGATTGATACAATGTTATGGTCCTTGAAGGTGAGATCCTCCGACATGATCACTCCCAGGTCTTTGACGTTGGCGTTTCGCTCTATTTTGTGGCCAGAATTTGTTTTGTACTCTGATGAAGATTTAATTTCCTCGTGTTTGCCATATTCTTCCCCATTCACCAACGTTTCTAATACAAATTCAAAACCAAGATGGCCAGTCTCGTCTGCGCAGATGCAGGCTTTCCGTTTTCTATGACGAATATTATTAAATACAGTATGGCCATCTATTTACATATAAATACTGAATTTCTGGATTATTATTATTATTATAATCAAGGGGGAAGCGCTAAACCCGTAGGATTATACAGCGCCCAGGGGAGGGGGGGATGTGGAAGGCATTCAGGCTTAATTCGGGGAACTGGAGCACAGATCCAATTCCCTAAATCAAGAGCCCCTCACCAACATCAAGGAACCTTCCATGAGGGGTGAATTTCTGGAAAATATATACAGTATTTTCCACACTATCCTCCCTGGTGGGATGTTGGTTAACACTAGACTCCCTGACGGAATATTGGTAATACTATCCTCCCTGACGGGATATTGGTAATACTATCCTCCCTGGTGGGATGTTGGTTAATACTATCCTCCCTGGTGGGATGTTGGTTAACACTAAATTTCCTTACGGGATATTGGTAATATGTACTATCCTTCCTGGAGGGATGTTGGTTAATACTATCCTCCCTGGTGGGATGTTGATTAATACTAGACTCCCTGACGGAATATTGGTAATACTATCCTCCCTGACGGGATATTGGTAATACTATCCTCCCTGGTGGGATGTTGGTTAATACTAGCCTCCCTGACAGGATATTGATAATACTGTCCTCCCTGGTGGGATGTTGGTTAATACTAGACTCCCTGATGGGATACTGATAATACTATCCTCCCTGGTGGGATGTTGGTTAATACTAGACTCCCTGACGGGATATTGGCAATACTAATCTCCCTGGTTGCGTTATGTACTGAAATGTAATAAAATTAATGAATGACCCCAGAGAGAGATATTTGCAATATCATCAGTGAGCTAAACGGCAGCCACAAGACAAAAGTAGTGTCCGCTCACAGGTGCTCGCTTGGCTCTACCAGGAAAGGAAGAGTGATACTAGACCAGCCAGTTGATTCAGTGAGGCCAGAGATGAACCTCCCATTTGACCTCTATCCTCCTACCAATAAAGCATGCTCCCTACCTTCAGACTACCAGTCTGCTCAACTTTCAGACAGGAGAAAACATGGAATTTATGGGTTGCAGTGCAGAACAAATGCTCAGGACTGTATTTAGCTAGGCTACTATGTGCCATAGGGGTTATCAAGCTCACTCAGTAAGACAGCCTAGGCTAGATAGTTGGAACATCAGAGATATAGACTGTACATGGTTTAAACATGGGTGACCATGGGGATGGGTACCACAGGGGCCTGAGGGCACTGAACAACTCTGGAGTTAGAGCTGTGGATGTCTTCCTAGGTGAAGGCAAGACACTGTCTTAGCATAAGAGAGGCTCTCCTTTTCTTTAAAACAATGGATGTCTGTGGAGACAAAGAACTTTGTCCTTGGAGGCAAAGAGGGGAATGTATGAGAGTATAGTTTTACCAACGCTCTTATATGGGTGTGAAGCGTGGGTGATGAATGTTGCAGCGAGGAGAAGGCTGGAGGCAGTGGAGATGTCATGTCTGAGGGCAATGTGTGGTGTGAATATAATGCAGAGAATTCGTAGTTTGGAAGTTAGGAGGAGGTGGCGGATTACCAAAACTGTTGTCCAGAGGGCTGAGGAAGGGTTGTTGAGGTGGTTCGGACATGTAGAGAGAATGGAGCGAAACAGAATAACTTCAAGAGTGTATCAGTCTGTAGTGGAAGGAAGGCGGGGTAGGGTCGGCCTAGGAAGGGTTGGAGGGAGGGGGTAAAGGAGGTTTTGTGTGCGAGGGGCTTGGACTTCCAGCAGCATGCGTGAGCGTGTTTGATAGGAGTGAATGGAGACAAATGGTTTTTAATACTTGACGTGCTGTTGGAGTGTGAGCAAAGTAACATTTATGAAGGGATTCAGGGAAACCGGCAGGCCGGACTTGAGTCCTGGAGATGGGAAGTACAGTGCCTGCACTCTGAAGGAGGGGTGTTAATGTTGCAGTTTAAAAACTGTAGTGTAAAGCACCCTTCTGGCAAGACAGTGATGGAGTGAATGATGGTGAAAGTTTTTCTTTTTCGGGCCACCCTGCCTTGGTGGGAATCGGCCAGTGTGATAATAAAAAAAAAAAAAAAAAATGGATTTCATGTTTCCTTAAGAAAACTGGGAATGGTGTGAATATGTAGGGTAAGCCTCTCAGTGAAAATAAGTGGGGAGCTGGCTGTAAGATAGATTATAGTCAGCTACACATCGGATGACATTCTGCTAGTGATCTACAGTACTTGGCCAGGTGGACAAGTGCCAGCAATTTATGTACTGTTGAGATGTAGGAAGTAATTCCTGCACTTGTAAATGCTATCCTGCTACATAAACCAAATATTGTAGAGATGTTATCTATACACTATTTGGCAATATTGTGTAGATAACATCTCTGAACTCAAGCAGGAAGGACATAAGTTTCTACTTTGATAACTGAGAGGTTCTGGAGCTCAAGCTGCTCCTTAATGATTGGGGCACATTGTGTGAAGTCCTGTTGGACAATATAATGCAGAATGAGGACTGCACCAGTTAGAATTGAGAAAAGAATGTGTATTGTGATAGGTGTTGCCAATGGAGCAGAGAATTGAGAGCTGTTCATTCTTAACAGAAAAAATACACATCCCACTCTTGAAGGCATAAAGGATATGTTTTACCCAACATAATTCAAGAGTGCTTTGCTAATGCTATGGTCGGCAAATCCAGCAGTAGATGTTGTTGGCTGAAAAGGATTTTGTCCAGGATTGGCCATGAAATACAGTTAAGAGAGGAAGAGGTTTCTAGGGAGCTTGTTTCATGGATTAGGAGCAAGTAGTGTCAGGATCATCAAATATGGGTCGAGGTAGTTTGGACAGTGGCTTCAAGTCAATCTGTCCTGTGATGTGCGAATGATCTGAAAACGGATGCACCATCAAGGGAAAAGCCAGGATCATTGTGAAAATCAAGCAAAGGTTAGAAGTATCAAAATGGTCAGCCAGAACTCCAGTACTATAATCAGGCATGATAACGATGCCCGAAAGTGGTACTGATTTAGAGGAGGACTAGCAGGCCTGCTGGGGTCAATGAAGGGTGCTGCAGGGGTAACAAGAAGGCCAGGAGACAAAACATGAATACAGTAATCCATGTTTAAGGTCTTTTCTTTATAAAACGGGGGGAGGAGAGAAAGAGGGGCATCTCCGAGGGTAAACGAGAGACATATATCCCCCTTCGCAGCCAAGAGTATACTCAGCACAGCAAGTATTGCTGATGCTTCATGGAAACTGCTCCTTACTCTTCCCTCCATGCCAGTGAACCAGCACTCCAGTATGGCATTCTCTGAATCATCCAAGCCAGACTTAGCCAACAAGAGAGGTAGGTGACTGGAAATGCACTGAGAGTTGTATCCCCTTTGGCTGCCACCAGGAATACTTGTCACTTAAGGACAAGCGAGGCCACCCACCTGGATCTTGAAGGGCAGCCCATCATCATCCCCAGATAATCAAATTCCAATGGCAAACACCACCACTACTGAGATCCTTAACAAAATGGGGTAAACAGCAATCCCTTTTCCTTCAACCTAGCTGTTTTTTGAGAAGAGAATATCCCCAGAGGACAAATGGAAAGGAGAGAAGAGTGGAGGGGAGGAGGTACTTAGATTCAAATCGAGAAAGGAGACAAGAACCTTGATTCCTCAGACTGAGAGCCCATGGGGAACATCCCATCCCCTTTGAAGGAGAATAAAAAAATAGAAAATATATATTTTTAGTAAATTTTTATTTTCCACAATGGCATTATACATGATTTATATTACAAATTGCATTGATATGCTGCATATGCAAAATAGAGCCACATTTTATTTAAAACTGGTAAGTCCCTAAAAATGTATATGTACATATATCATATATGACAGAATTACAAAACTGAATATTCACCAGCACACACACACTTATGGAAATCAAATCAAATTAACTGCAGTTTTATATACATTACCTATACAGTGTATCTGAAGAATTATCTTTCCAAACCTCATCCTTCACAAACCCATCTGCTGACAAGTCAACTACCAAGTATCTGAAAACATTCACTTCTTTCATACTCCCTCCCTCTAATTTGATATCCAATTTTTCTTCATCTAAATCATCTGGTACCCTCATCACCTTATTCGCATCTATGTTCACTTTTAACTTTCTACCTTTGTACACCCTCCCAAACTTGTCCACTAACCTTTGCAACTTTTCTCTAGAATGTACAAGAATGGTATATAATACCGACAAGATGAAATTAAGACACATGTGCAACATCTGGGTATCTTTATTGTAGACATTTTGCCATCCAGTAGCATTATCAATACAAATTCCAGGACATAACTTGAAGACAGTAGAACTATGTACAGAAGATGAGGTAATCAGTCCCTCAACCAAGGTTGAGGGACTGATTACCTCATCTTCTGTACATAGTTCTACTGTCTTCAAGTTATGTCCTGGAATTTGTATTGATAAAGCCACTGGATTGCGAAGCGTCTACAATAAAGATACCCAGATGTTGCACATGTGTCTTAACTTCATTTATTCTAGAATCTCCCAAAAGCACAGTATCATCAGCAAAAAGTAACTGTGTTAACTACCATTTTGTTTTTGACTCCCCATAATTTAATCCCACCCCTCTCCCCAACACCCGAGCATTTACTTCTTTTACAACCCCATCTATAAATATGTTAAACAACCATGGTAACATTACATATCCCTAAGACCTACTTTTACTGGGAAGTAATCTCCTTCTCTTCTATACACCCTAATCTGAACTTCACTATCCTCATAAAAACTCTTTACAGCATTTAGTAACTTACTACCTAGTCCATACACTTGCAACATCTGCCACATTGCTCCACTATCATAAGCCTTTTCTAAATACATAAATGCAATGAAAACGTCCCTACCTTTATCTAAGTACTGTTCACATACAGTGGAACCTCGGTATGCGATCTTAATTCATTCCAGAAGGCTGTTTGAGTGCTGCTCCGTTTGAGTATCGAACAGGTTCTTCCCAACCAGTTTTCTGTTTGGTTGGCTGTTATCATTAATCTTCGCAGTCCCCATTTTGACTTATTTATACATACACAAAAGGCATCACGAAATGCAAAGAAACATGAAACAATTTACAGCGAAGTTCAGGCAGGTCGTATTTGTTTGGTTGAGTGATGAGCTTTGTTCGAGTAGGAGCAGGTCGTATACTAAGGTTCCACTGCATATGCTTAACATCCCCTACCCATTTTAAAGCCTCCTTGTTGATCTGCAATCCTGCTCTGTCTTACCTCTAATTCTTTCAGTAATAAAACTACCATATACTTTACCTGGTATACTCAGTAAATTTCTTCCCCTATATTTTTACAATCTCTTTTGTCCCCCTTCCCTTTATGTAAAGGAACTATACATGCTCTCTGCCAATCCCTATATACCTTCCCCTCTTTCAGACATTTTTTTTTTTTTAACAAGTTGGTCATCGAACATTAAAATGGTATAAAATACCGACAGGTTGTAGGTAAGACACATATGCAACAGTTAGGTATCTTTATTTCGAAACGTTTCGCCTACACAGTAGGCTTCTTCAGTCGAGTACAGAAAAGTTGATAGAAGCAAAACTTTAAGGGTGATGGACTGATTACATCGTCTTCAAGTATCTTCTGCTTCTATCAACTTTTCTGTACTCGACTGAAGAAGCCTACTGTGTAGGAATAAAGATACCTAACTGTTGCATATGTGTCTTACCTACAACAAGTTGGTCATCGCCCACCGAGGCAGGGTGACCCAAAAAAGAAAGAAAATCCCCAAAAAGAAAATACTTTCATCATCATTCAACACTTTCACCTCACTCACACATAATCACTGTTTTTGCAGAGGTGCTCAGAACACAAAAGTTTAGAAGCATATACGTATAAAGATACACAACCTATCCCTCCAAACTGCTAATATCCCAAAACCCCTCCTTTAGAGTGCAGGCATTGTACTTCCCATTTCCAGGACTCAAGTCCGGCTATATAAAAATAACCAGTTTCCCTGAATCCCTTCACTAAATATTACCCTGCTCACACTCCAACAGATTGTCAGGTCTCAAATACCATTCATCTCCATTTCAAATATTATGCAGAATATCCCTGACTTGGTGGGATACAGCGTCTTGTGTTAAAAACAAAAAATTTGCTAAAATATATACAGTATATATATTTTTTGTATCGTACAAAGAGAAGTATATTTGACAAAATTAATACCGTACTGAATTACAGCACTTGGTATTCTTTAATAAGATTTGCTGCTATGACTAAACGTTGAATTTCTGAAGTGCCTTCGTATATTTCAGTGATGCGTGCGTCCCTGTAGTGCCTCTCTGCTGGCATGTCACTAACATAGCCCATCCCTCCAAGGATCTGTATAGCCTGATGGCCACAGAAAGTGGCTGTTTCTGATGCAGCTAATTTTGCCATTGCAGCATACTGTGAAAAGGGAGACAACAGGTATACATAACTACTTCCATTATTTAACAGAAAAATCTCTAAATATTAAAAACTTTATAAAATATTCTATATTTGGATTGTGAAATTACTGTAAACATGTTAGTAATACAGTACCATACTCTTTTTTAATTAAACATACAATACTACTGTACAAGCACATTAAAAGATAATTACATTAGAAAATACATTAGACTGTGAATCTTGAACATAAATAGAGCAGCTGGTTTCTCCTATATTAAATATATCCTGGCTTCTACTCAGCACCTCAACTGGTACTTATACACTTGTGCAGCATTCTAGCATTTATTTACATGATTTTCTGTAAGGCATCATTCAGCCACAAAAAGGTAATTATTTACTGTAGAGTACAGTACGTACATTACTTTTATTTTTACTGCCCAAGTTACTAAAGGTATTATTCAGCAAACTGAAGAGTTGTTGAGGTGGTATGGTCATTTAGAGAGGGTGGAGCAAAATAGGATGACTTGGAGGGTGGATTCATTTGTAGTGTAGGGGAGGAGGGGTAGGGGTCATTCTAGGAAAGGATGGAAGGAAAGGGTAAAAGTGGTTTTGTGTGCAAGGGGCTTGGACATGCAGCAGGCATGTATGAGCATGTTAGATAGGAGTGAATGGAGATGAATTGGGACCTGACAAGCTGTTGAAGTGTGAGTAGGGTAATATTTTGTGAAGGGATTCAGGGAAACCAGTTAGCTGGACTTGAGTCCTGGAGGTGGGAAGTATGTGTGCACTTTAACCCTTTCAGGGTCCGTCCCGTAGATCTACGGCTTTACGTTCAGGGTCCAAACCGTAGATCTACGTCATGAGCTCAGCTCACTCTGATAAACTGTGAGTGGTACACTTGGGCCTAGATATGAGAGAATACATCTATGTGGTATGTGTGCACCACATAAAACAAATCCTGCAGCACACTGTGCATGAGAGAAAAAAACTGAAACTAAGATTTTTGATTAAAACAGCAACTTTGCAGTGTTTTTTTCGTATGTTTTTTATAGTTGTATTTGCATTTCTTGGTCTCATTTGATAGAATGGAAGACATATTACAGAAATAGAGATGATTTTGATTGGTTTTAGCACTGGAAATGGCTTGAAACTGAGCTCAAAGTAGCGGAAATGTTAAATTTTTGCCGATGTTGAAGAGTAAACAAACGACCTCACACGTCTAATACACGCCAGCTGGTGGGTCTAATATACATTCACAAATGTGGTGATGATATTTATACAATTGTTACAATATTGCATAACAGTAAATCTTCTATTTTTTGGTGTGAATAAAAATTCATTATGTGAATAAAAAATCAAAATGGAATTTATTTGTAAAGCCTCAAAACGTAACTAATGAACAGAGGAAATGTTAGTTTAGTGCCAGGAATGCCTACATTGTTTATTCTGGATGCTATTTTGAAATTGGAATATTTTGAACTTTGTGTTAAATTGGCCAAATTACCAATTTCCTATCACTTTATTTTGTAGTTGAAACAGTTGACTTGGCGATTTCTTGTGCTCAATCGATAGAATAGAAGTAATACTAGTGAAATAGCTAAGAATTTGGTCAACTGGAATGATGTAATTGGCCTAAAATGGGAGTGAAAGTAGGCAAAATCGCCGATTCGTAAATATCGCTGACATATCAAAATTTGCGAGAACATAATTTCGTCAATTTTCCATCAAATTTCGTACTTTTTGTTTTATTGCCTTCACAAAAAGATTCTCTACCATTTCATAAGAAAAAATAACAAATTTTTTTTTTGGAAAATTCTTGAACACTGGGGCACCACTTCAGATTTTGGCCTTGGACCCTGAAGGGGTTAAAAGAGGGGTTTGGGATATTTGTTGTTTGAAGTGATATCTGAATTGTTGTATTTAAGCGTCTCTGCAGAGACAGTGATTATGTGTGAATGATCGTGAAAGTTTTTTTTTTTTTTTTTTTTTTTTTGGCTACCCTGCCTTGGTGGGAGATGGCCGTGTGTAAAAAAAAAAAAAAAAAAAAAAAAAAAAAAAAAAAAAAAAAAAAAAAAAAAAAAAAAAAAAAAATCCCTTGCATTTTCAACAATAAAAATAGCAGTGTAAGAAAGTGTGGGTCAGATGTTTGAGTACTGGTATCCCTTAACACCACCATCACCTAAACAACGACTTTCACACAGCCTAGTTTCTTTATTACAAAATAAAAGTGTACCAACTAAACTGAAGCACTGTATACACAGTACATCCAGGTTCCTCTCATTTTTAATCTTTATTATGCAAAGGAAAGATAAGCAATGTATATAAACACCAAGAGTGTCCCTCATTGGACAGGTACGGTTCATTGTCTGTCCTCTCAATTTGTATATAAACATTGTCTTCAGCATGCTCACATTGGAGCACAGATAAGATACTTTATTTCAGCATGAGACAACATTTGTACAAACGTGAATGACATTTAGAAGTGTATGCATAAAACCCCTTTAAAAACCCCTTCAGGGTCCCCAGGCCCCTCCCAGACTTGTTCTCAGGTCGCCCAAAATTTTCAGAAAAATAAAAAAAAATTTTTTTCTCAGAAAAATAGAGAATATTTTTTCCCGATCAAAATGGCACCAAAAGTCTGAAATTTGATGGAAAACTACGGAAATTTATGCTCTTGCTAAGTTAGCGGTTCGACGATGTTTACGCATCGTTATTTTGCCCATTTTCAGCCCTATTTTCAGCCAATTCCATTGTACTAGTCGACAAAAATCATAACTATTTCACTAGAACTCCATTTTTCTACCCGAATGAGTACAAGAAACCACCCATTTACCGATTTCAACTATCATACAGTGGTCAAAAAATTTAGCATTTTTGCCTATTTCACACAAATTTCAAAAGATGCCAATTTCCAAATAGAGTCCAAAAAAACCAAGAAAGACATTCCTGGCACTAAAATAACATTTCCTCTGTTCATTAGTCACGTCCCCACGCCCCTCTTACATTCTTTTGCTTTCCACTTTGAATTTTGATTCTCACAAAAACTACAAGATTTACTGTTAGGGCAGACTACGCATTAGTGTTAGAAAATGGTATAAATAATATCGGCGCACTTGTGAAAGAATATTTGACTCACCAGTTGACTGTATTGGACGCTTAGCATGATTTGTTTACTTTGAATTTGGTAAAAATCGAACATTTCTGCTACTTTGAGCTCAATTTCAAGGTACTTTTCATTGTAAAACCAGTCAAAATCATCTCAATTTCTGTAATATGTCTTCCATTCTATAAAATGAGACCAGGAAAACTAGACTACAACAATAAATACCATACAAAAATACAGTGCAAAGTCGCTGTTTTAATCCAAAAACATGGTCAAATTTTTTTTTTTCTCATTACGCACTGTGTGCTGCAGGATTTTTTTTATACTGCGCACACTGACCACACAGACCCATTCTTTCATATGTAGGCCTACCAGCTTTCTCTCACTAGATTTGAGGGTGCTAGAATTTATGCGTACTAGTACGTCAAAAACCCTGGTGGGTAAGCCGTACTAGTACGTCCGAAACCCTGAAAGGGTTAAAATGAAGAGCATTTTGGGCGATGATGATGATACAAATGACATGAAAACACTGCAATACTTGCTGGTATTCAAGAATCAATTGAATAATCACTGTAGCTACATACTAGCACTGAAAAGTAAATAAATGAGATGTTTAAGCTTACGTGGGTTGCCCTCACCCAGAATATGCATTGCTATCACACCATTATAAAGTTGAAATATCGTAAGCTGAACCATCCTAAAGCACAGTATTTTAACAAGTTGTTTGGCTTTTTTGAGGTCTGAGGAGCATAACCCCATTTTTCTAATGTTTTTTCAGATTAACAGTGAATTAGGTAATGCAATTTTCAGGAGAGGATACACACATACACACTCATACATGTGTGCGCACAAAAAAAACTGCGTGGTAGTGATGGCGAATATTTTCCTTACCACCTATCTTCTCATAATATTTCAATTACACTGAGCTATATTAATTGTTTTTATAGATTTTTCTGAACAGTGCATACTCCAAAGAATGAACAGATGTGATTTAGTGATAGTCACATATGGGAGGAGATTCATATCACAAATTCTGTTTTTCAAAGGTAGGAAAGACAGTATAGCATGTGGAAAGTATATTTAAAAACTCTTACCTTAGAGTATGGTTTCCCTTCATCTTTCAGTACAGCGGCCTTATAGGTAAGAAGTCGAGATGATTCAATTCTTAATGCCATGTCAGCAATCTTTTGCTATGAGATACAGAGCTTTATTATTACTTTCTTAATAGTACATAAAATCCACTTGATTTATTAGCACACAAAACTATATGGAGAGTACAATTATTTATTTGTAACTACAGGAGCAAAGCTATACTCGTGGTGTTATGTCTTCAGTACATGTGTTCCTTGCTATATAGATGGAATCCAGGTCCACAACACTTATAATAAACTCAATCAAGCTTTCCATACTTAATTCCACCTAATAAGAATCTCAAAATCTTCATGAACCTACTGACAGCATATGGTGACTTTGTTTCACACATGCAGAATTACCAGGAGAAATGGGACACTGTATAATTAAGAATTCACATACATACACAGAACACGAGACACTTGTATTTAATTTTTAGTGGTTACGGCATTTTCTACTAGTTCTTGTAACATATTCCATCCTAGTATATCAGGTTCACCTGCCACAGTTTGTAACTACAGTTATTATTATTATTTTATTATCACACCGGCCAATTCCCACCAAGGCAGGGTGGCCCGAAAAAGAAAAACTTTCACCATCATTCACTCCATCACTGTCTTGCCAAAGGGTGCTTTACACTACAGTTTTTAAACTGCAACATTAACACCCCTCCTTCAGAGTGCAGGCACTGTACTTCCCATCTCCAGGACTCAAGTCCGGCCTGCCGGTTTCCCTGAATCCCTTCATAAATGTTACTTTGCTCACACTCAAAAGCACGTCAAAATATTAAAAACCATTTGTCTCCATTCACTCCTATCAAACACGCTCACGCATGCCTGCTGGAAGTCCAAGCCCCTCGCACACAAAACCTCCTTTACCCCCTCCCTCACCCAAACCCCTTTCCCAGGCCGACCCCTACCCCGCCTTCCTTCCACTACAGACTGATACACTCTTGAAGTCATTCTGTTTCGCTCCATTCTCTCTACATGTCCGAACCACCCCAACAAAACCCCCCCCAGCCCTCTGGACAACGTTTTTTTTTAATCCCGCACCTCCTCCTAACTTCCAAACTACGAATTCTCTGCATTTAATTCACACCACACATTGCCCTCAGACATGACATCTCCACTGCCTCCAGCCTTCTCCTCGCTGCAACATTCATCAACCCACGCTTCACAAACCCCTATAAGACGTTGTAAAACTATACTCTCATACATTCCCCTCTTTGCCTCCAAGGACAAAGTTTTTTTGTCTCCACAGACCCTAATGCACCACTCACTCTTTTCCCTCATCAATTCTATGATTCACCTCATCTTTCATAGAACCCATCCGCTGACACGTCCACTTTCCCCAAAAATCTGAATACGTTCACCTCCTCCATACTCCCCTCCCTCCAATCTGATATTCAATCTTTCATCACCTAATCTTTTTGTTATCCTCATAACCCTTACTCTTTCCTGTATTCACCTTTAATTTTCTCTTTTGCACACCCTACCCAAAATTTATCCACCCAAACTCTGCAACTTCTCTCAAATCTCCCAAGAGCACAGTGTCAACAGCAAAGAGCAGCTGTGACAACTCCCCCTTTGTGTTGTGATTCTTTATCTTTTAACTCCACGCCTCTTGCCAAGACCCTCGCATTTACTTCTCTTACAACCCCATCTATAAATATATTAAACAACCACGGTGACATCACACATCCTTGTCTAAGGCCTACTTTACTGGGAAAAAAATTTTCCCTCTTTCCACATACTCTAACTTGAGCCTCACTATTCCTCATAAAAACTCTTCAACTGCTTTCAGTAACCTACCTCCTACACCATACACTTGCAACATCTGCCACATTGCCCCCCTATCCACCCTGTCATACGCCTTTTCCAAATCCATAAATGCCACAAAGACCTCTTTAGCCTTATCAACTACAGTTGACCATCAATTAAGATAATTAAGTTCTTGAAAATGGTGTATAATGAAAATATCATTTAAAATGAACTAAAGAGCATGGAAAAAATAAGGTTACATGTTTCAGACCCCCACAAAATGGCATTTTTGGGGGGGAAGGGTCTGAAATTGTAAAAAATAAAGGTAACAATGTAACTGCAGATGGATGTAGTATGTGTTATATTTAATACAATACCTCTGACAACAAGTTTTTTTTTAACCCGTTTCCCACTGAGGCAGGGTGACCCAAAAAGAAAGAAAAACCCAAAAAGAAAAAAAAAAAACTTTCATCATTCAACACTGTCACCATCGCTCAAACATAATCACTATCTATGCAGAGGCACTCATTTAAAACATTTTAGATGCTCCTCCAAACTGCAAATATTCCAAACCCTTCCTTTAAAGTTCAGGTATTGTACTTCCCATTTCCAGGACTCAAGTCCAGCTAATTGGTTTCTCTGAATCCCTTCACAAAATATTACCCTGCTCACACTCCAACAGCCCCTCAGGTCCCAAAAACCATTCGTCTCCATTCACTCCTATCTAACAAGCTCACACACACTTACTGGAAGTCTAAGCCCCTTGCCTACAAAGCCTCCTTTACCCCCTCCCTCCAACCTTTTCAAGGACAACCCCTACCCCGCCTTCCTTCCCCTACAGATTTATACACTCTCCAAGTTATTCTACTTTGTTCCATTCTCTCTAAATGACCAAACCACCTCAACAACCCCTCTTCAGCCCTCTGACTAATACTTTTAGTAAATCCACACCTCCTCTTAATTTCCACACTACGAATTCTTTGCATAATATTTACAACATACATTTCCCTTAGACACGACATCTCTACTGCCTCCAGCCCCTTCCTTGCTGCAGCATTTACAATCCATGCTTCACACGGTTTGTGTCTCAACAGATACCTCGATGCACTACTCACCTTTTTTCCTTCATCAATTCTATGGTTAACCTCATCCTTCATAAACCTATCCACTGACAAGTCAAATCCCAAATATCTGAAAACATTCACTTATTCCATACTCCCTCCCTCCAATGTGATATCCAATTTTTCTTTATCTAAATTGTTTGATACTCTCATCGCCTTACTCTTGTCTGTCACTTTCAACTTTCTGAATTTACACACACAAATAATATTTCTTACCTTAAATTCTGGTTGCTGGTACATGTAAATGATTTTGAAAGGAGAGGAGAGGTGAAGTGTGGCCCCACTGGGCTGAGGTAGAAGCCTGTGGATTGTTGATTGAGGTGGATGGCTAAGGTTCTTGTAACAATGTCGACAGTTGCACTGGAGTATTGAGGAATTCTGTAGTATGTTTTTGGTATGTTTTACCCTGCAGTATTTTACACAGCTGACAGAAAGGCAACACCAGCTGCTCCAGACCCTATTACAGAGCAGTGTTTCTAGCTCTGCCAGGATCCTCTTCAGTGAAAAAGTGTGCAGCTTACCAATATGGAGCTGCTCATGTAATTGTTACAGTGTTAACTGTTTCTCTGCAGATTTTTTTCCTCATCCCTGCTGTTATTTGCCTCCATCTAGGCATTGAGCTATGCCAACATTTCCTAACAGTTCATTTACATCATCTTCCTGGATATCTTCAATGCCTTCACCTGGCAATCTCCTTGCTAGCTGAACAATTTCCTGCACCGATCACTTTAGACATAATTTTCCCCAGGCTGCATTGAATGTTGATTGGGGCACTTTGTTCCACGCACTTCTGATGTAGCTGATGGCATCTGCAATTTTAAATTTATGCCAAAAGTCTAGTACTCTAAGGTTTGAGTCAGCATCCATTGTTGCAATGAATTTTAGCATCACTTTTCAGGTGTAATTACACTTAAATGTCCTAATATGTCATCAAACAAGCTATATACTTTATTGAAAGTTCTAGGACAAGAGAAGCAATATTTGATGGATTTAATACCCTCCCATCTCCAAATCTCATCAAACTTATGACCTAGGTCATAAGATTTACAAGCTTCTGTTTGTAAATCTTATGACCTAGGTCATTTTGAGGTCACAGAACAACATGCATTTTTTGGGGGAATTTCATACCTCAAATAATAATTATACAGTGATACCTCACATATCCAGCCTGCCATTATCCGAACCTCGCCAATATCTGAACAGGCCCTGGGAAAGGGCAAAATTCTAAAATTATTACCGAAACATCCGAACAGCCGTTCAGGTACAGCAGAAGGCTGAATCAAACTTGGCGCGAACTTTAGTGTACCGATTGGCCACTAGGAGCCGCACTCCCAGTGGCAGGACTGGATAGTGTGTGATGAAGATGACCCTGGTGTGCAGTCTCTGATAGATGCAGAGATTGCAGAATCAGTGTTGCACCCAGAACATTCTGAAAGTGATGACGACGACCAAATGCCTCCAAGACCAAAAACTTCAGCAGCAGGGGCAGGTGTCGAAACACTTATGGAGTATTTGGAGCATTCACTGTCCACAGCCTATTTGAAAAGTTATAATCCTGTGGTCCATGAAATCTGAGAGGCTGTTATTCAAGCCCAGATTGTCTGGTCCCACAGCCAGACGTTGGACTTATTTTTTTATATCTACAACACCATTGCTGATGGTCTTATCACGGGGTATAAATGGCAATATGAAAGTAGAGATGAGCATTCCCCCCCTCACGTATCTGGAAACTCCGTGTTTCCGAACTGGTCTCGGCCCATATATAGTTCGGAGATGAGAGGTCTCACTGTATATTAAAAATATATATATTAGAATCAACAGAGTACAAGGATTCTACTGTATAACCCCATGACCTAGTTTAAATGACTTCTGATATTTATATGACTTTTGATATTTTTTCTATAGGAATAACTTTGAATACCAAATTTGAGATTTGAGATGGCAGGTGGTAAGACACTGGCTGTCTTGTCACATTCTTCTATTTCAATTAAACGAACAAGCAAGATGGAACCACATCTTTTACTTAAGCATTTAAAATTAAAACTAAGTGTGAAAGACAATATGCAAAGCATTAAGGACAATGACAAAATAATCAAATTGTGACAGACAATGTAAGAGATATTAAATAGAAAGTGCCAGAAGACATCACCTTAACTGTAGTGGATTTAAATCCTAAGCAGTCTATTGACATGGAAGACAACGAAATATCCAATGAGGAGGAAAAGAAGCCACTACTGAATGTTGAAAATACAGACAAGAAGACAATACAGAATAGCATTATGGATTTAATGAGTATGTGTGGATGAACTAAGTGATCCACTATAGATTTTTTTTTAGGAATTTCACTACAAAAGGGTAAACCTGCAAACAAATGAGAAATGGCACACACTGTGCAGAAACCGTGAACCACGTGGTGTAGATACTGCACATCATCTCTAACAAACTAAGGTACTATGAGCCACAGAAATTATTCAATACAGAAACAGGTGGGCAGACTGAGCTTATATTTAGATTTCAAGAAAGCTTTTGATAGAATGTCTCATAAAAGACATTTGGAAATTGCAAAACACAAGAGGCAAAAGAAAAACATTAACAATGGATGAAATTGTTTTATATGAATGGAAAACAATGATAATATGTAAAATGTCCATATGGGGTAATATCAACGGAGTGAACAAGAATAAATGCTGGCTCCACTAATGTAAGAAACTTTTTAAATAAGTAAGAATAGTAAGAAGAGAACATTTTCAGATATTTGGGAGTTGACGTGTCAGCGGATGGGTTTATGCAGGATGAGGTTAACCATAGAACTGATGAAGGAAAAAAGGTGAGTGGTGCATTGAGGCATGGAGACAAAAAAAAATTATTTATGGAGGCAGAGAAGGGAATGTATGAGAGTATAGTGGTACCAACACTCTTATATGGGTGTGAAGCTTGGGTTGTAAATGCTGCAGTGAGGAGGCAGTTGGAGGCAGTGGAGATGTCATGTCTAAGGGCAATGTGTGGTGTAAATATTATGCAGAGAATTTGGAGTATGGAAATTAGTAGGTGTGGAGTTAATAAAAGTATTAGTCAAAGGGATGAAGAGGGGTTGTTGAAAGTGGTTTGGTCATTTAGAGAGAATGGATCAAAGTAGAATGACATGGAGAGTGTATAAATCTGAAGGGAAAGGAAGGCAGGGTAAGGGTCATCCTCAAAAAGGTTGGAGGGAGGGGGTAAAGGAGGTTTTGTGGGCAAGGGGCTTGGACTTCCAGCAAGCGTGCATGAGCGTGTTAGATAGGAGTGAATGGAGACGAATGGTTTTTGGGACCTGAGGGGCTGTTGGAGTATGAGCCAGGTAACATTTAGTGAAGAGATTCAGAGAAACCGGTTATTTTTATATAGCCGGACTTGAGTACTGGAAATGGGAAGTATAATACCTGCACTTTAAAGGAGGGGTTTGGGATATTGGCAGCTTGGAGGGATATGTTATATATCTTTATATATGCTTCTAAACTGTTGTGTCGGGTGTCTCTGCAAAGACAGTGATTATATATGAGTGAAGTGAAAGTTTTGAGTGATGACAAAAGTATTTTCTTTTTGAGGATTTCCTTTCTTTTTGGGTCACCCTGCCTTGGTGGGAGACGGCCGACTTGTTGAAAAAACAAAAATTATACTGTATAACCAGCAAAGACTGTTCATGGTTTACAGCATACCAATAATTGAATCAGACCTATTATAAAACCATAAAACCCTGCCTCAGTGGGAGATGGCCAACTTGTTAAAAGAAGAAAAAAAAAAAAAAAAAGACTTGGGGTTGTAGAGGGAACTTACCCATTCTCTGGTATAACAACAAAAATCAAACATTTCTGCTACTTTGAGCTCAATTTCATGCTACTTCCAGTCCTGAAACCAATCAAAATCATCTCTATTTCAGTAATATGTCTTCCATACCAAGAAACTGCCAATAAAACCATATAAAATATCCGAAAATACACCACAAATTCGCTGTTTTAAAACCACCACATGGTCAGTTTTGTATTTCCTATCTTGCACATGTGGGGGAATATTTTTTTATATGGTGCACCTTAATGCACAAATCCATTTTGTCATGTCTAGGCCAAAATTTACTGTCCACATCTTATCTGAGTGAGCTGAGCTCATAATGTAGAGCTATGTGACGGACCCTGAGCTCAAAGGTGTAGTACTAAGAGACACTCATCGAAAGGGTCACAGCTTCAAGCCATCCTAAAATGGTATTCTTAAATTACCTCAAAAGTAAAAAACTCTCATAAATGTATAAACAGAATACACATTCCAATAACAATCTTAATCTTCTATGTATGTGTACATCAGTGTTGAAGGTTTGAAACTGATCAGAACTGTTCTCAAGTTTTTGCATAGAAACCAAAATCACTGCTGTACCTAAACATTAAACAAAAAGGTAACTGCACATTCCAATAACAAATGAACCTTTTCCAAGATACCATACACCAATGTTGAAAATTTGAAGCTGATTAGAAAAGGCATTCTGAAGTTATGTATAAACTAAAACCTTGGAAAACAAGAGAACCTGACAAAAATAATAGATTCTCTCTGTCAGATAAGCTTTAGTAACACCATTAATAGGGAAGACAAGATGGTGGAGTTATAGACTGAGGAGGTGGCAGTTCTGAAAGATTACCTAAATGTTCTTTACAAGAGTGGTGGAACAATGAAATAGGTAATAAGTAACAAAGCCACTGGGAAATTAAAAAATGATGGCGATACTGAAGATATGACACCATGATCAGACCGCTGATCCAGTAGCTACAAACACTTTATTATAAACGGGAACATATCCTCGTTAAATAACATAGTATAGTACAGAAGTTTACATACAGTTGCAATGATTGTTTTGATTACTGAAACATGTTACATCAGATTTGCATAAAATTGTAATGCCAATACTAATGCTCAATTATGTAAAATGCACACATTTTAAAGTTCTTGATAAAAGTTAATGCAGTGTACCTGGATAAGCTGAAGCTTCAGGATGGGAGCATTAAAAGCCATTCTCTTTCCTGCATAATCTATGGCACAGTCAAAGGCAGCCTGGGCTATACCAATGGCTTGACTAGCAATTCCAATTCTTCCAGAATCTGCAAATTTAGATCATTTGTAGCTTAACAGAAACATGATTGAACTTGGAAATTTTATTGTGCATACTTCCTTTGTATAAAGGAAAGGGGAAACAAACAAGTGTAAAAATTATAGGGAAATAAGCATGTTGAGTACACTACATAAAGTGTATGGTAGAGTTATTATTGAAAGAATTATGGGTAAGATGGAAAGTAGAACTGCAGATGAACAAGGAGACTTCAGGAAGGGTAGGGGATATGTAAAGCAAGTGTTTACACTAAAGCATATAAATGGACAATATTCAGATAAAGAGAAGGAGGTTTTTGTTGCATTCATGGATTTTGAAAAGGCACATGACAGGGTGGATAGGGAAACAATGTCACAGGTGGAATAGATGGAATTGGTGGAAGGTTACCGAAAGCAATTAAGAGTTTTTATGAGGGCAGCGGGGCTCAGGTTAGGGTATGTAGTAGAAAGGGAGATTATTTTTCAGTATAAGCAGGCCTTAGACAGGAATGTATGATGTCACTAATGTTTAACATATTTATATATAGGATTGTAAAAGAAGTAAATGCTAGGATGCTGGATAGAGGTTTAGGATTAAAATATGTAGAATCTAATAGTTTTATGCCGATGACACTGCTTCTGGGAGATTCTGGAAAGAAATCACAAAGGTTGGAGGAGTATGGAGGAAGTGTTCAGATATTTGGTAGCGGACTTGTTAGCAGTTGGGTACATGAAAGATGAAGTGAACCATAGAATTGACAAGAGAAAAGACGTGGACGGTGCACTAAGGCATCTGTGGAGGCAAAGAACGTTATCCATGGAGGCAGAAAAGGAATGTACGAAAGTACAGTGGTGCCAGCACTTTTATATGGGTGTGAAGCATGGGTTGTGAATGTTACAGCAAGGAGCAGCTTGGAAGCAGTGGACATGTCTTGTCTGAGGGCAATGTGTGGGGTAAATATCATGCAGAGAATTCGTTGATTGGAGATTAGGAGGTATGGGGTTACTAAAAGTATTATCCAAAAGGCAGAGCAGGGGGCTGTTGAGGTGGTTTGGACATTTAGAGGATGGAGTATAATAGGATGACTTGAGGGGATGTATAAATCTGTATAGATGGAAAGCAAGGTAGGGACTGTCCTAGCAAAGGTTGGAGGGAAAGGTAAAGGTAGTTTTGTGTGTTAGAGGCTTGGATATCCAGGAGGCATGTGTGAGCATGTTAAATAGGAGTGGAGGCAAATGGTTTAATGGCCTTAACAAGCTGTTGGAGTGTGAGCAAGGTAACATTTTGTGAAGAGATTCAGAGGAACTGGTTAGCCAGACCCGAGTCCTGGAGATGGGAAGTATAGTGCCTGCACTCTGGAGGAGGGGTGGAGATATTTGCAGTTGGGAGGAGTGGGGATATTTGCAATTTGGAGGGGCATCTGAACTGTAGTATCAGCATGACTAGCAAGGCAGTGAAAAAGAGTGAATGATGGTAAAAGTGTTGTCTCTTTTTTTGGGTCACTCTACCTCAGTGGGAGACAGATAGTGTGTTAGAAAAAATCTTAGCCAAGGTGTCTAGACTGATAATCCAGCAAGTGCCACTCTGCCAACCCTCTGCCAAGAATTTGAGAAATTCATAATGGTTGCCTAGGTGTTCACCTATCATCTATGAACAGTAAAACACACAGATCAACATGAATATTGAATATTTTAACCAAATTCACTGCTAACATGCTTTTTTAGGAACAGGAAGTCACCTATTGTACTCTTATGCTGATAGGAATGTTGGCAGGTGCAACACCAATTTTCTGGCACCCTTGGCACCTAGGCTTTGTCGGTATCGATTTTGCTGGACCAACAGAGGTCATATAATTCAACAATACACCTCTGACCTAGGGTCTGCTGAAAACTTAAGTTAAACATTAGCATAAATGAAACAGATTTATTTATTACTGGACTTACAGGGAATGCTGCAGTACTATCACTACCCAAGTGGTAAATTTTAAAATTTTACTGAAATTGTAATCACAAAGATTAATTGCTAGGAAAATATGCTAAGAATCACATAAAATCATGGATCACCACCAACAACTGTAGTGTAGGAAATATAAGTGAGCACACATTACATACAACACTGTTTGTGGCTGCCCAGTAAACTATTTTTGGCAAAAAAAGTAGTCTCGCAATTTTGTCCAGAGTAAAGGAGGTACCAGATGATCTTCACTATCCAGTAAAGATTACAGGCGTATAGATGCACTCGCCTTCTCAGCATCCTCTACATTAGACAGAGGAAGAAAGTAGTGATGTATCGGACATCCGCATCTGCGGAACATCTGCACAATTTCTTACATTCGCATTCGCATTTTACTGCAAAGAGATATCCACATATGCATCTGCATCCAAAATCCATGGAATGTCCGCACAATTTCTTACATTCGCATCCGCAAAACAAGACATCCTCATACACATCCGCATCTGTGGATATCTAAATTTTCACATCCAATGCATCTCTAGAAGAAAGCTAAATAACATTGTTTTGGGTAAGATAGAGAACATTAATTAACCAAACATTTTACAATGTATCTTCAGATGCCACTCAAATAGATAATGCAATATGATCAACAATAAATTGTCATTCATTTTTAAACAGAGGAGTGTATGTGACACTCCATCAATGATTACCAATACATTATTGATCATCCATGCACAATAACCACCTATAACAGTAGATAATAACTCTATTTGTAGCCAAGACCACTACTTCTACTGTCACAGCCATGTCATGCTATCTCTTCCTTGTGGGTAGTTACATTATCAGAAGATATATTTAGTGAAGGGATTCAGGGAAACCGGTTATTTTTATATAGCCGGACTTGAGTCCTGGAAATGGGAAGTACAATGCCTGCACTCTAAAGGAGGGGTTTCGGGATATTAGCAGTTTGGAGGGATATGATGTGTATCTTTATACGTATATGTTTCTAAACTGTTGTGTTCTGAGCACCTCTGCAAAAACAGTGATTATGTGTGAGTGAGGTGAAAGTGTTGAATGATGATGAAAGTATTTTCTTTCTTTTTTGGGTCACCCTGCCTCAGTGGGAGACGGCTGACTTGTTGAGAGAGAGAAAAAAAAAAAATATCCTGTAAATCTTGTATACCCTTCTATAATCTGCTATATACGTACAGTTGACCCTTGAATAACGCAGGGGTTATGGGTGCGATCCCCTGCATGGTCGAAAATCCACATATGACTTTTGACTCCCCATTAACTTAACTACTAATAGTCTACTGTTGACTTGAAGCCTTACCAATAACAAACAACTGATTAACACTTCTTTTTTTTTTTTTCAACAAGTCGGCCGTCTCCCACTGAGGCAAGGTGACCCCCCAAAAAAAAAAAGAAAGAAAATCCCCAAAAAGAAAATACTTTCATCATCATTCAACAAATTCACCACACTCACACATTATCACTGTTTTTGCAGAGGTGTTCAGAATACAACAGTTTAGAAGCATACACATATAAAGATACACAACATATCCCTCCAAACTGCCAATATCCAAAACCCCTCCTTTAAAGTTCAGGCATTGTACTTCCCATTTCCAGGGCTCAAGTCCGACTATATGAAAATAACTGGTTTCCCTGAATCCCTTCACTAAATATTACCCTGCTCACACTCCAACAGATCGTCAGGTCCCAAGTACCATTCGTCTCCATTCACTCCTATCTAACACGCTCACGCACGCTTGCTGGAAGTCCAAGCCCCTTGCCCACAAAACCTCCTTTACTCCCTCTCTCCAACCCTTTCGAGGATGACCCCTACCCCTCCTTCCTTCCCCTATAGATTTATATGCTTTCCATGTCATTCTACTTTGATCCATTCTCTCTAAATGACCAAACCACCTCAACAACCCCTCTTCTGCCCTCTGACTAATACTTTTATTAACTCCACACCTTTTCCTAATTTCCACACTCTGAATTTTCTGCATAATATTTACACTACACATTGCCCTTAAACAGGACATCTCCACTGCCTCCAACCGTCTCCTCGCTGCTGCATTTACCACCCAAGCTTCACACCCATATAAGAGTGTTGGTACTACTATACTTTCATACATTCCCTTCTTTGCCTCCATAGACAACGTTTTTTGACTCCACATATACCTCAACGCACCACTCACCTTTTTTCCCTCATCAATTCTATGATTAACCTCATCCTTCATAAATCCATCCGCCGACATGTCAACTCCCAAGTATCTGAAAACATTCACTTCTTCCATACTCCTCCTCCCCAATTTGATATCCAATTTTTCTTTATCTAAATCATTTGATACCCTCATTACCTTACTCTTTTCTATGTTCACTTTCAACTTTCTACCTTTACACACATTCCCAAACTCATCCACTAACCTTTGCAATTTTTCTTAAGAATCCCCCATAAGCACAGTATCATCAGCAAAAAGTAACTGTGTCAATTCCCATTTTGAATTTGATTCCCCAAAATTTAATCCCACCCCTCTCCCAAACACTCTAGCATTTACTTCCTTTACAACCCCATCTATAAATATATTAAACAACCATGGTGACATTACACATCCCTGTCTAAGACCTACTTTTACCGGGAAGTAGTCTCCCTCTCTTCTACACACCCTAACCTGAGCCTCACTATCCTCATAAAAACTCTTTACAGCATTTAATAACTTACCACCTATTCCATATACTTGCAACATCTGCCTCATTGCTCCTCTATCCACTCTATCATATGCCTTTTCTAAATCCATAAATGCAATAAAAACTTCCCTACCTTTATCTAAATACTGTTCACATATATGCTTCAATGTAAACACTTGATCTACACATCCCCTACCCACTCTGAAACCTCCTTGCTCATCCGCAATCCTACATTCTGTCTTACCTCTAATTCTTTCAATTATAACCCTACCGTACACTTTTCCTGGTATACTCAGTAAACTTATTCCTCTATAATTTTTACAGTCTCTTTTGTCCCCTTTCCCTTTATATAAAGGGACTATACATGCTCTCCGCCAATCCTTAGGTACCTTCCCCTCTTTCATACATTTATTAAACAAAAGTACCAACCACTCCAACACTATATCCCCCCCTGCTTTTAACATTTCTGTCATGATCCCATCAGTTCCAGCTGCTTTAACCCCCTTTCATTCTACGTAATGCCTCACGTACCTCCCCCACACTTACATTCTGCTCTTCTTCACTCCTAAAAGATGGTATACCTCCCTGACCAGTGCATGAAATTACTGCCTCTCTTTCTTCCTTAACATTTAAAAGTTCCTCAAAATATTCTCGCCATCTACCTAATACCTCCCTCTCCCCATCTACTAACTCCCCTACTCTGTTTTTAACTGACAAATCCATACTTTCCCTAGGCTTTCTAACTTGTTTAACTCACTCTCCAAATTTTTTTCTTATTTTCATTAAAATTTCTTGACAGTGCCTCTCCCCACTCTATCATCTGCTCTCCTTTTGCACTCTCTCACCACTCTCTTTACCTTTCTTTTACTCTCCATATACTCTGCTCTTCTTATAACACTTCTGCTTTGTAAAAACCTCTCATAAGCTACCTTTTTCTCTTTTATCACTCCCTTTACTTCATCATTCCACCAATCACTCCTCTTTCCTCCTGCCCCCACCCTCCTATAACCACAAACTTCTGCCCCACATTCTAATACTGCATTTTTAAAAATATTCCAACCCTCTTCAACCCCCCCCACTACTCATCTTTGCACTAGCCCACCTTTCTGCCAATAGTTGCTTATATCTCGTCCGAACTTCCTCCTCCCTTAGTTTATACACTTTCACCTCCCTCTTACTTCTTGTTGCCACCTTCCTCTTTTCCCATCTACCTCTTACTCTAACTGTAGCTACAACTAAATAATGATCCGATATATCAGTTGCCCCTCTATAAACATGTACATCCTGGAGCCTACCCATCAACCTTTTATCCACCAATACATAATCTAATAAACTACTTTCATTACGTGCTACATCATACCTTGTATATTTATTTATCCTCTTTTCATAAAATATGTATTACTTATTACCAAATCTCTTTCTACACATAGCTCAATTAAAGGCTCCCCATTTACATTTACCCCTGGCACCCCAAATTTACCTACTACTCCCCCTATAACATTTTTACCCACTTTAGCATTGAAATCCCCAACCCACCATTACTCTCACACTTGATTCAAAACTCCCCATGCATTCACTCACCATTTCCCAAAATCTCTCTCTCTCCTCTACACTTCTCTCTTCTCCAGGTGCATACACGCTTATTATAACCCACTTTTCACATCCAATCTTTATTTTACTCCACATAATCCTTGAATTAATACATTTATAGTCCCTCTTTTCCTGCCATAGCTTATCCTTCAACATTATTTCTACTCCTTTAGCTCTAACTCTATTTGAAACCCCTGACCTAATCCCATTTATTCCTCTCCATTGAAACTCTCCCACCCCCTTCATCTTTGTTTCACTTAAAGCCAGGACATCCAGCTTCTTCTCATTCATAACATCCACAATCATCTCTTTCTTATATTTTGTATTTTGTATAAGTATTATATACTGTATTCATACAATAAAGTGAGCTAGAGAAAAGAAAATGTTATTAAGAAAATCGTATGGAAAAGAAAATACACATACAGTAACCAGATTGTAAAATCTTGCAGTTTTCATATTTGTTATCTTTATGCAGTCACAAAATATCTTGATACACAGAGTGTGTTGCTCTTTAACCATGAATTTGTTTCCACTTGTAATGATTTATTTAACTGTTCATGGGTTGGTCTAATTACTTGCTTAAAATATTTAACTCCGTACTGAATCATGAAGCAAGATTGGCATATTCACTCTGGAATTTAAATTCTTATCAACATCTGCAACTATTAAGTTCAATGAACTCAAGTATCTTGCCAATATATTTGGGAAGTACAATGCCTGCACTTTAAAGGAGGGTTTGGCATATAAGCAGTTTGGAGGGCTATGTTGTGTATCTTTATATGTATATGCTTCTAAGCTGTTGTATTCTGAGCACCTCTGCAAAAACAGTGATTATGTGTGAGTGAGATGCAAGTGTTGAACGATGATGAAAGTATTTTCTTTTTGGGGATTTTCTTTCTTTTTGGGTCACCCTGCCTCGGGGGGAGATGGCCAACTTGTTAAAAAAAAAAAAAATTTGTACCTTTTACAATGCATCTGAGAATGTTTCTGCAAATTGCTGAAGACTTTTTCATACTGACTGAACTTTGTGCTGCTGAGGAGAAATCAAGTGGAGAAAAAGCCATTTCTTATGTAGCTCCCAGATTGCATAACAGGTTACCAGTGTCTCTTAACCCTTTCAGGGTTTCAGCTGTACTAGTACGGCTTACACGCCAGGGTTTTTGACGTACTAGTACGCATAAATTCTAGTGCCCTCAAATCTAGCAAGAGAAAGCTGGTAGGCCTACATATGAAAGAATGGGTCTATGTGGTCAGTGTTCACAGTATAAAAAAAATCCTGAAGCACACAGTGCGTAATGAGAAAAAAAAAACTTCGACCGTGTTTTTGGTTTAAAACAGTGACTTTGCACTGTATTTTCATATGGTATTTATTGTTGTATTCTAGTTTTCCTGGTCTCATTGTATAGAATGGAAGACATATTACAGAAATTGAGATGATTTTGACTGGTTTTACAATGAAAAGTACCTTGAAATTGAGCTCAAAATAGCAGAAATGTTTGATTTTTACCAAAGTTCAAAACTAAACAAATCATGCCAAGCGTCCAATACACGTCAACTGGTGAGTCTAATATTCTTTCACAAGTGTGCCGATATTATTTATACCATTTCTACACTAATGCAGTAGTCTGCATAATAGTAAATCTTATTATTTTTGTGTGAATAAAAAATCAAAGTGGAAAGCAAAAGAAATGTAAGAGGGGTGTGGGGGCATGACTAATGAACAGAGGAAATGTTATTTTAGTGCCAGGAATGTCTTTCTTGTTTATTCTGGACCCTATTTGGAAATTGCCATCTTTTGAAATTTGTGTGAAATTGGCAAAATTGCTAAATTCTGACCACTTTATTGGATAGTTGAAATCAGTAAATGGGTGGTTTCTTGTACTCATTCAATAGGAAAAACGGAGTTCTAGCGAAATAGTTATGATTTTTGTCGGCTAGTACACTAGAATTGGCCAAAAATAGGGCTCAAAGGGCAAAATCGCCGATGCGTAAACATCGTCGAGACCACTAACTTCGCGAGACCATAATTCCATAAGTTTTCCATCAAATTTCATACTTTTGGTGTCACTATGATCAGGAAAAGATTCTCTATCTTTTCATAGGAAATAATCTTTTTTTTTTTTTTTTTAAATTTTGTTGACCCTGAGAACAAGTCTCTCAGAGGGCCTGGGGACCCTCAAAGGGTTAAGAGTCAGAAATCTGTTCATCTTGTAAATCTCAACTGAATGCACATCTTTTTTTAGAGCCAATGATCCCTATAAATATAAACTTCATTATTCTTTTTTTGCTATTATTATATTTATAGTTTGGTGTGTGAGCACTTGTGAATTACTTGAAAGACCAGGCACACAAGTGTTATGAAACTGAATAATAATTATTATAATAATTATTATTTTTATTATTCTTATTAGCACTCTGAAGTCATCATTTACTTCTTTCTAAAATAAAAAAAAAAAAATGGTACTATATTAAAAAAGAAAAAAAAAAAGCACTTTAATATCTTCATCTACTTAACTTCTGAAGGGAGTTTAAGTATAGGACTGGTGATAGATTTATTAAAAAAAGTATAGCATTCAAGCAAACACGTCATTCTGCCTCGTTGATAATAAACAGAATTAACCTTTTGACTGTCGCAGGCCCCTTTCTGAAACTGTCATTCTATGTCACAAAACATTCGAAAAAAAAAAATTATGTTTTCTTATGAAAATGTTAGGAATATTTTTCCGAGTGTTTCAAGCCTAAAAAAAATTTTTTGCCATCAGTACTTACCGAGATATAGAGCCGCAAAGTTTGCAGAAAGTGACGTGCGTACGGCAACAGCGGTGACTGCCGCCCACCCGGTATTCTTTTATTTGCTCTAATTCAAAAGTTTCTTGCATTTTTCAATTTTTTCTTTTCCAAGTAACTTAAGTGGCGTGTGAGACCAATGTAAGGTGCATTGTTCAAATATACACTCATTGTTTACAACACAATAACAGAACAAACTTTATCACTATTAGTTTGTGTATACACTTTGTTTACACAAACAAACAATACAAAACAATGTTTATTACTATTGTTCCATAATATATATACATATGTAGTCAAGGATTATGTGGAGTAAAATAAAGATTGGATGTGAAAAGTGGGTTATAGTAAGCGTGTATGCACCTGGAGAAGAGAGAAGTGTAGAGGAGAGAGAGAGAGATTCTGGGAAATGTTGAGTGAATGCGTGGGGAGTTTTGAATCAAGTGTGAGAGTAATGGTGGTTGGGGATTTCAATGCTAAAGTGGGTAAAAATGTTATGGAGGGAGTAGTAGGTAATTTTGGGGTGCCAGGGGTAAATGTAAATGGGAGCCTTTAATTGAGCTATGTGTAGAAAGAAATTTGGTAATAAGTATACATATTTTATGAAAAAGAGGATAAATAAATATACAAGGTATGATGTAGCACGTAATGAAAGTAGTTTGTTAGATTATGTATTGGTGGATAAAAGGTTGATGGGTAGGCTCCAGGATGTACATGTTTATAGAGGGGCAACTGATATATCGGATCATTATTTAGTTGTAGCTACAGTTAGAGTAAGAGGTAGATGGGAAAAGAGGAAGGTGGCAACAACAAGTAAGAGGGAGTGAAAGTGTATAAATTAAGGGAGGAGGAAGTTCGGGCGAGATATAAGCGACTATTGGCAGAAAGGTGGGCTAGTGCAAAGATGAGTAGTGGGGGGGTTGAAGAGGGTTGGAATAGTTTTAAAAATGCAATATTAGAATGTGGGGCAGAAGTTTGTGGTTATAGGAGGGTGGGGGCAGGAGGAAAGAGGAGTGATTGGTGGAATGATGAAGTAAAGGGTGTGATAAAAGAGAAAAAGGTAGCTTACGAGAGGTTTTTACAAAGCAGAAGTGTTATAAGAAGAGCAGAGTATATGGAGAGTAAAAGAAAGGTGAAGAGAGTGGTGAGAGAGTGCAAAAGGAGAGCAGATGAAAGAGTGGGAGAGGCACTGTCAAGAAATTTTAATGAAAATAAGAAAAAATTTTGGAGTGAGTTAAACAAGTTAAGAAAGCCTAGGGAAAGTATGGATTGTCAGTTAAAAACAGAGTAGGGAGTTAGTAGATGGGGAGAGGGAGGTATTAGGTAGATGGCAAGAATATTTTGAGGAACTTTTAAATGTTAAGGAAGAAAGGGAGGCGGTAATTTCATGCACTGGCCAGGGAGGTATACCATCTTTTAGGAGTGAAGAAGAACAGACTGTAAGTGTGGTGGAGGTACGTGAGGCATTACGTAGAATGAAAGGGGGTAAAGCAGCTGGAACTGATGGGATCATGACAGAAATGTTAAAAGCAGGGGGGGATATAGTATTGGAGTGGTTGGTACTTTTGTTTAATAAATGTATGAAAGAGGGGAAGGTACCTAGGGATTGGCGGAGAGCATGTATAGTCCCTTTATAAAGGGAAAGGGGACAAAAGAGATTGTAAAAATTATAGAGGAATAAGTTTACTGAGTATACCAGGAAAAGTATACGGTAGGGTTATAATTGAAAAGAATTAGAGGTAAGACAGAATGTAGAATTGCGGACGAACAAGGAGGTTTCAGAGTGGGTAGGGGATGTGTAGATCAAGTGTTTACATTGAAGCATATATGTGAACAGTATTTAGATAAAGGTAGGGAAGTTTTTATTGCATTTATGGATTTAGAAAAGGCATATGATAGAGTGGATAGAGGAGCAATGTGGCAGATGTTGCAAGTATATGGAATAGGTGGTAAGTTACTAAATGCTGTAAAGAGCTTTTATGAGGATAGTGAGGCTCAGGTTAGGGTGTGTAGAAGAGAGGGAGAATACTTCCCGGTAAAAGTAGGTCTTAGACAGGGATGTGTAATGTCACCATGGTTGTTTAATATATTTATAGATGGGGTTGTAAAAGAAGTAAATGCTAGGGTGTTTCGGGAGAGGGGTGGGATTAAATTATGGGGAATCAAATTCAAAATGGGAATTGACACAGTTACTTTTTGCTGATGATACTGTGCTTATGGGAGATTCTAAAGAAAAATTGCAAAGGTTAGTGGATGAGTTTGAGAATGTGTGTAAAGGTAGAAAGTTGAAAGTGAACATAGAAAAGAGTAAGGTGATGAGGGTATCAAATGATTTAGATAAAGAAAAATTGGATATCAAATTGGGAGGAGGAGTATGGAAGAAGTGAATGTTTTCAGATACTTGGGAGTTGACGTGTCGGCGGATGGATTTATGAAGGATGAGGTTAATCATAGAATTGATGAGGGAAAAAAGGTGAGTGGTGCGTTGAGGTATATGTGGAGTCAAAAAACGTTATCTATGGAGGCAAAGAAGGGAATGTATGAAAGTATAGTAGTACCAACACTCTTATATGGATGTGAAGCTTGGGTGGTAAATGCAGCAGCGAGGAGACGGTTGGAGGCAGTGGAGATGTCCTGTCTAAGGGCTATGTGTGGTGTAAATATATGCAGAAAATTCGGAGTGTGGAAATTAGGAGAAGGTGTGGAGTTAATAAAAGCATTAGTCAGAGGGCAGAAGAGGGGTTGTTGAGGTGGTTTGGTCATTTAGAGAGAATGGATCAAAGTAGAATGACATGGAAAGCATATAAATCTATAGGGGAAGGAAAGAGGGGTAGGGGTCGTCCTCGAAAGGGTTGGAAAGAGGGGGTAAAGGAGGTTTTGTGGGTGAGGGGCTTGGACTTCCAGCAAGCGTGCATGAGCGGTTAGATAGGAGTGAATGGAGACGAATGATACTTGGGACCTGACGATCTGTTGGAGTGTGAGCAGGGTAATATTTAGTGAAGGGATTCAGGGAAACCGGTTATTTTCATATAGTCGGACTTGAGTCCTGGAAATGGGAAGTACAATGCCTGCACTTTAAAGGAGGGGTTTGGGATATTGGCAGTTTGGAGGGATATGTTGTGTATCTCTATACGTATATGCTCTAAACTGTTATATTCTGAGCACCTCTGCAAAAGCAGTGATAATGTGTGAGTGTGGTGAAAGTGTTGAATGATGATGAAAGTATTTTCTTTTTGGGGATTTTCTTTCTTTTTTTGGGTCACCCTGCCTAGGTGGGAGACGACCGACTTGTTGAAAAAAAAAAAAAATGTAGTCACTGAACACGTTCCTAGAACTGCTGCAGCTTGTGGAACTCTTTGAAACATGGGTATATGCAGAGTGGCACTTGACACTCCTCACACATAAAACGAGTGTCTCTGCGTGTTTGTGGGCGTTTTGTGGTATGTGTACATACATAACACCTCTTCTGAGCATTTTTCTTGGCAGTAGGAGGAGGCAGTTGTATGGGGTAGTGATCAGCAGGCCTGAAACGAGATGGCGTGTGTTGGTAATTTCGTGGGCGCTGGTCTATTGCAGGTGTTGCTCCTTGGTACTTTGCAATTATTTGTCTGATTACTGACAAACAAAATTCACCATATTTTGGTGTTTTGTTGGTCTTCAACTTGTATATGTTATAAGCATTTAGCATAGAGATATCAACAAGATGGAAAAAAAATTTTATATACCACTTATAACTCTTGTGTACACAATCTGCAAACCCAATCTGCATGTCACATTTGTCCACTAAGCGCATATTGAGGTTGTAGTCCATGACAACTGCAGGCTTTAGAATGGGCTCATTGGTCTCTCTGTTGTGCCTGCCACTGTGTGCCATTTCGTTTGGGTGAACTGATGTCAACAATGTGACATCACGTGTCATGCCACCGAAATGCCATGATGTCATTGGCAGCAAAGGCTTGCACCTCACCTCTGCGAGTGCCAGCGTCGAACCTTGGCATATGTTTACGATTACCATGTACTATGCCACACACGTCTGTCAAGTTCACTCGCAAGAAATCACTGAGTAAGGGGCTTGTGTACCAGTTACCAGTAAATAACATATGCCCCTTTCCAAGATATGGTTCCATCATTGTTCTAACCATATCACCAGAGATACCCAATAACTTCATGGTATCTCTCAAAGTATTACTGCCAGTGTACACAATGATATCCAAAACTAGACCACTTCTGCAATCACACAGTACAAATAACTTTATACCAAAGCGTTTCCTCTTGCTTGGTATATATTGCTTGAATGAGAGTCTTCCTTTGAATAAAATCAAGGACTCGTCAATAACAAGCTTCCTGAAGGGATAAAAATGCATGCAGCACTTTTGTTTCATGTACATAAACACATTTCTGATCTTATATAACCTGTCGGTTCTGTCAGGCCTGGTTTTGTCTGAAAAGTGTAACATATGTAACAGTATCAGGAAACGATTGACACCTATAATGTCACTAAAACCTGGAGTTGAAATCAGGTGTTCTGTTGCCCAGTATGTGGTGACAGTGTGCTTATACACATGTGGCATAAGCATTATTGTGCCAAAAAACAGGTACATCTCTGCCACAGTTGTCTCCTTCCACTGGTGTAGCCGTGATTTTGGTGAGAGAATTGTATTTGCCATGGTGTAATCATAGTATGTGTTTGTTTCCCTGACAATGATGTCCATCAGGGGTTCATCGAAGAATAACTCAAAGCATTCCAGTTCACTAGCATTGTTCCCAAGTGGACATGATGGCTTTATTCCACTTTGTGCTTCATCAAAGTCATGGGGACTGGGAACAAACTTGTCACTGTCCTGCCAATCCCAGATGCGGTCTGGGATTGGTTTTCAAAACCATTCATCACAGATGCGGTCTGCTGGTGGGTTCTGGATATTGTACCGTGGTTGTGGTTGTGCAGGTTGTGAGAGTGTGGGGTCGGGTGAGGCTGGTTGTTGTGCAGAGTCGGCAGCGTGGGTAGTAGCGTGGCCCGCTGCTGGTGCCACATGGGCCGTGCCACCATCACTATCACCACTGCCTGCTCCCTCACTCACATCATTCATACCCATCGTAACAATATCGTCATCTTCACTATCAGGTCATGGTGTAGGGCCACGGGATGTGCTCCCAGAGTTTCTCCTTCCCCTTGGAACAGCATATGAAACACTACCAGACCGCATGATACGTCGTACATACTGCCGCTTCACTGGGGAATATTCAGCCTCACTGTCACTAGAACTGCTTTTAATGACCTTGAAATCACTATCACTATCACATTCACTGCTAACATCTGGGTGTTGTACACGACGAAATAGTTTTCTCTTTGATCCTGGTACAGGCAAACGTGAACGTGAACAAGCCGACCCAGCACCAGAGGTGGAAGGTTGTGGGTCATCTGGGTTTTCATCACTAATCACGTTATCCTGGGCACTTTTTCCGGTCACACTCACTTCAAAACCCCGGAATTCACTGTCACTGACATTTTCATCGCTGTTAGAGCTATCACTTGGGAACAAAAGACCTCCAATCCGCCGAGGAGTGAGGAACTTCTTACCGAGAGGCATGGTGAAAATGGACTACCAAGATGGTGTTCCCACAATGCACCGCTGGGTCCCAGATTTTTTTCACAGGGTGCACACCGACCACTGAGACCCATTCTCTTTCATGTAGGCCTACCAGGCCTTTCCCACTCGATTTGAAGCCGCTAGAATTTGTGCATATAAATATGTCAGAAACAGTGGCGTGTAAGACGTATTTATATGGTGTAAACAGTCAAAGGGTTAAATGAAACCATCTTGCATTATCATATACTGACTCTTTCAATCATGATTAGAACATAAAAAGTGGTCTTTTTGATCTGAAAACCAAAAAAGTGAAACTTATTAAAACACTCAAAATTTATTGTCTTCATGAATTCACAGGTGACTGGATTATCAGTCTAGACACCTTAAAGAATCACATTCTGCTGAAAACAATTATGCACCAGGTTAAAAAAAAAATTAGCTTTGGCAACAAGACTACTATATTTATTTATGAACATATTATTAATTTAAAATAAATTCATTAATTATTATACAATACTCCTGAAGGTCTGTAATTCAAATGCTCTAACAAATAAGAAAAATATATATCATACCACATACCTAAAGTCATCATTGCAATCTTGAAACCCATTCCATGTGAGCCCAGCAGATTTGCTAGTGGAATTTCACAGTCCTCAAAAATTAGATTACATGTTGAGGATCCACGAATGCCAAGCTTATCTTCTTTTTTTCCTAAGGACAGGCCTAAAAATACAGTAAAGAAAAAATAAGTGCTGACAAGTTTGCCTTGCAATGTCTTGTTAGTCACTGAAGTAGAAACACCATCATACATACATACATACTCATGTGTACATACTATCAGCACGCCTATCTCTGCCTTTGTCGAAGATCCTATGTACAATATTCTTTTAGCCAATGGACATACCCATATTTAGAAAATCATTAAAATTATTATGCTTGCATACTTCTGGCATAACAGCTATTGTAAGAATAATGGTGAATGTGTTTATTTCTTTGGGTCATTTCGCTTTAGTGGGAACATCAAAGAGGTATGATAAATATTTCCTTTGTCTATGGGATCTATTACAATGGGGGTTTCATACAACCTAACTTTAGCATGTGATAAGGATTTGGTGCATTACAATTATTATTATCACAGTAAACGCCATGGGGAGGTGGAGAAGAATCCCTCCTCCGTAAGTTATGCATGTTGTAAGAAGGCGACTAAAATGCCGGGACCAAGGGTTCTCCTGTATAAATTACTAATTGTACAATGGAGAAAAACTTCCATCTGTTCTTTTTTGGGATGCCTTGCCTCGGTGGTGGATGGCTAGTGTTTAAAAAAAAAAAAAAAATACAGTAAAGGTTTGATAAAAGGGACTAAGAAAGGGAGGGGGTGTATGATTTACTAAAAATTCTGCAATACTGAATGTTCCAATTAAGCGGATGTAGTATGCTTAATCAATCAACTACTAGACATGGAAAAATGCCCAATAAAACATAATTAATCTGCTGTATTGATAGACTACCAGACTTACTAAGAAAAAACAAATAAAATACAGTCTTACCTGTAAATGAACCTGAAAAGAAAATGGGTTAAAAGTACAGCAAAGTAAAATACAATTGAGTACAGTACAGTAATTTTTCTTACCTTGTCTAGTGAGCAGATGAGCTTAAAAATATACATTACAGTACAGTATTCCCATGTGGTCTAGTGGTGACCCAGAATACCTTATTCTAAGTCATTGGAGCAGTAAAACCCCAACTGCAACATTGTAGATGGTGTGGGAGAGAGACAGGTATGTGGTGAGGGAGATGTAGATGGCTCAGGCTTACTGACATAAGGCCGGGAAGTTGGCACTGGATGCTCACGGCTACGTGGAGTCCTGCCGCTTGCAGATATATTGAAGATATATCATTTTTTTTATAGTATATCTTGGAATTTCATAACCAACTGTTGTTCAAACATAAATACTATTAGGTATGACAATAGTAATCATACTGTTACAAAAAAACATGAACACAATGACAGGTGAATATGTACACCTGCCTCATTCACATATTATTGTCTACAAATATATACAAGTTATTTACAGGTCCCGGCAATGTTTTTAAAAGTCCTGGATAGAATGATACTCCATGAAGCATGGTATCATACAGAGTGCCACCTCACATTTCTGACACATGACTCATGTATCCTTCTGCTGTTGGGGTGCTTTGTGGTGCAGGCACACACAACACACCTTTTCTGAAAATACTTCTTTTTCTCAATAGATGGTAGCTGTATGACAAAGTGATAGTAAAAATTCACCCCGGTACTTTCCTCTCTGGTTGTGGGTGAGGGGCAGGTCACTGTTGAGGTGCAGGTAAAGATGTGACATGGTACTTTTTTACTATCTACTTTATGACACTGAGGGTGAATTCTGCATATTATCACACCACATCAGTGCCATGGTGTCAAAGGCATGAAACACTTGCATTGTACCATCTACACTGCTTCCAGTGAACCTTGGCATATGTTTTCTATTTCTTCTCACTGTTTCATACATATCAGTATTGTTCATATGGAGGAAATCAGTGAGCATAGGACTTGGATACTGATTGTCTGTGAACTATGTATGACTCTTGCCAAGGTATGGTTCCATTATCTTATGAATAACATCACCAGAAATGCCCAATGTCTGTCTGGTATCACTGATTGTTTCTCCCAGTGTAGACAATGACATCCAATACCATGCCATTCTCAGTCACACACAACAAAAAAGTTTTATACCAAAGTGATTACGTTTTCTTCGTATACATTATTTTAATGACAGTTGTCCCTTGAACAGAATCAAGGACTCATCAACAACAATGTTCCTGAAAGGATAAAAGTAAGACGAATTTTTATTTCAGATACAAAAACATTTTCCGGATTTTGTACAGTAGGTCATTTCTGCTGGGACTATTCCTGCCTCAGAAGTGCAGTACAGTGGACCCCTGGTTAACGATTTTAATCCGTGCAAGAGGGCTCATCGTTATGCGAAATAATCGTTATGCGAATGAATTTTCCCCATAAGAAATAATGGAAATAAAATTAATCCGTGCAAGACGCCCAAAAGTATGAAAAAAATTTTTTTTTACCACATGAAATGTTAATTTTAATACACACAAACTGAAAAAGGCATGCACAATTAAATGACACTTACTTTTATTGAAGATCTGGTGATGATTGATGGGATGGGAGGAGGGGAGAGCATTATCTTCTTACTGTTTAGAAGGGGATCCCCTTCCATTAGGACTTGAGGTAGTAAGTCCTTTTCTGGGTTACTTCCCTTCTTTTTTTAATGCCACTAGGGCCAGCTTCAGAGTCACTGGACTTCTTTCGCACAAGATATCTGTCCATAGTGGCCTGTACCTCTCGTTCCTTTATGACTTGCCTAAAGTGTTTCACAACATTGTCAGTGTAATAATCACCAGCACGGCTTGCAATAGCTGTGTGAGGGTGATTTTCATCCATGAAGGTTTGCACTTCAAGCCACTTAGCACAGATTTCCTTTATCTTTGTAGTAGGCAACTTCTTCAATTTCTCTGTCCCCTCCTCTGAACCAGTTTCCCCAGGTCTGGCCTCTTGCTCTTGAAGTTGATCTATCAGCTCATCAGTGGTTAGTTCTTCATTGTCCTCCTCCACCAACTCTTCCACATCCTCCCCACTAACCTCCAACCCCAAGGACTTTCCCAATGCCACAATGGATTCCTCAACTGGCACAGGATTCTCAGGGTTAGCCTCAAACCCTTCAAAATCCCTTTTGTCTACACATTCTGGCCACAGTTTTTCCAAGCGAGTCAAGGTCCTCTTAGTCACTTCCTCCCAAGCCTTACCTATAAGGTTTACACAATTGAGGATTAAGTGATCTCTCCAAAACTCTCTTAGAGTCAGTTGAGTTTCTGAGGTCATTACAAGCACCTTTCAAACAGAGCTTTTGTGTACAGTTTCTTGAAGTTGGAAATAACTGCTGGTCCATGGGCTGCAGAGAGGAGTGGTATTAGGAGGCAAAAACTTCACCTTAATGAAGCTCATGTCCCCATAAAGTCGCTCTGCCACGTCTGTAGGATGACCAGGGCATTGTCTAACACCAGGAGGCACTTAAGTTCTAATTTCTTTTCAGTTAGGTAATCTTTCACATTGGGGGCAAATGCATGGTGTAACCAGTTATAGAAAAATTCCCTAGTGACCCATGCCTTACTGTTTGCCCTCCACAGCACACACAAATTATCCTTGAGGACATTCTTTTGCCTGAACGCTCTGGGAGTTCAGAGTGATCACATAATAAAGGCTTCACTTTGCAATCACCAGTAGCATTGGCACACATCAACAAAGTAAGCCTGTCTTTTCATAGGCTTATGTCCTGGAGTGCCTTTTCCTCCTGAGTAATGTAGGTCCTGCTTGCATTTTCTTCCAGAACAGGCCTGTTTCATCACAATTAAACACTTGTTCAGGTTTCAGTCCTTCAGTTTCTATGTACTCCTTGAATTCCTGCACATATTTTTCAGCCGCTTTGTGGTCCGAACTGGCAGCCTCACCATGCCTTATCACACTATGGATGCCACTACGCTTCTTAAATCTCTCAAACCAACCTTTGCTGGCCTTAAATTCACTCACATCATCACTAGTTGCAGGCATTTTTTTAATTAAATCCTCATGCAACTTCCTAGCCTTTTCACATATGATCGCTTGAGAGACGCTATCTCCTGCTATCTGTTTTTCATTTATCCACACCAATAAGAGTCTCTCAACATCTTCCATCACTTGCGATCTTTGTTTCGAAAACACAGTTGAACCTTTGGCAAGAACAGCTTCCTTGATTGTCTTTCTGGTGCCCACAATAGTAGCGATGGTTGATTGGGGTTTCTTGTACAGCTTGACTAGGTCGGCTATACGCACTCCACTTTCATACTTATCAATTATCTCTTTCTTCATTTCTATAGTAATTCTTACCCTTTGAGGTGTAGGGTTGGCACTAGAAGCTTTCTTGGGGCCCATGGTCACTTATTTCCAGAAACAGCACCGAAAATACTGTAATAATACGAAATATTCCGAGTGTATGCTTGGATGTTACCGCGGAGGCTGGCTGGTAAACAATGGGACGGCTGGCACATGTGAGGCTGGCTGAGGGCACATTGGACGCGTCTCGGACGAAAATCGGTAAGCGGGTTTTTAATCGGTATGCGCGGCAAAAATTTTGCGATAAAAGTAATCGGTATGCGGAAAAATCGCTATGTGATGCCATCGTTATGCGGGGGTCCACTGTATTCGTAGCAACAGCATGAATCTGTTGTTGGGGGAGGAGGTGGTCACGGAAGCCTGGAGTACTGAGGAAGCAGTCTGTGGCCCTGTACTGTGCTATACTGTGCTTGTACATATGAGGTATAAGCATGACAGTGGTAAGGAATAAATACATTTCGCTCACAGTTGTAACCTCCCACCTGTGCAGCCATGGTAATAATTGTTTGTCTGGGTGACAATCAGGTTCATCATGGGCTTGTCAAAGTAAAGCTCGAAATATTCTATGTGAACTTATTCGTGGTAGGACATTCTGAGAGAATGCCACTTCCACTGGCATCAAAATTGAAAGGATGCAACACAAATGTTGTACCGTCTTTCCAATTTCATTCCCAGTCTGATGGTGCATGGTGGACCTGTGGCATGGGGCATGGTGGAGAAGGGACAGGAGTGGAGGCAGCACATGGTGGAGTGGATTCTGGGTGGTCCTTTGTCTGCCTGCCCACCGTGCCACCCCCCCTCCTCCATCCCCGCATATTCCCCATCATGATCAGTATCACTATCAGTGGCAAGGGTTTTCGATTGTGACCTCCACAACAATTGAGGATTGCATATGTCACACTGCCCAAACATAGGCTACAATGCCTAAAGGTATGCTTCACTGGAGAATTACGTATATCACTGTCACTCATAGAATTCCCTAGGGGAATAAAATCACTCGTCGTTTCTGGTATCATTTTCACCATCAACAAAACTATGGGAAATTGTTTAATTTTCGCTTACATCATAGCCTTTGAGTAGTAATGCTGGCCACCCCAGACGTGGTGGGCTGAGGGTCATACAGGTTATTACCGATATTTTCAATATTTTTTTGATCATTCGAGGCCAATCCATCTCAAATCCACTAAACTTGGGTTCTATGTCACTTTCCTTGAATAAGAGTGTGTTTATATGAAAAGAGTTGTGATATTGATCCTAGATGGTGCTGAAACAAACTGGTGCTCCCATGTGGTGCTGCAGGGTCCCCAATTTTTTAATATTACACACACTGAGTGTGCAGACCCATTCTCTCATGTCTAAGCCTCTCACGCCCATCAGGCCAAAGTGAAGGCAGGAAAAATAGTGTATTGATCTGTCATGAACACTAGTAGTATAGCATATATCAATGGTTTGACTGTTAAGGGTTAAAGAATGAATCCAGCTTAATTTATCTGGAAAACTGATATTCAAGAGAACCAACATTAACATCAGCAGCATGCTGTTGAGCAAACTGTTTCTACAATGCTGTCTCAACCCTTGTATCTTGGGCAATTTCCATATACTTACCAGTACTAACTGAAAAATCTTTTAGGCTAGCATCTACACTGTGCTTCATGGCATATTGTGAAAGCTTTTCCTTGCTTCTGTGAATGTCAGACACTGTTTTGCTGCACCATATTCCTTACACACCCAGGTCACTGAAACCCTAGCCTCCAGCTTCCTTATTCATTCAAGTTTCTTCTGAACAGTTAAGGTCACATGCTTCTTCTAGGCACCATCACTTGCTTTAGAAGCCATTGTTAATAACACTGTACACAGTACTTCAATAAAATTATTAAAAACAGTAAATCCAGGGGAAATTGGAGATAAAATGAGTGTGAGTGCATGTGCAGACAAGAACACATTTACATGGGCAGTCACTGGCCCTGCTGTCCATGAGTAATGAAATTGGATGCATCCAGGATGAACCCTTGACTATACAAACTTGTGGTTAAACAGTTAGTCCATTTTAGAGAATGCACAACCAGACTGGATAGCCATTTTATATAGCAGATTTGGTCCATTTCATGGCTATTTTAATCAGACACCTCATAAAATGTACATGCTGATTATTATAATTACAATCAAAACTAAGCACTAAACTGACAAGGATCATAAACATACATGTTGATAATTTGTCTGGCCAGATTTTTTTTGTCCATTTAACTGACATCTGCTTGATGGGGTTCATTTCATCAGACTTTTACTGTATAATCTTATAGAAATAAATTAATTTTCATTCTCCCTCCTCGCCTTGTCTCTTTCCCCACCCCCTATTACTCATTCCATATAACTTTGCTACTAATGACCCAGCTTGAATCAGAATAATACTGTAAATGTAATGTATAATACAACTACATGTAAAATAAGCTTGGATGAAAAAATATTAAAAGGAATTATATATTTCTAACTTTTATGTTTGAGCAAATCTATTGCAAAATCCCTCAATGCAGCCCAAATAACTGGCATATACACAGATTAACTTACCCTTTGTGGGTTTGGGGACTATAAATGCAGATATTCCTTTGTGCTTTTTAGCCTTATCTGTTGTAGCAAAGACAATCGCTGCCTCAGATTCATAACCATTAGTGATCCAAGCCTTGGTGCCATTCAAGATAAAACTATCACCATCTTCTTTACCCACAGTTGATGCAGCACCTGCATCACTACCATTACCTAAAATGAATTTGAAATATAAACTTAAATGAAAATACAACTTGGCAATAGATATGAATTTAGATACAGTATATTGTGCATAGCGGGACTACAAAGACCACTTATACATAAATGAAAACAAAGAAAATGAAGTTAAAGTGTTAAAATAATTTAGAATGATTTGCTGTAGTGAAAAATAAAAATAAAATGCTACCAAAAAAAAAAAAAAAATATAAGAACTTTTCTGTCAAAATCTAAAATAATTTTCAAATTGATAAGAAATAACAGACCGGGTTCAGAAAGGGCAAAACATCCAACGCGTTCTCCTGTTGTAAAGGGTGTGATCCACTCTTCCTTTTGCTTGTCACTTCCAAATCCTAGCAGTGGACCCATATACAGAGAGTTGTTTTACACTCATTATGACCCCAGCAGTTGCACAACCTCTGGAAGGAAGTCTTTTTATAATACAGAGTACAGCCTCTCCTTACTTAATGATGGAGTTCCATTCCTAAGATCACATTGGTAAACAAATTCATTGCAAAATGAGGAGCATACTATAATGGTAGTGAGTTTGTGTCAACCATCTCTGATATTGTTTTTATGTTACCTTTGCACCATTTATAAAAATTTTTAGTATACAGTGGACCCCCGCCTTACGATATTAGTCCCCTTTCTGAGAGCTCATCGTAAGCCGAAATTATCGTAAGGCAAATTAATTTTCCCCATAAGAAATAATGGAAATCAAAGTAATCCATGCAAGACACCCCAAAGTATGGAATTTTTTTTTTAACACATGAAATATTAATTTTAATACACACAAAATGCAGAAGACATGCAAAATTACTACTCTACTAAGAAGAGAATACATGACACTTACCTTTATTGAAGATCTGGTGATGATTGATGGGATGGGAGGAGGGGAATGTGTGGAAGTTATTGTTTAGAAGGGGAATCCCCTTCCATTAGGACTTGAGGTAGCAAGTCCTTTTCTGGGGTTACTTCCCTTCTTTTAATGCCACTAGGACCAGCTTGAGGTACTGGACCTCTGTCGCACAACAAATCTGTCCATAGAGGTCTGCACCTCCCGTTCCTTTAAGATTTGCCTAAAATGGGCCACAACATTGTCAATGTGATAGTTACCAGCAAGGCTTGCAATAGCTGTGTTAGGGTGATTTTCATCCAAAAAGGTTTTGCACTTCAACCCACTTTGCACACATTTACTTAATCTTTGAAGTAGGCACAATGGATTCCACAACTGGCATAGGCTTCTCAGGGTTAGCCCCAAACCCTTCAGAATCTTTCTTAATTTCCATACTAATTCTCACCCTTTTTACCACAGTGTTGGCATTAGAAGCTTTCTTGGGGCCCATGGTGATTTAATTTTGCAGTTACAAGCACAAAAAACACTGGGATAAGGTGAAATGTACCGAATGTATGTGTGGATGCGACCGCACTGGCTGGCTTGTAAACACTGCTGCGAGGCCACACGTGGACGTGTCCCGGACAAATTACACAAGGCGAGTTTTTTATCGTGAGGCGAGGCAAAAATTTTGCATTCAAATGCTTCGTATGGCGGATCTAACGTAATGCAATGCGTTCGTAAGGTGGGGGTCCACTGTATTTTTAAATGTTTATACAGTATTGTACTGTAAATAGTAATAAACAGAATATAGAAAATCAGCTGTAATATACATTATTCAGGTATGCATACTAGTCAGAGAGCCCGTTGTAAGTCCGAGTCGTTGGTAAGCGAGTACGTCACTAAACGAGGAAATGCTGTACGTATTTTGAAAATACTGTAGGAATAGTCCAGTACCTCTGTGTTCTGTTATTGTGAGGATTACCTCTGCATAAATTCTTTTTCATGCAAATACATTATGTTTCCTACACAAGATACTAATATATACAGTGGACCCCCGCATAAACGATTGCATCACATAGCGATTTTTTCCGCATACCGATTACTTTTATCGCAAATTTTTGCCGCGCATACCGATTAAAAAACCCGCTTACCGATTTTCGTCCGAGACGCGTCCAATGTGCCCTCAGCCAGCCTCACATGTGCCAGCCGTCCCATTGTTTACCAGCCAGCCTCCGCGGTAACATCCAAGCATACACTCGGAATATTTCATATTATTACAGTGTTTTCGGTGCTGTTCTGGAAAATAAGTGACCATGGGCCCCAAGAAAGCTTCTAGTGCCAACCCTGTGGTAAAAAGGGTGAGAATTAGTATGGAAATTAAGAAAGATTTTGAAGGGTTTGGGGCTAACCCTGAGAAGCCTATGCCAGTTGTGGAATCCATTGTGCCTACTTCAAAGATTAAGGAAATGTGTGCACAGTGGGTTGAACTGCAAACCTTTATAGATGAAAATCACCCTGACACAGCTGTTGCAAGCCGTGCTGGTGACTATTTCAATGACAATGTTGTGGCCCATTTTAGACAAATCGTAAAGGAACGGGAGGCACAGAGCTCTATGGACAGATTTGTTGTGCGACAGAGGTCCAGTGACTCTCAAGCTGGTCCTAGTGGCATTAAAAGAAGAAGGGAAGTAACCCCGGAAAAGGACTTGCTACCTCAAGTCGTAATGGAAGGGGATTCCCCTTCTAAACAGTAAGAAGATAATGCTTCTCCCCTCCTCCCCTCCCATCAATCATCACCAGATCTTCAATAAAAGTAAGTGTCATGTAATTGTGCATGCCTTTTTTAGTTTGTGTGTATTAAAATTAACATTTCATGTGGTAAAAAAAAATTTTTTTCATACTTTTGGGCGTCTTGCACGGATTAATTTTATTTCCATTATTTCTTTATGGGGAAAATTTATTCGCATAACGATTATTTCGCATAACAATTATCCCTCTTGCACGGATTAAAATCGTTAACCGGGGGTCCACTGTACAAGTGTGAGTCTTTGTACCTGATGTGTAATGCTTAGCAGGTGCTGTATTAGTGAGCCTTTATGGAAAATCTATTAACTGTTTTCAGCTATCAATTTAGTGTTTTACATAATATATTATGCTGCTATTGACTGAACATTTAAACCCTTAAACGGTCCAAACAGATCGACGTTCAAATTCGTAGTGCTACAAAAGTAGATCTACTTTTTTTTAACACTTTTTCCCAAATATAAAAAAAAAAAAAATGAAGATAAAAGTTTTTTTTTACACGTTTTCACATGTAAAAAAAAAAAAAAAAAAAGATCTACATTTTTTTACATACTTTCAGATGTTGAAAAAACGTATATATACGTTTGGGCCATTTAAGGGTTAACTGAGTTTGTGTATCGTGTATATAATGTCTACCTCAATTCACTGTGCTGCTTTTCTACCCCAAAGAAGGTTTAAAGAATCGAGCATAGAAAAGTGCTCTACTTTAAGCATTTTGTAAGGAAACATTTGCTATTGTGTATGTATTGTATTGTATGTAGGATTAATGAATCAACAGAAGGTACAAATAGATATACAGCGCATAAAGGCACATGTCCAAAAACTACAAACCCCTGGCTGCAAAGGTGGCAAAAATAAGTAGATAACCCCTTGTGGAAGAGATGAAAAATCTTGCTGATAGAACAGATTTTAAGTCAAAGCTAAATGAATAAGAGAGTGGGTTTAAATTTTCTGAGGAAAGGAACAACAATTACACAATCATCTAAAGCATGAAGGCAGATCAGATGGTGCAAAGGATGGTGTAGGAAATGGGTGGTCTGACAGGCTTAGGGAAAAGCCAAACATTCTCAAACAAATTCACATAAAAAGACTGCTAATGCAGATCATGATGCTGCTACAAAGTTTCCAGATGATTTAAAGGCAGTGATAGTGGTTCAAAGGGTAAACACTGTTAACAGTAGGTGGGTTTTAAAGCTGACGAGATGTTGCTCCCAAAGGATATAATATGCAAAGCCTTTACTTCCCAAAGGGGAAGACAACATCTAGATTTAAAAGACTTTGTTTTTTTGTGACAAGGTGAACAGACATCTCAAGGGTAAACTTGATACTTCTGATTTTACCACCTTAGGATTATGCATGCTCAAAAAATCTAAAGAAGAACATGATACCAGTACACTAAGGAAAAAAAATGGTGGATTAAGACCAAAGGTTAGTGCTTCTAAAATGTAAAAAAACAAAATATTCCAAGCACTACTTCTTTGGTCAAAACACACCTACCTGATCACAAGTTACATTTTGAAAATCTACACTATAATAATTGGATCAGAACATTCTTGTACTACTACTACCACCACCTCTTCCTGCCTATATATAGCCGTCCTGCTCCTCTTCTGGTTAGTGTGACTTTGTAAATGGTCCAAGTCGGACCGAAATGTCGTCGTAAGCTTCTCTCTTTTATGTGCGGGTTATTTGTGTATCGTTCCAGTCATGGTATTGTGCCTTTTTTTTTGTTATCATTTTAACATTTGAACACTATTTACCTCTAAAGCACACTGAGTCACTGATGGTTCAAATAATCAAACACTGTAAATTGGGTGAAGCTACATCCAGGACATTAAGAACACATGGGATGAAGTGAAGATCACCATATAAAGGTGAGACCTAAATGTGTCCATGACTTCACAGGTTTTGGTGCATTTTTGCTTGAGTTGCACCTCTTAACATGACAAACTCTAGAACTTAGTAAATGCCCTTGAAGAGGAAAGATTTGATCAATTAGAAGAAAGTGATTTCAAAAGTAAGCTGATTGCCAAGGAATTATATTTGAAAGACAGTGCAGAAGAAAAAAAAAAAAGTAGCAAACCCACAAAAGATCTGGTGACCACAAAGAAGTTTCTTCATTCTCTTCACACTCACAGAACAGGCAGCCACAAACGTTGTGAACAATGACTCAATCTATAAAAGGAGATTAAACTTAAAGTAAAGCCTGAAATCACTGCTTGCTCCACACAGAAGTTGTGGGAGATGGTCGATATGTTGAAAAAAAAAAAAGTGTCTATGTATGTACTACACATATCACCATACTTTTTCTGCAGCCAAGTGCTCCCTCACTTAGAATATTGCTCAGTGCTGACGGCCTCATTCAGGGCAGGAGAAATATCGGAGCTGGAACAAATACAGAGATCGTTTACGGCTCACATTGAGCCAGTAAAGCACCTAAATTACTGGGAACGCCTGCAAGTCTTGAACATGTACTCACTGGAGCGGAGGAGAGAGAGGTACATGATAATATGTACCTGGAAGGTACTCGAGGGCTTGTTCCCAAATCTGCACACTGCCATAAGATACTGGAGTGAGAGATATGGGAGGAAGTGTAAAATAAACCCAATGAGGAGCAGGGGTGCGGTGGGGACAATAAGGGAACACTGTATCAACATCCGGGGTCCCAGACTTTTCAACATCTTACCAGAAGATATCAGAAACACTGCTGGAACAAGTGTTGAAGCCTTCAAGAGGAAACTAGACAAGTATCTTCACCAGGTGCCAGATCAACCAGGCTGTGATGGATATGTGGGGCAGCGGGCCTCCAGCAGCAACAGCCTGGTTGACCAGGCGAGCACCAGACGAGCCTGGCCCATGGCCGGGCTCAGAGACTAGATATACTCTCGAAATTCTTCAAAGGTATATCAAAGATAAAGGTAAGTATTGTATGTTTGGCAAAGATCTATGAACTGGGATAGTCTGAAGTGTGAATACAAAACTGGCAGAAATTTAATTCAAACACGGTTCTCTAAACTGCAAGAATTTTACCAGGCTTGACACTGATGTCTAACCATTAAGAGATTTAAAAAATATGGGCTTGTATAATAATCATTCTATCACATTTTCCTTCCTAAAACTTAGGAAAATTAATAGTACAAGTCAAATATCAGAGCGAGTGTCATTATTACAAAAATAGAAATATTAATTTTGTATAAAAATCAACAAAGCAGCAAGATTAAATGGAAATTGTTTGAATCATAGACAAGAAATGTGCAAAAGACAAAATACAGGAAGACAAATTTTCAAGATGACAATGAAAAAGAAATAGTCTGAACAGACAGAATGGTTTGAGACTGAAAAAGCATGCAATGCTGTGAAGTTATAATCTAGGTATCGGACAAACCAATGATGTTCTCACAAGATGTAAAAAAAAAATTAAAAGAGTAATATCAAAAGAATGCAATAACTTAAAATTGTAAAATTATTTTTACCTGCTAATTTCTTCCATGGCAATAGCATAAGCCAAATATCCATACCAGTCCCACCATACTCTTCTGGTACTACTAAGGCCATCAAACCTAATTCTCCATGGTTTTTACCTGTAACAAAGGATTACTATGCCAAGAAATTTTGATGTGATACAATAAGCTGTTCATTTAAAAAAAAAAAAAAAATTCTTTAAATTGAAGTGCTTACACTCAGGAATAATCAGCAACACAGTACGCTATATATAGGATGACAAGACAATTCAAGATTTGTAACTCTTATGTGAAAA
>NC_069402.1:54158974-54178250 GCF_026875155.1 Cherax quadricarinatus
TTTTTTTTAGCCAATGGCATCCCCATATTTAGAAATCATTAAAATTTTTATGCTTGCATACTCGGGCCAAACAGCTATTGTAAGAATAATGGTGAATGTGTTTATTTCTTTGGGTCATTTCGCTTTAGTGGGAACATCAAAGAGGTATGATAAATATTTCCTTTGTCTATGGGATCTATTACAATGGGGGTTTCATACAACCTAACTTTAGCATGTGATAAGGATTTGGTGCATTACAATTATTATTATCACAGTAAACGCCATGGGGAGGTGGAGAAGAATCCCTCCTCCGTAAGTTATGCGTGTTGTAAGAAGGCGACTAAAATGCCGGGACCAAGGGTTCTCCTGTATAAATTACTAATTGTACAATGGAGAAAAACTTCCATCTGTTCTTTTTTGGGATGCCTTGCCTCGGTGGTGGATGGCTAGTGTTTAAAAAAAAAAAAAAATACAGTAAAGGTTTGATAAAAGGGACTAAGAAAGGGAGGGGGTGTATGATTTACTAAAAATTCTGCAATACTGAATGTTCCAATTAAGCGGATGTAGTATGCTTAATCAATCAACTACTAGACATGGAAAAATGCCCAATAAAACATAATTAATCTGCTGTATTGATAGACTACCAGACTTACTAAGAAAAAACAAATAAAATACAGTCTTACCTGTAAATGAACCTGAAAAGAAAATGGGTTAAAAGTACAGCAAAGTAAAATACAATTGAGTACAGTACAGTAATTTTTCTTACCTTGTCTAGTGAGCAGATGAGCTTAAAAATATACATTACAGTACAGTATTCCCATGTGGTCTAGTGGTGACCCAGAATACCTTATTCTAAGTCATTGGAGCAGTAAAACCCCAACTGCAACATTGTAGATGGTGTGGGAGAGAGACAGGTATGTGGTGAGGGAGATGTAGATGGCTCAGGCTTACTGACATAAGGCCGGGAAGTTGGCACTGGATGCTCACGGCTACGTGGAGTCCTGCCGTTGCAGATATATTGAAGATATATCATTTTTTTTATAGTATATCTTGGAATTTCATAACCAACTGTTGTTCAAACATAAATACTATAGGTATGACATAGTAATCATACTGTTACAAAAAAACATGAACACAATGACAGGTGAATATGTACACCTGCCTCATTCACATATTATTGTCTACAAATATATACAATTATTACAGGTCCGGCAGTTTTAAAAGTCTGGATAGAATGATACCCTGAACATGGTATCATACAGAGTGCACCTCACTTTTGACACATGCTCTGTCCTCTGCTGTTGGGGTGTTTGTGGCGCAGGACACACAAACACCTTGTTAAAATACTTTTTTTCTCAATGATGGTATGTATGACAAAGTGATAGTAAAAATTCACCCCGGTACTTTCCTCTCTGTTGTGTGAGGTGTCCAGTCACTGTTGAGGTGCAGGTAGACAGATGTGACATGGTACTTTCTTACTTCTACTTTATGACACTGAGGGTGAATTCTGCATATTATCACCACACAGTGCATGGTACAAGGCATGAAACACTGCATTGTACCATTACACTGCTTCCAGTGAACTTGGCTATGTTTCTATTTCTTTCACTAGTTCATACATATCTGTATTGTTTCATATGGAGGAAATCAGTGCAGCATAGGACTGGATACTATGTCTGTGAACTATGTATGACTCTTGCCAGGTATGGTTCCATTTCTTATGAATAACATCACCAAAATGCCCAATGTCTGTCTGGTATCACTGAGTGTTCTCCAGTGTAGACAATGACATCCATGCATTCTCAGTCCACACAACAAAAGTTTATACAAGTGACTTTCGTTTCTTCGTATACATTATTTAATGACAGTTGTCCCTTGAACAGAATCAAGGACTCATCAAAACCAATGTGTCCTGAAAGGAAAAAGTAAGACGAATTTTTATTTCGATACAAAAACATTTCAGGATTTGTAAGTAGGTCATTTCTGCTGGGACTATTCCTCCTCAGAAGTGCCAGTACAGAGTGACACCTGGTTAACGATTTCTACGTGCAGAGGGCTCATCGTTATGCAACTTCTCGTTATGCGAATGGAATTTCCCCATAGAAATAATGAATAAAATTAATCGTGCAAGACGCCCAAAAATTTGAAAAATAATTTTTTTTTCCACATGAAATGTTAATTTTAATACACACAAACTGAAAAAGCATGCACAAATTAATGACACTTACTTTTATTGAAATCTGGTGATGATTGATGGTGATGGGAGGAGGGAGGCATTATCTCTTACTGTTTGAAGGACCCCTTCCATTAGACTTGAGGTAGTAAGTCCTTTTCTGGGTTACACCCTTCTTTTTTTATGCATAGGCAGCTTAGAGTCACTGACTTCTTATGCACAAGATACTGTCCATAGTGGTGATTTACCTCTCGTCCTTTATGACTTGCCTAAGTGTTTCACACATTGTCGTGTAATAATCACCACACGGCTGCAAACGCTGTGGAGGGTGATTTTATCCTGAAGGTTTGCACTTAAGCACTTGCACAGATTTCTTTATCTGTGTAGGCAACTTTTCAATTTCTCTGTCCTCCTCTGCATACCAGTTTCCCCAGGTCTGGCTCTTGCCTGAGAAGTAAAAAAAAAAAAAAAAAAAAAAAAAAAAAAAAAAAAAAAAAAAAAAAAAAAAAAAAAAAAAAAAAAAAAAAAAAAAAAAAAAAAAAAAAAAAAAAAAAAAAAAAAAAAAAAAAAAAAAAAAAAAAAAAAAAAAAAAAAAAAAAAAAAAAAAAAAAAAAAAAAAAAAAAAAAAAAAAAAAAAAAAAAAAAAAAAAAAAAAAAAAAAAAAAAAAAAAAAAAAAAAAAAAAAAAAAAAAAAAAAAAAAAAAAAAAAAAAAAAAAAAAAAAAAAAAAAAAAAAAAAAAAAAAAAAAAAAAAAAAAAAAAAAAAACGTACCATAAAATTCCCAGGGAATAAAATGTCTTTGGTAACTTTTTTACTTTCCAAATATGGAAATCTTTAAAAATCACTCACAAAGCCCTTTGGTATATGTTGGACTCCCAGATGGGGGGCCAAGATCATACAGGTTTCCCAGTACCCAAATTTTATAATAAAAAGGAAATCCTTCTTCCACTACTAATTTTTAATGCATTTCCCTTGAAAAAAGGAGTTTTATAAAAAGTTGAAAAAATAAGGTGAAAAAAATTTTTTCCCAGGTTCAAAACCCCCCAATTTTTTATATTTCCCCTATCCGGGCAGACCATTTCTCAGCAAGGTCTGATCAGGGTGGGGAAATGTGAATGACGGGATACTGAGAAGAAAATCGGTGGCCCTGTAAGGGAAAAGGGTGATCGTAATTATTAAAACTGAATTAAGAAAAACTTTTCACAGCACAGCTTTTGAGCACTTTTACAATGTGCCCATGTATCTTGGGCAATCTCCATCTTCCAAAACTGAAAAATCTTTAGGACTATCTGTGTTATGGCATTTGGGAATTTTTTTCCCTTTGGCTCAAATTTAAAAGGGTGCACACAATTTTTACCCTTTCCTTTTACCCAGCTAGGTCTTACCGTCTTTGGGCAGGTAAAGGGGACAGTAGGAAACCCATTGGGGGGGGGTTTTTCCCTGCCGAACCCCCTTCCAGATTTATAATAGTTATCAGGAAAAGGGTTTCTTTGTATCCCCTTTTTGGGGAAAACGTGAAAAGGGACGGTCTGATTGTCTGTGAACTATGTATGATTTGAGGTTTGGGTTCATTATCTTTGAAAAACATCCACCAAAAACCCCAAATTCTTCTTATCCTTTTGTTTCTCCCAGGTAGACAAGAATCCTTCCATGCATTTCAGCACACACAAAAAAAATTTTTCCAAATATTCGTTTTTCTTGTTACAATTTAAACATGCCCTTGCGCAAAGGACTCTCAACAAAAATGTCCAAAGGAAAAAGAAAGCGTTTTTTTTTCCCTACAAAAAATTTTTGGGATTTTGTACGGGGATTTCGCTGGGCCTTTCCTCCCCGGTCATATTCGTAGCAACGTGAATCGTTGTTGGGGGGGGGGGAATTACGGAACCGGGTTTTCTGGGGGAAGCAGTCTGTGGCCCTGTACTGTGCATGGGGTGCTTGTACATAGAGGTATAAGCATGCAGTGGTAAGGAAAAAATACATTTCGCTCACATTTGTAACCCCCACCTGTGCAGCCATGGAAAAAATTTGTTTTTTTGGTGACAATCGGGTTTCACAGGGTTGTCAAAGTAAAGCTCAAAAAATTTTCAGGGAAAATTTATTGGGGTAGGACATTCTGAGAAAATGCCACTTCACTGGCATAAAAAATTAAAAGGATGCAACAAAAAATTTTGTACCTTCTTTCCAATTTCATTCCCAGTCTGAGGTGCATGGTGGACCTGTGGCTGGGGCATGGTGGAGAAGGGACGGGATGGAGGCGCCATGGGGGAGTGGATTTGGGGGGCCCTTTTGCCCTGCCTGCCCACCGTGCCACCCCCCCCCTCCCCCCCCGCATTTCCCCATCATGATCAGATCACTATCAGGGGCAAGGGTTTTCGTTTGTGACCTCCACAACAATTGGGTTTGCATATTCCACTCCCCAAAAAAGGGCTACAATCTAAAGGTTGCTTTATGGAGAAATTTTTAACACTGTCACTCATAGAATTCCCTAGGGGAATAAAAACCTCGTCGTTTCTGGTTTTTTTACCCTCAACAAAATATGGGAAATTGTTAATTTTCGCTTTCTCATAGCCTTTGAGTAGTAAAAAGGCCACCCCAGAGTGGGGGGCTGAGGGCATACAGGTTATTCCGTATTTTCAAATTTTTTTGATATTCGAGGGCCAAACCTTCAATCCACTAAACTTGGTTTTTATGTCACTTTTTCCCTTTAAAAGGGTGTTTTTAAAAAAGAGGTGATATTGATCCTAATGGTGCTAAACAAACTGGTGCTCCCCTGTGGGGCTTCAGGTCCCCAATTTTTTTTTTTAAAATTTCACACATTTATGTGCAGACCCATTCTCTCATGTCTAAACCTCTCACGCCCCTCAGGCCAAAGGAAGGCGGAAAAAAAAGTGTATTGTCGTCAGAACATAGTAGTAAGATATTCAAAGGTTTGACTTTAAGGGTTAAAAAGAATCCGCTTTAAATTTTTCTGGGAAAACTGATATTCAAAAGAACCAACATTCATCAGCAGCATGCTGTTGAGCAAAATGTTTTACAAAGCTGTCCCCAAAAACCTGTATCTTTGGGCAATTCCATAACTTACCAGTACTAACTGAAAATCTTTTTTGGCTAGCACTACACTGTGTTCATGGCAAAATTGTGAAAGCTTTTCCCTTTCTTCGTGAAGCAGACACTTTTTGCTGCACCATATTCCCTTTCCACCCCGGCACTGAAAAACCCAGCCTCCGCTTTCCATTCATTTAAGTTTCTTCTGAACATTAAGGGCACATGCTTCTTCTAGCACCATCACTTGCTTTAGAAGCCCTTGTTTAAAAACATTTACACAGTACTTCAAAAAATATTAAAAAAAAACCCCCAAAATTTAATTTTTTTTTTCCAAAAATTTTTTAATACAAAAAAAATCAAAACAAAAAATTTTCATCACAAAAAAAACTGAAACTTTCCTTTAAAAAAATTTTTATTTTAATGGGGGGGGGGAAGGTAAGTTTTTTAAAGGGGAAACCCCCCCCTTAATTTGGGTACAAGTTTTGGGGTTTTATTTTTTTTAAAATCCAAGCTTGGGGTGGGGAGCCCAACAAATTTTCCCAAGGGGTTGACCCCCTTTTAAAAATTTAAAAAAAATGGCCAAAACTTGAAAGTGATAGTAAAGGGCAAACCTTTGGGGTGTTTTTTTCCCCCCCCAAAAAAATTTTGCACTTCCCCCCCTTTTCCCAACAAAACTTAAGCCTTTTTATTAAATTTTCAGGGGGAAAGGGTTCCCAAACCCTTAAAATTTCTTCCCTTTAATTTTTTTTCTCACAGACCCTTATTTTTGAGACTTCTCCCCCGGAACGTTTTTACCCGGCAAGAGGCTCACTTTAAAAAACTTTTAGCAAATGCCCCATAAAAAAAATTTAAAAAAAATTAATTCCGGCCCCCAAAAAAATAAAAATTTTTTTTTTTCCACAGAAAGTTTTTTAATACAAAAACTGGGGGGGTAAAATTTAAATGAATTTCTTTTTTCCCCATATTTGGTGGGGGGGGAACAAATCCTTTTTTTTAAAGGGGGGGAACCCCCTTTCCTTAAAAAACAACCTTTTTTTTCTTTTCCCTTTTTTAACCACTGGGCCGGGCTTAATTATCCTCTTGAAACCCCCCTTCTGACCTGACCTCCCCTTTTTCTTTTTCTAAACCACAAAAGTCTTAAATTCACCACCGGTTTTGCAAACCGTGATACATTTTTAAAAGGTTTTCTTTCCCCATGTCCCAAATTTTTTTTTTTAAAAAAGGTTCCCAAGGGGTACTTTCATTCCCCCAAAACCCAAAAATCTTCTTAATTTCCATATAATTCCCCTTTTTTTAAAAAGGGGGGGGGAAAATTTTTGGGGCCCGGATTTTCCAAAACACCGAAAATAGAATAATACAAAATTCCCGGGTATTTTGGATTTTCCGGGGGGGGGGGGGAAAAAATGGGGGGGGAAAAATTTGGGGGTTGAGGGTTTACGTTGGGGCGAAAATTTGGGGGGTTTTTAATGGTATGGCGGAAAATTTTTTGCATGAATTTTATGCGGAAAATTTTTGCCACTTTATGGGGGGGAGTTAAAAACAAGCCCAAACGGGGAAAAAGGTGGCCTTCAAAAGTGGGTTATGGGTATTGGTCATTTAAAAAAAATTTTTTTCGCCCGGACCCAAAAAGGGGGAAAAAAAATTTGCCCTTTTTTTTAAAAATGGGGCTTTAGTGATTTTCATTAATTTTTGAAACATTTCTGGCCCTTTTTTTTAAAAGGGACAATTAAAAAAAAAGATTTTCTTTTTTAAAAAAAGGTCCCTTGAAAATGGCGGGGGGAAAAAATGTAAACCCAAATTAAAAAAAAATGTAAGGTGCTCCGCAACGGGGGCCCCCTTTTTCCCCCATAAAAATTTTAAAAAAAATTTTAAACCTTTTTTTTGCATGTCTAAACAAAAAATTTTTTTTTAAAATAAAAACAAAGGAAAAAAAAAAGAATTAAAGGGGTTTTAGAATACTTACTAAGAAATTTTTTAGGGGTTCTTTTTTTTTCCCATTCCAAATTTACTTTGGGAAATTTGTTTTAAATTGAAAAATCTACCCTGATGGATGTGGCAAAAAGGGGGTTTTTTTTCGTAAAAAATTTTAAAAAAATATTTGTTTTTACATTTTTAAAAAGGGGCCCAAATGGGAAAAGGAAGGAAAATGGAGACCCAATTTGCGGACAAATTCCAAGTTTTCAAAAATTTCAAATTTTTTTTATATAAAAACTTATTTTAAAAAGAAAATAATTTTTTTTTTAATTTCCGCCCTCATTTTCGGAAGGTTTTCCCCCCAAAAGGGGGAATTTATACTAATTTACCCTTTTACCACGGTTGGGCTTAAAGGGTTTTTAGGGTCTTTTTTTGGGGAGTTCAAGCCAAAAAAACACTGGGGGGGAAAATTACAATGTTGTTATCAACCCCCGGGCCCTTTTTAAACCTCTCTAAACCCCCTGGGACTTCCCTTTTGGCATTTTTTAGTGGGGCAGAATTTTTGCTTCAAATTTTCCTTTCCCCCGGTATGGTGTTCCCTATTAATAAATTTTCTTCGAATTTGGGGCCCACTGTTTTTTAAATGTTTAACCAGTAATTACTGTAAAGAAATTAAAAATTTTAAAAACAGCTGAATATAATCCAGGGGAAAATTAGTCAAGAGTTTTGAAGTCCATCTGGAACAGAAATTTTACTAAACGGGAAATGCTGTCCTATTTGGAAAAATTGGTGATGGGAAATACCCAGTACCTTGGGGTTCGTTATATTAGGAAATCGCAAAAACTTTTCTTTTTAAATTATACCTTTGGGCCTTTCCGCTATTTAAAAACCTCTTAAGACCAATGTTCTATTTATTTTATAAACGCACAAAATCAAGGTTCAAATCAGCGAAATTGTCTGGCCTGATTTTTAGTCCATTAACTGACATCTGCTGATGGGTTCATTTCTCAGACTTTTACTGTATAATCTTATAGAAATAAAAAATTTCTATCTCTCCCGCCTTGTCTCTTTCCCACCCATTACTCATCCATAAACTTTGCTACGAATGATCAGCTGAATCCGATATAATACTGTAAATGTAATGATAATACACACATGTAAATAAGCTTGGATGAAAAAATATTAGAAAGGAATTATATTTTCTAACTTTATGTTGAGCAATCTATTGCAAAATCCCTCAATGCAGCCCAAATAACTGGCATATACACATGACTTAAATTACCCTTGAGGGTTTGGGACTATAAATGCTGATATCCTTGTGCTTTTAGCCTATCTGTTGTGCAAAGACATCGCTTGCCTCAGATTCATACATTAGTGATCCAAGCCTTGGTGCCATTCAAGATAAAACTATCACATCGTTCTTACCCACAGTTGATGCAGCACCTGCATCATACATTACTAAATGAATTTGAAATATAAACTTAAATGAAAATACAACTTGCAATAGATATGAATTTAGATACAGTATAGTGCATAGCTGTGACTACAAAGCACTTATACATAAATGAAAACAAGAAAATGAGTTAAAGTAGTTAAAATAATTTAGAATGATTTGCTGTAGATGAAAACTAAAATAAATGCTACCAAATAAAAAAAAAAAAATTAAGAACTTTCTGTCAAATCTAAAATATTTTCAAATTGATAATGAAATAACAGACGGGTTCGAAAGGGCAAAACATAACGCGTTCTCTGTTGTAAGGGTGTGTCCACTCTTCCTTTGTTGTCACTTCCAAATCCTAGCAGGGACCATATACAGAGAGTGTTGAATCATTATGCCCAGCATTGACAACCTTGGAGAGTCTTTTTAATATACAGATACAGCCTCCTTACTTAATGATGGAGTTCCATTCCTAAGATCACATTGGTAAACAAATCATTGCAAATGAGACGCATACTGATAATGTAGTGAGTTTGTGTCAACCATCTCTGATATTGTTTTTATGTTACCTTTGCACCATTTATAACATTTAGTATACGGACCCGCCCTTACGGCATATTAGTCCGTTTTGAGAGCTCAGTCGCTAAGCGAAATTTCGTAAGGCAATTAATTTTCCCATAAGAAATAATGGAAATCAAAGTAACCATGCAAGACCCCCAAAGTATGAATTTTTTTTTTAAACACATGAAATATAATTTTAATACCACACAAAATGCAGAAGACATGCAAAAGTTACTCTACTAAGAAGAGAATACATGACAACTTACCTTTTATTGAAATCTGGTATGAATGTGGATGGGAGAGAGGAACGTGTGGAAGTTATTGTTTGAAGGGGAAATCCCCTCCATTTGACTGACGGTAGCAAGTCCTTTCTGGGGTACATTCCTATTCTTTAATGCACTTAGGACAGCTTGAGGTATAGTGACACTTGTTCGCCAACAAATCTGTCCATAGAGGTCTGCACCTCGGTTCCTTTAAGATTTTGACCTAAAAGGGCCACAAATGTCAATGTGATTAGTTCCAGCAAAGGCTTGAATTGCTGTGTTAGGTGTATTCATCCAAAAAGGTTTTGCACATTCAACCCACGATTGCACCTTTTACTTAATCTTTGAAGTAGGCACAATGGATTCCACAATGGCTAGGCTTCTCAGGGTTATTGCCACCAAACCTTCAGAATCTTTCTTAATTTCCATACTATTCTCACCCTTTGTACCACGGTGTTGGCATTAGAAGCTTTCTTGGGGCCATGGTGATTTATTTTGCAGTACAAGCACACAAAACACTGGGCTAGGTAAAGTACGAATGTATGTGTGGAGCTGACGCACTGGTGGCTTTAAACACTGTGTGAGGCCACACGTGGGACGTGTCCCGACAAATTACACAAGGCGAGTTTTTTATCGTGAGGGAGGCAAAATTTTGCATTCAATGCTATCGTATGGCGGATCTAACGTAATGCAATGCGTTGTAGGTGGGGGTCACTGTATTTTTAAATCGTTTATACAGTATTGTACCTGATATCAGTATAAACAGATATAGAAATCACTGTAATATACATTTATTCAGGTGCATACTAGTCAGAGACCCGTTGTAAGTCGAGATTGGGTTAGCTGAGTACTCACTAAGGACATGAAATGCTGTTTCAGTATTTGAAAATTTACTGTAGGATAGTCAGTACCTTGTGTTTGTTATTGTGAGGATTCTCTGCATAATTCTTTTCATGCAACATATACATATGTTTCCTACACAAGATACTAATATATACGTGGACCCCGCAATACGATGGCATCACTAGCAGATTTTTCCTGTACATTACTTTTATCGACAAATTTTTGCCGCGCATACGATAAAACCGCCTTACCGTTTCGTCGAGACCGGTCCAATGTGCCCACAGCAGCACTCCATGTGCAGCCGCCCATGTGTTTACAGCAGCCTCCGCGGTAAACTCTCCAGCATACACTCGAATATTCTCATTATACAGTGTTTTCGTGCTGTTTCTGAAAATAAGACCATGGCCCAAGAAAGCTTCTAGTGCCATACCCTGTGTAAAAGGAGTGAGAATTCTATGGAATTAATGAAAGATTTTGAAGGTTTGGGCTAACCCTAGAGAAGCCTATGCAGGTTGTGGAATCCATTGTGCCTACTCAAAGATTAGGAAATGTATGACATGGTTGTAACTGCAATTTATAGATGAAATCACCTGACACAGCTGTTGCAAGCCGTACTGGATACTATTTCAATGACAAAGTTTGTTGGCCCATTTTAGCAATCGTAAAGGAACGGGAGCACAGAGCTCTATGGACAATTTGTTGTGCGACAAGAGGTCCAGGACTCTCAAAGCTGGTCCATAAGTTTAATAAAAGAAGGAAGTAACCCCTGGAAAGGACTTGCTACCTAAGTCGTAATGGAAGGGGATTCCCTTCTAAACATAAAAGATATGCTCTCCGCCGTCTGCCATCCATCAATCATCACCAGATCTTCAAAAGTAAGTGTTGCTTATCCGTAATACGTGATGCCTTTTTCAGTTTGTGTGTATAAAATTAACATTTCATGTGTAAAAAAAAATTTTTTTCATACTATTTGGCGCTCTTGCACGATTACTTTTATTTCCATTATTTCTTATGGGGAAAATCATTCATAACGATTATTTCGCATAACATTATTCCCTTAGCACGGATTAAATCGTTAACCGGGGTCCACTGTACAAGTGTGAGTCTTTGTACCTGATGTGTAATGCTTAGCAGGTGCTGTATTAGTGAGCCTTATGGAAAATCTATTAACTGTTTTCAGCTATCAATTTAGTGTTTTACATAATATATTATGCTGCTATTGACTGAACATTTAACCCTTAAACGGTCCAAACAGATCGACGTTCAAATTCGTAGTGCTACAAAAAGTAGATCTACTTTTTTTTACACATTTTCAAATATAAAAAAAAAAAAAAATGAAGATAAAAGTTTTTTTTTACACGTTTTCACATGTAAAACAAAAAAAAAAAAGATCTACATTTTTTTACATACTTTCAGATGTTGAAAAAACGTATATATACGTTTGGGCCATTTAAGGGTTAACTGAGTTTGTGTATCGTGTATATAATGTCTACCTCAATTCACTGTGCTGCTTTTCTATCCCAAGAAGGTTTAAAGAATGAGCATAGAAAGTGCTCTACTTTAAGCATTTTGTAAGGAAACATTTGCTATTGTGTATGTATTGTATTGTATGTAGGATTAATGAATCAACAGAAGGTACATAATAGATATCACAGCAGCATAAAGGCACATGTCCAACACTACACCACTGGCTGCAAAGGTGGCAAAAATAAGTAGATAACCCCTTGTGGAAGAGATGAAACTCTTGCTGATAGAACAGATTGAAGTCAATAGCTAAATGAATAAGAGAGTGGTTAATTATCTGAGGAAAGGAACAACAATTACACAATCATCTAAAGCATGAAGGCAGATCAGATGGTGCAAAGGATGGTGTAGGAAATGGGTGGTCTGACAGGCTTAGGAAATGCCAAACATTCATAACAAATTCACATAACAGACTGCTAATGCAGATCATGATGCTGCTACAAAGTTTCCAGATGATTTAAAGGCAGTGATAGTGGTTCATGGGTAAACACTGTTAACAGTAGGTGTTTAATGCTGACGAGATGTTGCTCCGAAAGGATATAATATGCAAAGCCTTTACTTCCAAGGAGAAGACAACATCTAGATTTAAAAGACTTTGTTTTTTTGTGACAATGTGAACAGACATCTCAAGGGTAAACTTGATACTTTCTGATTTACCACATTAGGATTATGCATGCTCAAAAAATCTAAAGAAGAACATGATACCAGTACACTAAGGAAAAAAAATGGTGGATTAAGACCAAAGGTTAGTGCTTCTAAAATGTAAAGAACAAAATATTCCAAGCACTACTTCTGGTCAACAACACACCTACCTGATCACAAGTTACATTTTGAAAATCTACACTATAATAATTGGATCAGAACATTCTTGTACTACTACTACCACCACCTCTTCCTGCCTATATATAGCCGTCCTGCTCCTCTTCTGGTTAGTGTGACTTTGTAAATGGTCCAAGTCGGACCGAAATGTCGTCGTAAGCTTCTCTCTTTTATGTGCGGGTTATTTGTGTATCGTTCCAGTCATGGTATTGTGCCTTTTTTTTTGTTATCATTTTAACATTTGAACACTATTACCTCTAAAGCACACTGAGTCACTGATGGTTCAAATAATCAAACACTGTAAATTGGGGTGAAGCTACATTCAGGACATTAAGAACACATGGGATGAAGTGAAGATCACCAATATAAAGGTGAGACCTAAATGTGTCCATGACTTCACAGGTTTTGGTGCATTTTTGCTTGAGTTGCACCTCTTAACATGACAAACTCTAGAACTTAGTAAATGCCCTTGAAGAGGAAAGATTTGATCAATTAGAAGAAAGTGATTTCAAAAGTAAGCTGATTGCCAAGAATTATATTTGAAAGACAGTGCAGAAGAAAAAAAAAAAAAAGTAGCAAACCCACAAAAGATCTGGTGACCACAAAGAAGTTTCTTCATCTCTTCACACTCACAGAACAGGCAGCCACAAACGTTGTGAACAATGAACTCAATCTATAAAGGAGATTAAACTTAAAGTAAAGCCTGAAATCACTGCTTGCTCCACACAGAAGTTGTGGGAGATGGTCGATATGTTGAAAAAAAAAAAAAGTGTCTATGTATGTACTACACTATCACCATACTTTTTCCTGCAGCCAAGTGCTCCCTCACTTAGAATATTGCTCAGTGCTGACGGCCTCATTCAGGGCAGGAGAAATATCGGAGCTGGAACAAATACAGAGATCGTTTACGGCTCACATTGAGCAGTAAAGCACCTAAACTACTGGGAACGCCTGCAAGTCTTGAACATGTACTCACTGGAGCGGAGGAGAGAGAGGTACATGATAATATGTACCTGGAAGGTACTCGAGGGCTTGTTCCCAAATCTGCACACTGCCATAACATACTGGAGTGAGAGATATGGGAGGAAGTGTAAAATAAACCCAATGAGGAGCAGGGGTGCGGTGGGGACAATAAGGGAACACTGTATCAACATCCGGGGTCCCAGACTTTTCAACATCTTACCAGAAGATATCAGAAACACTGCTGGAACAAGTGTTGAAGCCTTCAAGAGGAAACTAGACAAGTATCTTCACCAGGTGCCAGATCAACCAGGCTGTGATGGATATGTGGGGCAGCGGGCCTCCAGCAGCAACAGCCTGGTTGACCTGGCGAGCACCAGACGAGCCTGGCCCATGGCCGGGCTCAGAGACTAGATATACTCTCGAAATCTTCAAAGGTATATCAAAGATAAAGGTAAGTATTGTATGTTTGGCAAAGATCTATGAACTGGGATAGTCTGAAGTGTGAATACAAAACTGGCAGAAATTTAATTCAAACACGGTTCTCTAAACTGCAAGAATTTTACCAGGCTTGACACTGATGTCTAACCATTAAGAGATTTAAAAAATATGGGCTTGATATAATCATTCTATCACATTTTCTTCCTAAAACTTAGGAAAATTAATAGTACAAGTCAAATATCAGAGCGAGTGTCATTATTACAAAAAATAGAAATATTAATTTTGTATAAAAATCAACAAAGCAGCAAGATTAAATGGAAATTGTTTGAATCATAGACAAGAAATGTGCAAAAGACAAAATACAGGAGACAAATTTTCAAGATGACAATGAAAAAGAAATAGTCTGAACAGACAGAAGGGTTTGAGACTGAAAAAGCATGCAATGCTGTGAAGTTATAATCTAGGTATCGGACAAACCAATGATGTTTCTCACAAGATGTAAAAAAAAAATTAAAAGAGTAATATCAAAAGAATGCAATAACTTAAAATTGTAAAATTATTTTTACCTGCTAATTTCTTCCATGGCATAGCATAAGCCAAATAATCCATACCAGTCCCACCATACTCTTCTGGTACTACTAAGGCCATCAAACCTAATTTCCCATGGTTTTTACCTGTAAAAAAGGATTACTTGCCAAGAAATTTGATGTGATACAATAAGCTGTTCTTTTAAAAAAAAAAAAAAAAATTCCCTTTAAAATTTTAAATGCTTACACTGGGAAAAATCAGCAACACAGTGCTATAATAGGAGACAAGAAAATTCAAGATTTTAACTCTTATGTGAAAATGCATTTTTTTAAAAATGTAACTACCTGGAGTTTACGGGAAAGAGAGTTTCGGGGGCCCAAGCCCCCGCGGCCGGTCTGTGACCAGGCCTCCGGGTGGTCAGAGCCTGATCAACCAGGCTGTTGCTGCTGGCTGCACCAAAACCAACGTACGAGCCACCCCGGCTGATCCGGAAATGCTTTGGGTGCTTGCCAGTGCAGCTTGAAGATCCCAGGGGTTGTTGGTAACCCCCCTTATGTGTGCTGGGGGGCATTTGAACTTCGGGGCCCCCTGACATTTTGTTGGCCCCTTAAGTGCTAGTGACACCTGCTTTTCTTGGGGGGATGGGCATCGTCTGCCAAGTCTTTTGCTTTCGTAGTGAGTGTTTTTCGTGTGCAATTTCGGTAAGCCCCTCTAGGTTTTCAGGGTATATAATCTTTATCTCTCCCTCCTGCGTTCCGGGAATACAGGTTTAGGAACCTCAACGCTCCCAATAATTGAGGTGTTTTATCCCCGTTAGCGGCCGTGAAAGTTCTCTGTACATTTTCAGGTGGAATTTCACTGCCTTGAAAGGTGCTGTTGTGTGCGAAAATTTTCCCCAGCCTAGTTTAAAAAACAAGTGACCAAAGATTTCATCTGGGCTTGGCCTCCCTAGTTTTGAAGGTTTCTTTATATCCTGTCATTTTTCTAGCAGATGCATTGATACAAGTTATGGCCTTGAAGGTGAATCCTCCGAAGATCCCCCCGGTCTTTGACTTTGGTTTTTCGCTTTTTTTGTGGCCCAAAATTTTGTTTTGTACTCTGATGAAGTTTTAAATTTTTCCTATGTTTCCAATCTGAAAATTTTAAAATTTTTTATCGTTGAAATTTCATATTTTTTTCTGCAGCCCACTGAAGTTTGGGGTTGATGTCCGCTGGGCTTTGCAGTGTCTGCAATGGAAGACACTGTATGCAGATTCGGGGTGTATCTCCCAAAGGAAGACACGGTGCTGTGGCTGAATCCTTGTCTATGTCGGTAGGGTGGGAAAAAGATGGGAGCGAGTCTGTGCCTTGTGGAACAAGTTTTCACCGTAGCGCCTCGGACTTTACTCTGTTGCGACTACTCTCTGTTTCGGTTAGTGAGGAAAAAATTTGATCCATCGACCGATTTTCCTTTTATTCCTTTACAGCATTTTGTGCCTTTACCCAGGGTCACACTTGTCGAGGCTTTTGAAAAGTCTGTATATTTTTACATCTCATTCTTTTTGTCTTCTAGTGCATTTAGGCCTTTGTGGGAGTGATCCAATAGTTGAGACAGACAGGGCGACCTGTTCAAAAACCCTGTTGCCCGGGGTTTGGGAACTGTGGGTTTCTAGATGGGGGGTGATCTTGTTTTTAGGACCCTTTCAAAGATTTTTTGACGGGGATGTTTGCTATTGGTCTGTAGTTCTTTGCTGTTGCTTTATTTCCCCCCTTTGTGGAGTGGGGTTTTGTCTTTGTTTTTAGAACTGTGGGACGATCCCCGTTGTCCATCCCCCCTCTCCATGGGATGGAAAGGCTCGTGATGGGCTTTTTTGCAGTTCTTGATGAACACAGAGTTCCATGATCTGGCCCCTGGGGCAAGTGAAAGGGGCATGTCATTTATCCCCTGTTCAAAGTCTTTTGGGCGTCAGGAAAACATGGGGATAGGATGTGTTAATCAAATTTTGTGGCTCTTCATAAAAAATTCATTTTGATTTCGCTCTCAGTCGGGTTAGCGGCTGCTAAAAACTGAGTCATATTGGGACTTGTTTTAGCTCACTTTTTCCCTTGCTTCATCTGTGTAGGACCCATCTTGTTTTTAAGTAGGGGCCCAATACGGGAAAGTTGTTCTCGATTTTGATTTGGCATAGTGAAGAATACTTTGGGTTTCTTCGATTTCATTTATGGCTTTAGTTCTTCTGCGATTCTTGACCTAAGAGGATCTCTTTTAGCTTAAGTCAATGCTTGCTATTTCACTTGACAGTGTCCTCTACCGAATATCAGTATATTGACCTCTTTTAGCCGCTTGTTATTCTTCCGGGCCTGTAAAGGAGCACCAGTCCTGCTTTCTGTTTTACATCTACTATCCTTTTTCTTAGCAGGAATAAGCCTTGTGCATGACATCGGTGCCACCGGTTAACTGTTCTAGGCATAAGTGGGCTCGTGTTACTTGTATATCTTCCCAAGTATATCGGTTAGGACTTGTTTACTTTGGTCCACTTTATTTTGTATTGATAGTTGAATTGTGAAAATGCTCCCTCAGTGACTAATCTCATTAGTCCTACTGCAGTTTTCGCGCTACATGACTGAACCTCAATTATGTGTGATCTGAGATATTGTTTTTGTATGGTGACATTTCTTATCAGATCATCATTTAGTGAAGATGAAGGTCTAGTGTATTCTCCAGTAGTAGGCTCTATTATTTGCTGGTTTAAATGAATTTTGTGCAGAGATTAACAAAGCTCGGTAGGGGAGTTTTCATCAGAGCGCCTCCTGGGTATTACTGCAAAATAATTTGCTACATTCTCCATTTTAGGTGCTTGAAAGTAAATCCCCAGAGCAAAGATGTTGTGGTCAGAGCTGGAAGTTTTCCAGACATGCGTCAATTTTAACAGGCTGTTCCTGGAAATTGCTGGATGTTTGCATCCGGAGGCTTGTAGACTACCACAAGATATTAGGTTGTTCTCGACCTTTAATGCTAAAACTTCCACTACATCATTTGAGGCATTTAGCAGTTCTGTGCAAACCAAGTGACTCGCAGTACGGCCAACCCCCCCTTTTGCCTGTTCACTCATGTCCACACTGTATAGGTTGTAACATGGGACAAATTTCGTTGTCCAATGATCTTTATGTGGGTCTCATGAAAGCCGAACACAGCCTTTGCCTCTGAAGCAGTCCACGGATGTAAGGTATTTTTTGTCTGGCTTTAGACCTGTATATTTGCAAAGAAGAATGTTTCGACTGGTGTATTGTTGGTACTGGGTGGGGATTTTTTTCCGGCTTTTTTTTTATAATTTCCATCTTTGAGTTATTTATGTGATTTTTTCCACAGAAAGCTAACCACCCAAAGAACATTTACAAATATTTCAACTAACAATTTTTAATTAACCAAAGCATTTATACGTAAATAACTATTCACTCAACAGTACATTTCCACACCTGTAACTCAGGCATTAAATGAACTCTATTATTTTCCCATTTAAATTCCTCTATTCCTTTTAACTTTTGTTTCACTTGGTACTAGAACACTGAGTTTCCAAGAATTCATTATATGAACAATATAGTGGCTTTCAGCTTGCACCACAAGCAAGAACATGTTCACAAAACCCTCCTCCAAAATGCCTAATTATCTACTGCAAGAAAAGGGGTAATTAGATCCTTGTTTCAAGCACTTTAATCACCTTTAATTAATAATTTTTTATGCATCATTACCTACTACATGAATACCAGTATACAAAATTTTTCAATGGTAAACTACTTTTTTTTTAACATCTCGGCCGTTTCCCACCAAGGTAGGGTGACCCAAAAGAAAGAAAAAAATTTCATCATCATTTAACACTTTCACCATCATTCATACATAATCACTGTCTTTGCAGAAGTGCTCAGATATGACAATTTAGATGTTCCTCCAATATCCTAAACCAATCCAATATCCTGAAGTGCAGGCATTGTACTTCCCATTTCCAGGACTCAAGTCCAGCTAACTGGTTTCCCTGAATCCCTTCATAAATGTTACCTTGCTCACACTCCAACAGCAAGTTCTAAAAACCATTAGTCTCCATTCACTCCTATTTAAACACACACACACACACACATGCTTGCTGAAAGTTCAAACCCCTTGCACAGAAAATCTCCTTTACCCCTTCCCTCCAAACTTTCCTAGGCCAACCCCTACCCTGCCTTCCCTCCACTACAAATTTACACACTCTCAGTCATTCTATTTTGTTCCATATAATAATAATAATGATATTATTATTATTTTTACATTATGTATATCATTTTTATGGACCCATGTAGTTCAAACCCATGTTGTTCAAGGGTCAACTGTACTTTCATTTATGATTAATGTGATACCTAATTATCACTTCTTATATAATACCTGTTGCTTTGGGAAGACACCCTCCTTATCAAACTTTCCTGCCATGGGCTGTAACTCTGCTTCAGCAAAATCTCTACAAGTTTTTCTTAACATTTCATGAGTCTCTGGGAGTTCAGCCAAAACTGAAGAGTAGTGAACAGAGGAGACACATGGCTTTATGAAATTCTGTGGATGAGATATCCATCCTGAAAAGAAAAATATAAAACTGAGTGGATAGATAGATATATGTACACCTACATACTGATACGCCTGCTCGACAACGACTCACTCGCATGCTACGACATGTTTTGATGCCAATATTTCTGGAAATAACACTACTTTTCACCCCCACATAAACTCAACGACAATGTTTTGAGCCCAAACCGGAAATAAAAAAAAAGGGGGGTTTTTTC
>NC_069402.1:54178750-54241885 GCF_026875155.1 Cherax quadricarinatus
GGGGTCCCCGGGGCGCAGGAGAGAGTGGTTTGGAGGAAAAAAAATTTCCCTTAATAAGCTTTTTCCCCCATAAAGTCGTCTCCAGTTTTTGGATGACCGGGGGCATTTTTAAACCCCGGGGGATTAAATTCAAATTTTTCTTTTCAGTTAGGTATCTTTCACTTGGGGGCAAATGCTGGGAAAACCAGTTATAGAAAAATTCCCTAGTGACCCTTCCTTTTTTGCCCCAAGCACACAAAAAATTTCCTTGGGGACATTTTTTTGCCTGAACCTCGGGGGTTTTCGAGGATAACTAAAAAAAGGCTTCACTTTGCAATCCCAGTAGTTTGGCACCATCACAAAGAAAAGCCTGTCTTTCATGGCTTTTTCCCCTGGGGTCCCTTTTCCCCCGGAATGTAGGTTGTTTGGGCTTTTTTCCAAAACGGGCTTTTTTCATCACAATTAAACACTTGTTCAGGTTTCGTCCTAGTTTCTATTACTCCTTGAATTCCTGCACATATTTTTCACCCCTTTTTGTGGCCCGAATGGCACCCTCCCATGCCTTATCCACTATGGATGCCACTCGTTCTTAAATCCCCAAAACCCAAACCTTTGCGGGCCCTTAAATTTTCCTTCAATCATCACTTTGCGGGTTTTTTTAATTTAAAAACCCTCATGCAATTTCCTAGCTTTTAAATTTTTTTATGATCGTTGAGAGACGCTATCCCCCTGCTTCGTTTTTCATTTATCCACCCAAAAGGAGTCTCTCAACATCTTCCATATTGCGATCTTTGTTTCAAAAACCGTTAACCTTTGGAAAGAAAAAGTTTCCCTTGATTGTCTTTTGGTCCCCAAAATAGTGGGATGGTTGAGGGGGTTTTTGTACCTTGACGGTCGGTATAGCACCCCATTTCATACTTCAATTTCTCTTTTTCATTTCTATAGTAATTTTACCTTTGAGGTGTAGGGTTGGGCATAGAAGCTTTTTGGGGGCCCCATGGTCACTTTTTTCCAGAAAAAGCACCGAAAAACTGTAATAATACGAATATTCGGGTATGCTTTGGGTGTTTTCCGCGGAGGCTGGCTGTAAACAATGGGGCGGGTGGCCATGTGAGGGTGGTGAGGGCACATTGGGCGTCTCGGACGAAATGGAACGGGTTTTTAATCGGTATGCGCGGCAAAAAAATTTTTCGATAAAATAATCGGTTTTCGGAAAAACGTATGTGTGCCATCGTTATGCGGGGGGCCATGTATTCGAGCAAAAGCAGAATCTGTTGTGGGGGGGGAAAGGTGGGGCCGGAAACCTGGAGTACGGGGGAAGCAGTCTGTGGCCCTGTCGTTCAACTGGCCCTTTTACATTGAGGTTAAGATACAGTGGTAAGGGTAAATAATTTCGCTCACAGTTGTAACCTCCCACCTGTGCAGCCATGGTAATAATTGTTTGTCTGGGTGACAATCAGGTCATCATGGGCTTGTCAAAGTAAAGCTCGAAATATTCTATGTGAACTTATTCGTGGTAGGACATTCTGAGAGAATGCCACTTCCACTGGCATCAAAATTGAAAGGATGCAACACAAATGTACCGTCTTTCCAATTTCATTCCCAGTCTGATGGTGCATGGTGGACCTGTGGCATGGGGCATGGTGGAGAAGGGACAGGAGTGGAGGCAGCACATGGTGGAGTGGATTCTGGGTGGTCCTTTGTCTGCCTGCCCACCGTGCCACACCCCCCCTCCTCCATCCCCGCATATTCCCCATCATGATCAGTATCACTATCAGTGGCAAGGGTTTTCGATTGTGACCTCCACAACAATTGAGGATTGCATATGTCACACTGCCTGAACATAGGCTACAATACCTAAAGGTATGCTTCACTGGAGAATTACGTATATCACTGTCACTCATAGAATTCCCTAGGGGAATAAAATCACTCGTCGTTTCTGGTATCATTTTCACCATCAACAAAACTATGGGAAATTGTTAATTTTCGCTTACATCATAGCCTTTGAGTAGTAATGCTGGCCACCCCAGACGTGGTGGGCTGAGGGTCATACAGGTTATCACCGATATTTTCAATATTTTTTTGATAATTCGAGGCCAATCCATCTCAAATCCACTAAACTTGGGTTCTATGTCACTTTCCTTGAATAAGAGTGTGTTTATATGAAAGAGTGTGATATTGATCCTAGATGGTGCTGAAACAAACTGGTGCTCCCATGTGGTGCTGCAGGGTCCCCAATTTTTTAATATTACACACACTGAGTGTGCAGACCCATTCTCTCATGTCTAAGCCTCTCACGCCCATCAGGCCAAAGTGAAGGCAGGAAAAATAGTGTATTGATCTGTCATGAACACTAGTAGTATAGCATATATCAATGGTTTGACTGTTAAGGGTTAAAGAATGAATCCAGCTTAATTTATCTGGAAAACTGATATTCAAGAGAACCAACATTAACATCAGCAGCATGCTGTTGAGCAAACTGTTTCTACAATGCTGTCTCAACCCTTGTATCTTGGGCAATTTCCATATACTTACCAGTACTAACTGAAAAGTCTTTTAGGCTAGCATCTACACTGTGCTTCATGGCATATTGTGAAAGCTTTTCCTTGCTTCTGTGAATGTCAGACACTGTTTTGCTGCACCATATTCCTTACACACCCAGGTCACTGAACCCTAGCCTCCAGCTTCCTTATTCATTCAAGTTTCTTCTGAACAGTTAAGGTCACATGCTTCTTCTAGGCACCATCACTTGCTTTAGAAGCCATTGTTAATAACACTTTACACAGTACTTCAATAAAATTATTAAAAACAGTAAATCCAGGGGAAATTGGAGATAAAATGAGTGTGAGTGCATGTGCAGACAAGAACACATTTACATGGGCAGTCACTGGCCCTGCTGTCCATGAGTAATGAAATTGGATGCATCCAGGATGAACCCTTGACTATACAAACTTGTGGTTAAACAGTTAGTCCATTTTAGAGAATGCACAACCAGACTGGATAGCCATTTTATATAGCGGATTTGGTCCATTTCATGGCTATTTTAATCAGACACCTCATAAAATGTACATGCTGATTATTATAATTACAATCAAAACTAAGCACTAAACTGACAAGGATCATAGCATACATGTTGATAATTTGTCTGGCCAGATTTTTTTGTCCATTTTAACTGACATCTGCTTGATGGGGTTCATTTCATCAGACTTTTACTGTATAATCTTATAGAAATAAATAATTTTCATTCTCCCTCCTCGCCTTGTCTCTTTCCCACCCCCTATTACTCATTCCATATAACTTTGCTACTAATGATCAGCTTGAATCAGAATAATACTGTAAATGTAATGTATAATACAACTACATGTAAAATAAGCTTTGGATGAAAAAATATTAAAAGGAATTATATATTTTCTAACTTTTATGTTGAGCAAATCTATTGCAAAATCCCTCAATGCAGCCCAAATAACTGGCATATACACAGATTAACTTACCCTTTGTGGGTTTGGGGACTATAAATGCAGATATTCCTTTGTGCTTTTTAGCCTTATCTGTTGTAGCAAAGACAATCGCTGCCTCAGATTCATAACCATTAGTGATCCAAGCCTTGGTGCCATTCAAGATAAAACTATCACCATCTTCTTTACCCACAGTTGATGCAGCACCTGCATCACTACCATTACCTAAAATGAATTTGAAATATAAACTTAAATGAAAATACAACTTGGCAATAGATATGAATTTAGATACAGTATATTGTGCATAGCGGGACTACAAAGACCACTTATACATAAATGAAACAAAGAAAATGAAGTTAAAGTGTTAAAATAATTTAGAATGATTTTGCTGTAGTGAAAAATAAAAATAAAATGCTACCAAAAAAAAAAAAAAAATATAAGAACTTTTCTGTCAAAATCTAAAATAATTTTCAAATTGATAAGAAATAACAGACCGGGTTCAGAAAGGGCAAAACATCCAACGCGTTCTCCTGTTGTAAAGGGTGTGATCCACTCTTCCTTTTGCTTGTCACTTCCAAATCCTAGCAGTGGACCCATATACAGAGAGTTGTTGACACTCATTATGACCCCAGCAGTTGCACAACCTCTGGAAGGAAGTCTTTTTATAATACAGAGTACAGCCTCTCCTTACTTAATGATGGAGTTCCATTCCTAAGATCACATTGGTAAACAAATTCATTGCAAAATGAGGAGCATACTATAATGGTAGTGAGTTTGTGTCAACCATCTCTGATATTGTTTTTATGTTACCTTTGCACCATTTATAACATTTTTAGTATACAGTGGACCCCCGCCTTACGATATTAGTCCGTTTCTGAGAGCTCATCGTAAGCCGAAATTATCGTAAGGCAAATTAATTTTCCCCATAAGAAATAATGGAAATCAAAGTAATCCATGCAAGACACCCCAAAGTATGGAATTTTTTTTTTTAACACATGAAATATTAATTTTAATACACACAAAATGCAGAAGACATGCAAAATTACTACTCTACTAAGAAGAGAATACATGACACTTACCTTTATTGAAGATCTGGTGATGATTGATGGGATGGGAGGAGGGGAATGTGTGGAAGTTATTGTTTAGAAGGGGAATCCCCTTCCATTAGGACTTGAGGTAGCAAGTCCTTTTCTGGGGTTACTTCCCTTCTTTTAATGCCACTAGGACCAGCTTGAGGTACTGGACCTCTGTCGCACAACAAATCTGTCCATAGAGGTCTGCACCTCCCGTTCCTTTAAGATTTGCCTAAAATGGGCCACAACATTGTCAATGTGATAGTTACCAGCAAGGCTTGCAATAGCTGTGTTAGGGTGATTTTCATCCAAAAAGGTTTGCACTTCAACCCACTTTGCACACATTTACTTAATCTTTGAAGTAGGCACAATGGATTCCACAACTGGCATAGGCTTCTCAGGGTTAGCCCCAAACCCTTCAGAATCTTTCTTAATTTCCATACTAATTCTCACCCTTTTTACCACAGGGTTGGCATTAGAAGCTTTCTTGGGGCCCATGGTGATTTATTTTGCAGTTACAAGCACAAAAAACACTGGGATAAGGTGAAATGTACCGAATGTATGTGTGGATGCGACCGCACTGGCTGGCTTGTAAACACTGCTGCTGAGGCCACACGTGGGACGTGTCCCGGACAAATTACACAAGGCGAGTTTTTTATCGTGAGGCGAGGCAAAAATTTTGCATTCAAATGCTTCGTATGGCGGATCTAACGTAATGCAATGCGTTCGTAAGGTGGGGGTCCACTGTATTTTTAAATGTTTATACAGTATTGTACTGTATATAGTAATAAACAGAATATAGAAAATCAGCTGTAATATACATTATTCAGGTATGCATACTAGTCAGAGAGCCCGTTGTAAGTCCGAGTCGTTGGTAAGCGAGTACGTCACTAAACGAGGAAATGCTGTACGTATTTTGAAAATACTGTAGGAATAGTCCAGTACCTCTGTGTTCTGTTATTGTGAGGATTACCTCTGCATAAATTCTTTTTCATGCAAATACATTATGTTTCCTACACAAGATACTAATATATACAGTGGACCCCCGCATAACGATGGCATCACATAGCGATTTTTCCGCATACCGATTACTTTTATCGCAAAATTTTTGCCGCGCATACCGATTAAAAACCCGCTTACCGATTTTCGTCCGAGACGCGTCCAATGTGCCCTCAGCCAGCCTCACATGTGCCAGCCGTCCCATTGTTTACCAGCCAGCCTCCGCGGTAACATCCAAGCATACACTCGGAATATTTCATATTATTACAGTGTTTTCGGTGCTGTTTCTGGAAAATAAGTGACCATGGGCCCCAAGAAAGCTTCTAGTGCCAACCCTGTGGTAAAAAGGGTGAGAATTAGTATGGAAATTAAGAAAGATTTTGAAGGGTTTGGGCTAACCCTGAGAAGCCTATGCCAGTTGTGGAATCCATTGTGCTACTTCAAAGATTAAGGAAATGTGTGCACAGTGGGTTGAACTGCAAACCTTTATAGATGAAAATCACCCTGACACAGCTGTTGCAAGCCGTGCTGGTGACTATTTCAATGACAATGTTGTGGCCCATTTTAGACAAATCGTAAAGGAACGGGAGGCACAGAGCTCTATGGACAGATTTGTTGTGCGACAGAGGTCCAGTGACTCTCAAGCTGGTCCTAGTGGCATTAAAAGAAGAAGGGAAGTAACCCCGGAAAAGGACTTGCTACCTCAAGTCGTAATGGAAGGGGATTCCCCTTCTAAACAGTAAGAAGATAATGCTCTCCCCTCCTCCCATCCCATCAATCATCACCAGATCTTCAATAAAAGTAAGTGTCATGTAATTGTGCATGCCTTTTTCAGTTTGTGTGTATTAAAATTAACATTTCATGTGGTAAAAAAAAATTTTTTTCATACTTTTGGGCGTCTTGCACGGATTAATTTTATTTCCATTATTTCTTATGGGGAAAATTCATTCGCATAACGATTATTTCGCATAACAATTATCCCTCTTGCACGGATTAAAATCGTTAACCGGGGGTCCACTGTACAAGTGTGAGTCTTTGTACCTGATGTGTAATGCTTAGCAGGTGCTGTATTAGTGAGCCTTTATGGAAAATCTATTAACTGTTTTCAGCTATCAATTTAGTGTTTTACATAATATATTATGCTGCTATTGACTGAACATTTAACCCTTAAACGGTCCAAACAGATCGACGTTCAAATTCGTAGTGCTACAAAAGTAGATCTACTTTTTTTTACACATTTTCAAATATAAAAAAAAAAAAAAATGAAGATAAAAGTTTTTTTTTACACGTTTTCACATGTAAAACAAAAAAAAAAAGATCTACATTTTTTTACATACTTTCAGATGTTGAAAAAACGTATATATACGTTTGGGCCATTTAAGGGTTAACTGAGTTTGTGTATCGTGTATATAATGTCTACCTCAATTCACTGTGCTGCTTTTCTATCCCAAGAAGGTTTAAAGAATCGAGCATAGAAAGTGCTCTACTTTAAGCATTTTGTAAGGAAACATTTGCTATTGTGTATGTATTGTATTGTATGTAGGATTAATGAATCAACAGAAGGTACATAATAGATATCACAGCAGCATAAAGGCACATGTCCAACACTACACCACTGGCTGCAAAGGTGGCAAAAATAAGTAGATAACCCCTTGTGGAAGAGATGAAACTCTTGCTGATAGAACAGATTGAAGTCAATAGCTAAATGAATAAGAGAGTGGTTAATTATCTGAGGAAAGGAACAACAATTACACAATCATCTAAAGCATGAAGGCAGATCAGATGGTGCAAAGGATGGTGTAGGAAATGGGTGGTCTGACAGGCTTAGGAAATGCCAAAACATTCATAACAAATTCACATAACAGACTGCTAATGCAGATCATGATGCTGCTACAAAGTTTCCAGATGATTTAAAGGCAGTGATAGTGGTTCATGGGTAAACACTGTTAACAGTAGGTGTTTAATGCTGACGAGATGTTGCTCCGAAAGGATATAATATGCAAAGCCTTTACTTCCAAGGAGAAGACAACATCTAGATTTAAAAGACTTTGTTTTTTTGTGACAATGTGAACAGACATCTCAAGGGTAAACTTGATACTTTCTGATTTACCACCTTAGGATTATGCATGCTCAAAAAATCTAAAGAAGAACATGATACCAGTACACTAAGGAAAAAAAATGGTGGATTAAGACCAAAGGTTAGTGCTTCTAAATGTAAAGAACAAAATATTCCAAGCACTACTTCTGGTCAACAACACACCTACCTGATCACAAGTTACATTTTGAAAATCTACACTATAATAATTGGATCAGAACATTCTTGTACTACTACTACCACCACCTCTTCCTGCCTATATATAGCCGTCCTGCTCCTCTTCTGGTTAGTGTGACTTTGTAAATGGTCCAAGTCGGACCGAAATGTCGTCGTAAGCTTCTCTCTTTTATGTGCGGGTTATTTGTGTATCGTTCCAGTCATGGTATTGTGCCTTTTTTTTTTGTTATTTTAACATTTGAACACTATTACCTCTAAAGCACACTGAGTCACTGATGGTTCAAATAATCAAACACTGTAAATTGGGGTGAAGCTACATCCAGGACATTAAGAACACATGGGATGAAGTGAAGATCACCAATATAAAGGTGAGACCTAAATGTGTCCATGACTTCACAGGTTTTGGTGCACTTTTGCTTGAGTTGCACCTCTTAACATGACAAACTCTAGAACTTAGTAAATGCCCTTGAAGAGGAAAGATTTGATCAATTAGAAGAAAGTGATTTCAAAAGTAAGCTGATTGCCAAGGAATTATATTTGAAAGACAGTGCAGAAGAAAAAAAAAAAAAAGTAGCAAACCCACAAAAGATCTGGTGACCACAAAGAAGTTTCTTCATCTCTTCACACTCACAGAACAGGCAGCCACAAACGTTGTGAACAATGACTCAATCTATAAAAGGAGATTAAACTTAAAGTAAAGCCTGAAATCACTGCTTGCTCCACACAGAAGTTGTGGGAGATGGTCGATATGTTGAAAAAAAAAAAAGTGTCTATGTATGTACTACACATATCACCATACTTTTTCTGCAGCCAAGTGCTCCCTCACTTAGAATATTGCTCAGTGCTGACGGCCTCATTCAGGGCAGGAGAAATATCGGAGCTGGAACAAATACAGAGATCGTTTACGGCTCACATTGAGCCAGTAAAGCACCTAAATTACTGGAACGCCTGCAAGTCTTGAACATGTACTCACTGGAGCGGAGGAGAGAGAGGTACATGATAATATGTACCTGGAAGGTACTCGAGGGCTTGTTCCCAAATCTGCACACTGCCATAAGATACTGGAGTGAGAGATATGGGAGGAAGTGTAAAAATAAACCCATGAGGAGCAGGGGTGCGGTGGGGACAATAAGGGAACACTGTATCAACATCCGGGGTCCCAGACTTTTCAACATCTTACCAGAAGATATCAGAAACACTGCTGGAACAATGTGTTGAAGCTTCAAGAGGAAAACTAGACAAGTATCTTCACCAGGTGCCAGATCAACCAGGCTGTTGATGGATATGTGGGGCAGCGGGCCTCCAGCAGCAACAGCCTGGTTGACCAGGCGAGCACCAGACGAGCCTGGCCCATGGCCGGGCTCAGAGACTAGATATACTCTCGAAATTCTTCAAAGGTATATCAAAGATAAAGGTAAGTATTGTATGTTTGGCAAAGATCTATGAACTGGGATAGTCTGAAGTGTGAATACAAAACTGCAGAAAATTTAATTCAAACACGGTTCTCTAAACTGCAAGAATTTTACCAGGCTTGACACTGATGTCTAACCATTAAGAGATTTAAAAAATATGGGCTTGATATAATCATTCTATCACATTTTCTTCCTAAAACTTAGGAAAATTAATAGTACAAGTCAAATATCAGAGCGAGTGTCATTATTACAAAAAATAGAAATATTAATTTTGTATAAAAATCAACAAAGCAGCAAGATTAAATGGAAATTGTTTGAATCATAGACAAGAAATGTGCAAAAGACAAAATACAGGAAGACAAATTTTCAAGATGACAATGAAAAAGAAATAGTCTGAACAGACAGAATGGGTTTGAGACTGAAAAAGCATGCAATGCTGTGAAGTTATAATCTAGGTATCGGACAAACCAATGATGTTTCTCACAAGATGTAAAAAAAAAATTAAAAGAGTAATATCAAAAGAATGCAATAACTTAAAATTGTAAAATTATTTTTACCTGCTAATTTCTTCCATGGCAATAGCATAAGCCAAATAATCCATACCAGTCCCACCATACTCTTCTGGTACTACTAAGGCCATCAAACCTAATTCTCCCATGGTTTTTACCTGTAACAAAGGATTACTATGCCAAGAAATTTTGATGTGATACAATAAGCTGTTCATTTAAAAAAAAAAAAAAAATTCTTTAAATTTGAAGTGCTTACACTCAGGAATAATCAGCAACACAGTACGCTATATGATAGGATGACAAGACATTCAAGCATTTGTAACTCTTATGTGAAAATGCATATTTTTAAATGTAACTACCTGGAGTTTACCTGGAGAGAGTTTCGGGGGTCAACGCCCCCGCGGCCCGGTCTGTGACCAGGCCTCCTGGTGGATCAGAGCCTGATCAACCAGGCTGTTGCTGCTGGCTGCACTCAAACCAACGTACGAGCCACAGCCCGGCTGATCCGGAACTGACTTTAGGTGCTTGTCCAGTGCCAGCTTGAAGACTGCCAGGGGTCTGTTGGTAATCCCCCTTATGTGTGCTGGGAGGCAGTTGAACAGTCTCGGGCCCCTGACACTTATTTTTATGGTCCCTTAACGTGCTATTGACACCCCTGCTTTTCATTGGGGGATGGAGATCGCTCCCAAGTCTTTTGCTTTCGTAGTGAGTGATTTCGTGTGCAAGTTGGGTTTACTAGTCCCTCTGGGTTTTTCCAGGTGTATATAATCATGTACTCTCCTCCCTCGTTCCAGGGAATACAGGTTTAGGAACCTCAAGCGCCCCCAAATAATTGAGGTGTTTTATCCCCCGTTATGCGCGCCGTGAAAGTTCTCTGTACATTTTCTAGGTCGGCAATTCCACCTGCCTTGAAAGGTGCTGTTAGTGTGCAGCAATATTCCAGCCTAGATAGAACAAGTGCCCTGAAGAGTGTCATCAGGGGTCTTGGCCTCCCTAGTTTTGAAGGTTCTCATTATCCATCCTGTCATTTTTCTAGCAGATGCGATTGATACAATTTATGGTCCTTAAAGGGTGAGATCCTCCGACATGATCACTCCCAGGTCTTTGACGTTGGTGTTTTCGCTCTATTTTGTGGCCAGAATTTGTTTTGAAACTATGATGAGATTTAATTTCCTCATGTTTACCATATCTGAGTAATTGAAATTTCTCATCTTTGAACTTCATATTTTTTTCTGCAGCCCACTGAAAGATTTGGTTGATGTCCGCTGGAGCTTTGAAAGTGCCCTGCAATGGAAGACACTGTCATGCAGATTCGGGTGTCATCTGCAAAGGAAGAAAACGGTGCTGTGGCTGACATCCTTGTCTATGTCGGATATGAGGATGAGGAACAAGATGTGGAGCGATACTGTGCCTTGTGGAACAGAGCTTTTCACCCGTAGCTCCTCGGACTTTACTCTGTTGACGACTCCCCTGTGTTCTGTTAGTGAGGAAATTATAGATCCATCGACCGACTTTTCTGTTATTCCTTTAGCACGCATTTTGTGCGCTATTACCCCAATGGTCACACTTGTCGAAGGCTTTTGCAAAGTCTGTATATATTACATCGGGCATTCTTTTTGTCTTCTAGTGCATTTAGGACCTTGTCGTAGTGATCCAATAGTTGAGACAGACAGGAGCGACCGTTTCAAACCCATGTTGCCCTGGGTTTGTGTAACTGAGGGGTTTCTAGATGGGTGGTGATCTTGCTTCTTAGGACCCTTTCAAAGATTTTTATGACATGGGATGTTAGTGCTATTGGTCTGTAGTTCTTTGCTGTTGCTTTACTGCCCCCTTTGTGGAGTGGGGCTATGTCTGTTGTTTTTAGTAACTGTGGGACAAATCCCCGTGTCCATGCTCCCTCTCCATAGGATGGAAAAGGCTCGTGATAGGGGCTTCTTGCAGTTCTTGATGAAACAGAGTTCCATGAGTCTGGCCCTGGGCAGAGTGCATGGGCATGTCATTTATCGCCTGTTCGAAGTCATTTGGCGTCAGGATAACATCGGATAGGCATGTGTTAATCAAATTTTGTGGTCTCTCATAAAAAAAAAACATTTTGATCTTCGACTCTCAGTCTGGTTAGCGGCTTGCTAAAAAATGAGTCATATTGGACTTGAGTAGCTCACTCATTTCCTTGCTGTCATCTGTGTAGGAAACCCATCTTGTTTAAGTAGGGGCCCAATACTGGACGTTGTTCTCGATTTTGATTTGGCATAGGTGAAGAAATACTTTGGGTTTCTTTCGATTTCATTTATGGCTTTTAGTTCTTCCTGCGATTCTTGACTCCTAAAAGGATTCTTTTAGCTTAAGTTCAATGCTTGCTATTTCTCTGACCAGTGTCTCCCTACGCATTTCAGATATATTGACCTCTTTTAGCCGCTCTGTTATTCTTTTCCGTCGCCTGTAAAGGGAGCACCTGTCTCTTTCTGTTTTACATCTACTACTCCCTTTTTATTTGAGGAATAAGCCTTGTTCATACATCGAGTGCCACCGAGTTAAAACTGTTTTTAGGCATTTAAATTGGGTCTGTGTTACTTAGTTTTATCTTCCCAGCTTATATCGGTTAGGACTTGGTTTACTGGTCCCACTTTATGTTTTTTTTATTGAAGTTGAATTGGTGAAATGCTCCCTCGTGACTAATTTTCATTATGTCGGTCTGGGGCTTCGCGCATACATGACTGAACCTCAATTATGTTGTGATCTGAGTTATTGTTTTTGATATGGTGACATTTCTTTCAGATCATCATTGTTAGTGAAGATGAGGTCTAGTGTATTCTCCAGTCTAGTAGGCTCTATTATTTGCTGGTTTAAATTGAATTTGTGCAGAGATTTAAAAGCTCGCGTGAGTGTGAGTTTTCATCAGAGCTGCCTCCTGGTGTTATTACTGCAACAATATTATTTGCTATATTCCTCCATTTTAGGTGCCTTAAGTTGAAATCCCCAGGAGCAAGATGTTGGGTGCAGGAGCTGGAAGGTTTTCCAGACAGTGGTCAATTTTTAACAGCTGTTCCTGGAATTGCTGGGATGTTGCATCCGGAGGCTTGTAGACTACCACAATGACTAGGTTTTGGTTCTCGACCTTTACTGCTAAAACTTCCACTACATCATTTGAGGCATTTAGCAGTTCTGTGCAAACAAGTGACTCTGCAATGTACAGGCCAACCCCCCCCTTTTGCCTGTTCACTCTGTCACATCTGTATAGGTTGTAACATGGGATCCATATTTCGTTGTCCAAGTGATCCTTTATGTGGGTCTCAGTGAAAGCCGCGAACACTGCCTTTGCCTCTGCAAGCAGTCCACGGATGTAAGGTATTTTGTTGTTTGTTGCTGGCTTTAGACCCTGTATATTTGCAAAGAAGAATGTTATCGGACTGGTGGTATTGTTGGTACTGGGGGGGGATTTTTTTCCGGCCTTTTTTTATAATTTCCATCTTTGAGTTATTTATGTGATTTTTTCCACAGAAAGCTAACCACCCAAAGAACATTTACAAATATTTCAACTAACAATTTTTAATTAACCAAAGCATTTATACGTAAGTTTTCCTTCCATAACTATTCACTCAACAGTACATTTCCACACCTGTAACTCAGGCATTAAATGAACTCTATTATTTTCCCATTTAAATTCCTCTATTCCTTTTGTTTCACTTGGTACTAGAACACTGAGTTTCCAAGAATTCATTATATGAACAATATAGTGGCTTTCAGCTTGCACCACAAGCAAGAACATGTTCACAAAACCCTCCTCCAAAATGCCTAATTATCTACTGCAAGAAAAGGGGTAATTAGATCCTTGTTTCAAGCACTTTAATCACCTTTAATTAATAATTTTTTATGCATCATTACCTACTACATGAATACCAGTATACAAAATTTTTCAATGGTAAACTACTTTTTTTTTAACATCTCGGCCGTTTCCCACCAAGGTAGGTTAACCCAAAAAGAAAGAAAAAAATTTCATCATCATTTAACACTTTCACCATCACTCATACATAATCACTGTCTTTGCAGAAGTGCTCAGATATGACAATTTAGATGTTCCTCCAATATCCTAAACCAATCCAATATCCTGAAGTGCAGGCATTGTACTTCCCATTTCCAGGACTCAAGTCCAGCTAACTGGTTTCCCTGAATCCCTTCATAAATGTTACCTTGCTCACACTCCAACAGCAAGTTCTAAAAACCATTAGTCTCCATTCACTCCTATTTAAACACACACACACACATGCTTGCTGAAAGTTCAAACCCCTTGCACAGAAAATCTCCTTTACCCCTTCCCTCCAAAACTTTCCTAGGCCAACCCTACCCTGCCTTCCCTCCACTACAAATTTACACACTCTCAGTCATTCTATTTTGTTCCATATAATAATAATAATGATATTATTATTATTTTTACATTATGTATATCATTTTTATGGACCCATGTAGTTCAAACCCATGTTGTTCAAGGGTCAACTGTACTTTCATTTATGATTAATGTGATACCTAATTATCACTTCTTATATAATACCTGTTGCTTTGGGAAGACACCCTCCTTATCAAACTTTCCTGCCATGGGCTGTAACTCTGCTTCAGCAAAATCTCTACAAGTTTTTCTTAACATTTCATGAGTCTCTGGGAGTTCAGCCAAAACTGAAGAGTAGTGAACAGAGGAGACACATGGCTTTATGAAATTCTGTGGATGAGATATCCATCCTGAAAAGAAAAATATAAAACTGAGTGGATAGATAGATATATGTACACCTACCATCTGACTTACGACCTGCTCGACATACGACCACTCGATTTACGACAATGTTTTGTATGCCAAATTTCTGGGAAATAAACAACAGTTTGTGTTGTACAGTGTTTATCCTAAACCTTACAGTATAAAATACAGTACTAACAGCACCGAGCACGTCTTCGGAAGCACACATCAACCAGATAACTGCTGCAGCACATGGGTGCCTGGCAAACCTGAGAATAACATTCCAATACCTCAGTAAGGAATCATTCAAGATTCTGTACACCGTGTATGTCAGGCCCATACTGGAGTGTGCAGCACCAGTTTCGAACCCACACCTGGTCAAGCATGTCAAGAAATTAGAGAAAGTGCAAAGGTTTGCAACAAGGCTAGTTCCAGAGCTAAGGGGAATGTTCTACGAAGAAAGGTTAAGGGAAATCAGCCTGACAACACCGGAGGACAGGAGGATCAGGGGTGACATGATAACGACATACAAAATACTGCGAGGAATAGATAAGGTGAACAGAGACAAGATGTTCCTGAGATGGGACACAGAAACAAGGGGTCACAATTGGAAGTTAAAGACTCAGATGAGTCAAAGGGATGTTAGGAAATATTTCTTCAATCACAGAGTTGTCAGAAAGTGGAATAGTCTGGGAAGTGATGTAGTGGAGGCAGGAACCATATATAAGTTTTAAGACGAGGTATGATAAAACTCGTGGAGCAGGGGGAAAGAGGACCTCGTAGCGATCAGCGAAGAGGCAAGGCCAGGAGCTGAGTCTCGACCCTTGCAACCACAAATAGCTGAGTACACACCCCTCTGCGTTTTCTTCTATTTTCTTACTAGTTCTTGTTTATTTCCTCATCTCCATGAGGAAGTGGAAGAAAATTCTTCCTTTGTAAGCATAACGCATGTGTCATAAGAGGTGACTAAAATGCTGGAGGCATGGGGCTAGTAACCCCTTCTCCTGTATATATTACTAAAGTTGGAAAGAGAAACTTTTGTTTTTCTTTTTGGTTCACCCTGCCTCATTGGGATACAGCCGGTTTGTTGAAAGAAGATACCTAAATGTTTTTGAGGCTGTAACTCCATATTGTGATGTTTCATTAGTCATATGAATAAATTTTAATATATGCAATGACTAATTGCAAATAACTGATAACCACTCAAACTTATTTAAGTCTAGCCATACCTTAATAAAATATAAGATACTCTCGTATTGATCCAACGATAAGTTACACTAAAGTCTATGTTTTATACTGTCTGCATAATTCTCATTAGTTTAACCAAACAAATTAAATTTTCATTACCAATTGACTAATTGCAAATAACTCAAAATTCAATATAACAACCATAACTTGGACAATGAACCAATATGTAATTAATCCTATACTTCACACTATGGTCGTGTTGTGATAATTCCATGTCTGGCAAACCATTAGATTTCCAAACAATAGCTGTTATATTGATATGTACCTGGTGTTAATTCATGTATGGACTTCACAATTGGGTATAACAGATAGACCTCAAGAAACTGGTGTATTGGCCTGGATGGAAGCTTCTCAGTGGGAGCGTCCCCGGTTCATTTCTGGTCAGTGACAGGCACCTGAATCAGATTTCCTTACACATGGCTGTTGCTGTCTGCATGCACAAACAAGTACGAGCTACGTTGCTGATAGGTGATAGATTGGAAGTAGATGAGAACGGGAAATAAGAAACAGTTCCTCAATGACACACTGCCTGCCTTTCTTCCTGAGTGGCTAACCCTCCGGGGTTAGCTACCCAGGATAGCCCAAAATCTTATCTTATCTTAACCCATGGTAGGCCTCACCTTCCATGGGTGGAAGGTAAGTAGCTGTACCGGCGATCAAACCACGGACCTCAGCGTGAGCTGAGTGCACTACCAATCGAGCTACGGGACACATTATGGGTAAAAGATTAAGAGATGAATCTTACCATTCTGTTTGGGTGATTTGCAGTCTATCTTTCAGTTTTTTGTCAAGGCAGAGTACCATGAAGAGCAAGAGTAGTCCATATGACACTTTACAGCAGAACCCTATGTCCAGCCCTTATACAATGTCATATGGACTACACTTGCTCTTCATGGTACTTTGCCCTGACAAAAAACTGAAAGATAGACTGCAAATCACCCAGAACAAGATGGTAAGATTTATCCTGGACCTGAGTCCAAGAGAACATGTAGGCCAGGATAAATTACAACAATTAGATAGGCTGAATGTTGAAGACAGAGTAAAACAATTCAAGTTTAATCAAATTTATAAAATTGTACACCAACATTGTCCAGAATATCTTGCTGCCAATTTTGTCAAGTAGGGAGAGAGAACACAACTTTGTACAGTAGTATTGTACAGTAGTACCCACAGTCAGTGTCCAGGTTTCAAATACCTTTTATTGTACAGCAATAAAGGAATGGAACAGATTGCCTGTACATGTCAAAGCCAGTCATAGCATGAACCAGTTCAAGAACAGTGCTAAAAGGTACCTAATGAATGTAGCGACAAATTTATTTATTTTTTAATTGAACATGATACATAGTTGTACAAAGAAATACAGTGATTGGGTGTACATGCCAAAAGCCCTTGTATGCAGAGCATTATGGGCAGGAGAATCATTTTTTTTATATTTTTGCTAACACACATGTAAATATAAATAACATTTTACCTTATTCCTAGTATATCTACTTTATAGTATAATAATAAGATATTATCTCCTTTATAGTATAATAATGTATTAAAAGAACCTCAATGGAAATAAGTCACTTTGACTTTTTTGGGTTATCCCAGGTTCTCTACACATATGTTGTTTTTGTGTATACTTGAATAAACTTAATTACTATGAACCCCACTAAAAATCAATAAGAATGATCAGCTTCCTTGGAATATTTCGAGTTTCTAACCTCCGGTTAATATGAACAAATACCGATCACCATAACTAGTTGCTTGTACGTCCCCTAGTTAACGTTTACATAATATCCAACTCTAAAATTCTATATGTATTAACTTCAAATATAAAGTTTCATCAATATAAAGACAAACCTTTGTGTCTGTACACCGAGGGTCGAGAAATCCTAGAGAAAGTGTTCATCAGCTGACTAATAGACGCCATTATTGTTTTGTCTTCCTGGCAGCTGCTGCAGCATCCACTCACTCTATATTATTATTATTATTATTATTATTATTATTATTATTATTATTATTATTATTATTATTATTATTATTATTATTATTATTATTATTATTATATAATAATAATAATATCTTTATTTACTACAAGTACACGTACAAGGTATACAGACGTAGCTGACATTAATAACATATTACTATATAGAAAGCCGCTTGTTATGCTGAGCATTTCGGGCAAATTAGGTCAGTTTTGTCCCAAGATGCGACTCACACCAGTCCACTAACACCCAGGATGCGACTCACACCAGTCCACTAACACCCAGGATGCGACTCACACCAGTCCACTAACACCCAGGATGCGACTCACACCAGTCCACTAACACCCAGGATGCGACTCACACCAGTCCACTAACACCCAGGATGCGACTCACACCAGTCCACTAACACCCAGGATGCTACTCACACCAGTCCACTAACACCCAGGTACCCATTTTACTGATGGGTGAACATGGATAACCGGTGTAAAGAAGCACGTCCAATGTTTCCACCCCTTCGCCCGCAATCGAACCCGGACCCTCACTGTGTGAATCGAGAGCTCTTGCCACGGGGCACCGTGACTAAGTAAGTTTATTCAGGTATACACAAATACAGTTACATAGAATTATCATACATAGCAGCATATGTGTAGAGAACCTGGGATAACCCAAAAAAGTCAGAGTGACTTATTTCCATTGGGGTCCTTTTACCTTATTATTATAATATAAAGGTTATAATATTTTCTTATTATTCTACAATGAAGATAACATCTTATTATCATACTAAAAAGACTACTACACCAAGGTCATTAAGACTATCTACAATACGAGGGTCATTACTAGGAATAAGGTAAAATTTACACGTATGTTAGCTAAAAAATAGAAAATCATTCCCCTCCCTTTCTGTAGCTACATTCAACAGACACCTTTTGGCACTCTTCTTGAACTGGTTCATGCTATGACTGGCTTTGACATGTGCGGGTAGTCTGTTCCATTCCTTTATTGCTGTACAATAAAAGGTGTTTGAAGCCTGGCCACTGACTGTGGGTACTACAAAGTTGTGCTCTCTCCCCCTAGTACTATGATTGCTGCGGTTCCCAACCTTGACAAAACTGACAGCAAGATATTCTGGACACTGTTTGTGAGCAATTTTATAAACATGATTTAGCTTCAGTTGTTTTATTCTATCTTCAACATTCAGCATATCCAACCTAGAATAACTTAAAAAAAAAAAAAGGCCAGACAGTTATTTTTTCCAATAAGAATCACAGACTGACCATATCTGGACTAATATAATAGTTTCTCTGAGGAGAGATAATCACAGACAACAACACTACTGGTCACTACCCCTCCATTATCCTCATAACCAAAATATATGAGCTTCCCCTTGTGCAAGAAAGGTATAAAATACCGACAATATTCAAGGGGAAGCTCCATGTGCAACATCTGGGTATCTTTATTGTAGACGTTTCGCCATCCAGTGGCTTTATCAATACAGATTCTAGGACATAATAGGAAGACAGTAGAACTATATACAAAAGATGAGGTAATCAGTCCCTCAGCCTTGGAGTTAGTGTTCACAGCATCGTGGTGGAGGAGAATCTGGCAAGAAGACTGGCGGTTATATAGGCGTCAGTGGACCTTTCTCCCTCGGGAGCCAGAGACGGGTCATCGCAAGATTGAGACCCGTGCCAGGACTACGGTCTTGGCGAACATTATACATACAAGGACGGGCAGCAGACGAGGGCAAAGTCACTTATCCACTGACGCCTATATAACCGCCAGTCTTTTTGCCTTTGCTCCAGATTCTCCTCCACCACGATGCTGTGAACACTTACTCCAAGGCTGAGGGACTGATTACCTCATCTTTTGTATATAGTTCTACTGTCTTCCTATTATGTCCTAGAATCTGTATTGATAAAGCCACTGGATGGCGAAACGTCTACAATAAAGATACCCAGATGTTGCACATGGAGCTTCCCCTTGAAATTAGAATGACTTCGTTTCGTCTCCATTATGAGACATTACATAACTTCGCTACAACATTAAATTACACTGACTGGCCAATGGAAATAAATCACTGTGTCTGATTTTATCGGGTTATGATAATTGGTGTAACTGTATATATGTGTACCTGTATCTAAATAAACTTACTGACGACAGGGGCAGTAACGAATGGGTCTGTGGAAAGTTTTTTTTTTTTTTGTAGTTTTCCTAAATTCAGAATGTGTAAATATGAATAATATAATAATTGTGTATTAACATATGACGCTGATTTGATCCTACGAGAAATTTATTGTGAAGGAGGGTGTGCAGCGGCCGCGGAGTGATACAACCCAGAAACAAAATTGATTCATTTCTCACACAGAAGAATCGACTCGAACCACTTTTATCAAACGTTGACTGGCTTTGGAAACTGGCATTTTTTTTTTTTTTTTGCATACATGACAAGCCATGTGAATCAGTTGAATCTGAAGGTGGAACAAATTTCTGATCTATTCAGAGCTAAATTGATGCTGTTTGAAGGACAGGTGAGTTTCTAACTTCATTTCCCATGAAAGTGAACCAGAATTTCCTTCTTCGCTTGCAACAGAAGTAATTAATAACTTGCAAAAACAATTTCGGAAACGATTTTCAGATCTTGGTGGAAAAACAGGTGAAACAAAATCGTTTCAAAATCCACTTGATTGCAGTGTTGAAACTCCCAGGTCAGTTTTAAATGGAAATTATTGATCTCCAGTAACATAATATGCTGGAAGAAGAGTATAAAGAAGGAAATCTGATCTAATTTTATCCATCTTTATAGCTGAATAGTTTCCAAATTGAAGCAATTTGCTTGTGGATTTCTATAAGTTTTTGGCACAATGTGAAATATCACACAAATTTATCCGATGAGCATCTGAAGACCATACTAATGACTCCTCAACCTTGAAACTTCACCAATATTTTGAAATTAAAAAAGAAAAACTTCCATCATTCCCAGTAATCTTGTACAACTTGATCTTGTGTCAGCTGTTCTCATCTGCAGTTCATTAATTATATTATCAGAACACTGTCTGACGTTTTTACTCACTATATATCATTTCTCATTGTATTGTTTCTTCGTAATTGTCACATTTCTCTTGTTTTGAATCATATCATGACGATAAAAAGGATCCAGATAAAACATATTCATTCATTTAAATTTTATTCATTCATTTATATTTATTCTTTATATTTTCTTCTTTAGGCTCTCGAAAATGTGTAAAATATACGATATTGCTTGGTATAAGTCGAGGCAAAATGTGCTTACAACCTCAAGATTTTAGATATCATCAATAATGATGCCTTTGAAAGGTTGGATGTTTGGACGCTAAGATATAATGTTCCAGTGTATGACACTGTCACTGTCCACTGGCGACATGCAGACCTGGAGAGTGTACAAAGAACTTTCACGGCACACATAAGTACGATAAAGCACCTAAACTACTGGGAATGGTTGAAGGTCCTTGATCTGTATTCCCTGGAACGCAGGCGAGAGAGTTACATGATAATATACACTTGGAAGGTCCTGGAGGGATTGATACCAAACCTGCACACGAAAATCACTCCCTATGAAAGCAAAAGACTCGGCAGGAGATGCAACATTTCCCAGATGAAAAGTAGGGGCGCCACGAATACATTAAGAGTCAATACAATAAGTGTCCGGGGCCCAATACTGTTCAACTGCCTCCCAGCCTACATAAGGGGGATTACCAATAGACCCCTGGCTGTCTTTAAGAAGGCTGTGGTTCGTACGTCAGCTTGCGTGCGGCCAGGAGTAACAGCCTGGTTGAGAAGACCCTGATCCACCATGTGGCCTGGTGTCAGACCGGGCCGCGGGGGCGTTGATCCCCGAAACCCTCTCCAGGTAAACAATTTATTTGATGTCATTGACGTCTCGACACAAACAGCACCACTAGAGATACTGACATCCTAGACTTTTCTAACAGTAACAACGTCTTGTAATCTACTCACCTTGTTACTTTCTCCACAGATATGCCTGACATGACACATTTCCTTATGACAGACAATAGATCTGCTAATAATAATAATACATAATAATAATGCCTAATTTTTGGTATGTGGTCCATGGTACCTGATTTCTGGGATCTTATTTTTGATCTCTGGTCTCTGGTGCTTGATCTTTATTTGGTACCTGATGCCTAGTACCTGGTTCCTGGTCTCTGATCCCTGGTACTTGGTGTCTTGTGCCTGGTCACTGGTACCCTGTATCTGGTGCCTGGTCTCTAGTGCCTAATCTCTGGTCCCTCGTCTCTGATATCTGATCTCTGGTGCCTCTTCTCTGGTTTCTGGTGCCTGGTCTCTGATCTCTGGTCTCTTTATCAGTCCTTTCTCAATTTATTGACAAATTATAATTTCCGTAGTGTTCATTGTTGATGGTCAAGAGTGTGCGAGAGCCAGGTAATAATTGATTCACCTGCCTCATTAGTGGTCCTCACACGCACTGTCGAGTGCCCACGTGTACCGCCACGTGTTCTCGAGGACCTGCGCGTGTCACCCGTGTGCTGGGACGCGCACACGTGCATGGAGCACACGTGCTGAAGCTTACTGATGCGTGCCTGAGCGCGTTGACACGTGTTAAGATGTGCTGACACGTGTCAAGACGTGCTAACCGTGTAAAACGTGATGACATGCAAAGAATGCTGACACGTCTAGGAGGTGTTGCCCCTGAAAAAGACTGTGATACGTATTAGGAAAAGGGACGTGTTAGGACATGCTGACACGTGCTTTTCATTAATGACGTGTTAAGACTGTTGACATGTGTTGGGGCTCTCACGTGCTATCACTGTGGTACCTCGTGTTATCAATGTGCTACCACTGTGATACCTGTGTACCACTGTAATACACTGTGCTCACTGTATTACCACTGTGTTCACTGTGCTACCACTGTGCTATCAATGATACCATCATGTGCTACCAGCTGCGATCCCACTGTGTACCACTGTAATAACGCTCTGTGCTATTCACTGTGCTACACTGTGCTTATCACTGTGCTGACCACTATGTTATACTGTGCTCACTGTGATACCACTGTGATAACGCTGCTACACTGTGCTACCACTGTAATTACCACTGTGCTACACTGGTTATCACTGGTATACCATGTGCTACACTATGTTAAATGTGATACACGTGTTATCACTGTTAACCATAGTGTCAACGGTGATACCATGTGATTACCACTGTGCTATCACTGTGTTACCCACTGTGTACCCAGTGCTACCACTGTGTTTCAACTGTGTCCACTATGTTACCACGTGATACCACTGTGCTACCACTGTGCTACACTGTGCTACACTGATGTTACCACTGTGATACCACGTGCTACCTGTAATACCACTGTGCTATCACTGTTACCACTGTGCTACACTGTGCTACCACTATGTTACCACTGTGATACCACTGTGATACTGTTTACCACAGCTGCTAACCCGTGTACCACTGTGCTACCACTGTGCTACATTCTGTGTACCACTGTGCTACACTGTGTCTGCCACTGTGCTACACTGTGCTACCACTGTGCTACCACTGTACATGTGATACCACTGTGCTACCACTGTGTTACCACTGTGCTACCACTGTGCTACCACTGTGCTACCACTGTGCTACCACTGTGATATTCACTGTGATACCACTGTGCTACCACTGTGCTACCACTGTGTTACCACTGTGATACCACTGTGCTACCACTGTGCTATCACTGTGCTACCACTGTGCTATCACTGTGTTACCACTGTGATACCACTGTGCTACCACTGTGCTACCACTGTGCTACCACTGTGCTACCACTGTGCTACCACTGTGCTACCACTGTGCTACCACTGTGCTACCACCGTGCTACCACTGTGCTACCACTCGTGATACCACTGTGCTACCACTGTGTACACTGTGCTACCACTGTGCTACCACTGTGCTACCACTGTGTCTACCACTGTGTATCACTGTGCTACCACGTGCTACCACTGTGCTACCACTGTGTTACACACTGTGCTCCAGTGTACCACTGTGTGCTACCACTGTGCTGCCACTGTGCTTACCACTGTGCATACCACTGTGCTACCACTGTGCTACCACTTCATGTTACCACTGTGCTACCACTGTGCTACCACTGTGCTACCACTGTGCTACCACTGTGCTACCACCGGCACACGTGCTACCACGTGCTACCACTGTGCTACCACTGTGCTACCACCGTGCTACCACTGTGCTACCACGTGCTACCACTGTGCTACCACGGCACACGTGCTACCACTGTGTACATCGTGTTTACCACTGTGCTACCACGTGCCTACCACTGTGATACCACTGTGCTACCACTGTGCTACCACTTGTCAGTGCTACCACTGTGCTACCACCGTGCTACCCACGTGCTACCACCGTGCTACCACCGTGTTACCACTGTGCTACCACTGTGCTACCACCGTGCTACCACCGTGCTACCACGTGCTACCACTGTGCTACCACTGTGACACTGCTACACACTGTGCTACCACCGTACTACCACCGTGCTACCACTACGTGCTAACCACCGTGCTACCGTTACCACGTGCTACCCGTGCTACCACTGTGCTACCACCTGTGCTACCACTGTGCTACCACGTGCTACCACCGTGCTACCACCGTGCTACCATGCACCACTGTCTACCACGTGCTACCACTGTGCTACCACTGTCTACCAGCTACCGTGCTACCACCCGTGCTACCACCGTGCTACCCACGTGCTACCACTGTGCTACCACTGTGCTACCACCGTGCTACCACCGTGCTACCACCGTGCATACCACCGTGCTACATCACCACTGTGCTAACCACGTGCTTAACCACTGTGCTACCACCGTGCTACCACGTGCTACCGTGCTACCACCCGTGCTACCACTGTGCTACCACTGACACGTGCTACCACCGGTCCCTGCTACCACCGTGACTACCACTGTGCTACCACCGTGCTACCACGTGCTACCACCGTGCTACCACCGTGCTACCACGTGCTACCACTGTGCTACCACCTGTGCTACCACTGTGCTACCACCGTGCTACCACTGTGCTACCACCGTGCTACCACTGTGCTACCACCGTGCTACACTGTGCTACCACCGTGCTACCACTGTGCTACCACCGTGCTACTCCACTGTGCTACCACCGTGCTACCACCGTGCTACCACTGTGCTACCACCGTGCTACCACCGTGCTACCACCGTGCTACCACTGTGCTACCACCGTGCTACCACTGTGCTACACCGTGCTACCACTGTGCTACCACCGTGCTACCACTGTGCTACCACCGTGCTACCACTGTGCTACCACCGTGCTACCACTGTGCTACCACCGTGCTACCACTGTGCTACCACCGTGCTACCACCGTGCTACCACCGTGCTACCACTGTGCTACCACCGTGCTACCACTGTGCTACCACCGTGCTACCACCGTGCTACCACCGTGCTACCACTGTGCTACCACCGTGCTACCACTGTGCTACCACCGTGCTACCACTGTGCTACCACCGTGCTACCACTGTGCTACCACCGTGCTACCACTGTGCTACCACCGTGCTACCACTGTGCTACCACCGTGCTACCACGGTGCACTTCCCACATCGTACACCCAGCACTCTTCCCTCAGTCCAGTACACATGTGTGTTGGGTGGCGTCAGCTGGTGCTGAGGGTGGCAGGGGTGGCGTCAGCTGGTGCTGAGGGTGGCAGGGGGGAGCCACTGTGTGTACATGGAGGGATGGAGGCAAGGTGGGAAAGAGGGAAGGGGAGATTACAGGAAGGAGGAATTATGGGAAGGAAGGGTGGAGGGCGGGAACGATTTACCGAGATTTTACTGAAGTCAGCAAAATTAGATACATTTGAAGTGTGCTGCTACACTACTGTATCTGATAGTTGTTACACAGTGGGAACAACAGCAGTGTGCTGCTACATTACTGTATCTGATAGTTGTTACACAGTGGGAACAACAGCAGTGTGCCGCTAAACTATTTGATGAGATACGTACACAAATAACTCGCATATAGAAGAATTAAACATGACGACGCTTCGGTCCGACTTAGACCATTAACTAGTCACATACAAGAGTGAAGGGAAGGGAGCTCGTATACATTCGAGGGGGGTGGCCGGGCCGGGAGTCGTGGAACAAAAGGAGGTAGTAATATAATGGTAGAAATAGTGGAAGAAAGAGTAGTGGTAGTAGTAGTTATAGGGGGTGATAAGAAAGGAGTAGTGTGTAGTGACGTGGGAGTCAGAGAATGGAGTGTTAGCGATGTAGTAGTAATAATTATAATTACTACTACTACTAGGACTGACTCCACCTTGGCAGAAGAAGAGTCACGACTTTTCTGAAGTCTGGAACATTTGACAATGTAATGAAACAAGAAGGCATCTAGAGAGACAAAACCAGGATTAAGATTCATATTAGGAAAGTTGTGTATAAGAATGCTTCAACAAGACGGCGATTGTGAAGGCTAGAAGAAGGGTAGACAGTTTTAGCAGAGGACCAGTCAGTAAGACGAATGTGATCTCTAACATGACAGAAAAAGGCATTACTGGTGTTGACAAGTCTAACACTTCTTTTGTGTTCTATAAATCTGTCAGAAAGAGAGTGGTTAGTTTCTCCAAATTTCTGTAGAGGACAAGAAAAGCAGGAAATGGAGTATACTGCGGAAATATCAGTAGCAGGAAGATTATTACAAACGGCTGAAAATGCAAAACATCAAAGGATACACGATGGATTACAGTTTGGGAGCTACTGATTTATAGTGTTTCTGGTGCGTCGGCAAAGATGCAGACTTCACGTACGTAACATATGAGAGCCTGAGCATCGTGTGTGGGGATGTTTGACATAAATCTGTGTATCAGAACATTAAAAAGAGTGTGGCTGAGTGCTCCACCCTGAGGTGTGCTCAGCTCAGATGAGGCTCCGCTAGCACTCTTGACACCTTTGTATGTGAGTGAGACTGTGCTCTTGCTGATGTGTCCTTGGTTGCAAGTAAGTAGTGACCATCTGACACCGAAGTTGTCCAACTGTTCCAAGATAATTTCCCTCTTAGCTGTGTTAAAGGCAGCTCTGAGGTCAGTAAAAACAGACAGTGTGCCAGGTCTGCCTGGTGAAGTACTCGATAAGGCACTTTCCGAGTAGTAACTCGTAGAGATCGGGAGACTGATTCTGCTAAGGGCAATTTTTTCGAGCACTTTGCGCACGCAAGATGTTAATGAAATCAGCCCGAATCTATGAGAGTTTGATTATGGAATGATTAGTAAGAGCTGGAGGGGCCCGGTCGGAAGGCTAATGGAGGGAGGTCTGGAGAGTGGGAGGGAGAGAGGGAGGGAAGAAACAAGTGATGGAGGGTCCGGGTGGGAGAGAGGGTGGCACTGTTGACAATAGAAGCCACAGCCGCCATATTGACCACGATTATCACTTGTTTTTATCTTCGGATTAGTTATCAAAGTTAATCCTTCCAGATTATCGATGTTATTAACTCTGCTGCTGCAGTTAACGCGTTATTTTGTTAATGTTTCTTCAAATATGCGATGATGTTACACTTGTTAATTCAAGAAGATGGCGGATATGAGGTGAACAATTACCTAGAAATTTCGGCCGCACAATTTTAAGTATTACATCAACACTGACGGTGATATATATGCGTACATCACAGGAGAAACAATTAAGTAAGTTTATTTAGGCGCAGATACTCTAAAATACAATTATCATAATGTAACTTACCAAGGGTAACCCAAAAAAGTCAGGCAACCTGATTGTAAGAAAATATCGTAAAATAAAATATTTCCCTGCCTCCATTTCTTCTTTACCGTCTGGGTAAGTCTGGGTAAGTCTGGGTAAGTCTGGGTAAGTCTGGGTAAGTCTGGGTAAGTCTGGGTAAGCCGTTTCCACCTAGCAGTAAATAGGTACGTGGAAGTTAGTCGAGTTTTGTGGGTGACATCTTGGGGTAGAGAAAGCCGTAAGGTCAAGTCTCCTAGGCACCTGTTACTCGTGTTCACTTGTCTCAAGACCTCGGTCATATATGATCACAAACTGCAGTTAGCGAGCCATCGAATGACTAAAGACCGTCACAGGTAAGCCACCCAGCTGGCTTTCCTGGGTTAATAACACCAGAGAGATATCTTTCCCAGCATCTCCTTAGCTACATTACCCAGTGTGCTCACCTGGCTGTCTGTAGGGATTGAGACCTAGCTCTCGGGGCCCGTGCACACTGTTTAACTAGTATGGCTAACGTCACGGCCTCTTGTGCTCTGGCATACCTAGTTTCGAAGCCATGTATTGGTTTTCCCCTACATTTCTCTGGCTACTTTGAACCTCTTATTTCAGTCGTCTTACTTTCTTTTATAATGCGAGACACGATTTATTTTTTTTTGTATTTAAGTTTCTTACTCATTGGCATCTCGTACGAATTAAACAACAGAAGGACCAGGGTTCGATCCTGGGGCGGGTGGTGACGTCGGGTTTCCTTACATCCGTCGCCCCTTAGATCAATGTGATGAATAAGACATATGTAGCACCTAGGTATCCTTATTCATGAAACATTTCGCTCGTGAAGCAGGTTAACCAGTTTCATACAGAGGTATGAAGATGGTGACTTTTAGAGTGGTCAAGTTGGAAAAGTAAGCAGCAGTTGGAGACGTGGTCGCAAGTGGACGGGGCCCACTTGTGAGAGAGTGTCAGGTCTATGAGGCGAGTCTTTAGCAATGGTGTTAAAGGAGGTTTTCTCTGTACCATGATGCCATGGTGTTGTGCCAACACCATGGTGGTAACTGTGGTGACAGCAGTGGTAGTAGTGGTGGCAACAGTGACAGTAGTAGTTTGACAGTAGGGGCAGTAGTTGTGGTCGGGGTGGTAGTGGTGGTGGGGCAGTAGTGGTGGTAGCGGCAGTATTAGTGGTGGTAGCGGCAGTAGTAGTGGTGGTAGTGGCAGTAGTAGTGGTAGTAGTGGTGGTGGGGCAGTGGCAGTAGTAGTGGTGGTAGTGCAGTAGTAGTGGCGATAGTGACAGTAGTAGTAGTGGTAGTGGCAGTAGTAGTAGTGGTAGTGGCAGTAGTAGTAGTGGTAGTGGCAGCAGTAGTGGTGGTAGTGGCAGTAGTAGTGGTGGTAGTGGCAGTAGTAGTGGTGGCAGTAATGGTGGTAGTGGCAGTAGTAACAGTGGTAGTGATGGTAGTAGCAGTAGTAGTGGCAGTAGTAATGGTGGTAGTGGTGGTAGTGGCAGTAGTAGTGGTGGTAGTGGCAGTAGTAGTGGTGGTAGTGGCAGTAGTGGTGGTAGTAGTGGCGGTAGTGGCAGTAATAGTGGTAGTAGTGGCAGTAGTAGTGGTGGTAGTGGCAGTAGTAGTGGTGGTAGTGGCAGTACTAATGGTGGTAGTGGCAGTAGTAATGGTGGTAGTGGCAGTAGTAGTGGTGGTAGTGGCAGTAGTAGTGGTGGTAGTGGCAGTACTAATGGTGGTAGTGGCAGCAGTAATGGTGGTAGTGGCAGTAGTAATGGTGGTAGTGGCAGTAGTAATGGTGGTAGTAACAGTAGTAATGGTGGTAGTGGCAGTAGTAATGGTGGTAGTGGCAGTAGTAGTGGTTGTAGTGGCAGTAGTAGTGGTGGTAGTGGCAGTACTAATGGTGGTAGTGGCAGTAGTAATGGTGGTAGTGGCAGTAGTAGTGGTGGTAGTGGCAGTAGTAGTGGTGGTAGTGGCAGTACTAATGGTGGTAGTGGCAGTAGTAATGGTGGTAGTGGCAGTAGTAATGGTGGTAGAGGCAGTAGCAGTGATGGTAGTGGCAGTAGTAGTGGTGGTAGTGGCAGTAGTAGTGGTGGTAGTGGCAGTAGTAGTGGCAGTAGTAGTGGTGGTAGTGGCAGTACTAATGGTGGTAGTGGCAGTAGTAATGATGGTAGTGGCAGTAGTAATGGTGGTAGTGCCAGTAGTAATGGTGGTAGTAACAGTAGTAATGGTGGTAGTGGCAGTAGTAATGGTGGTAGTGGCAGTAGTAGTGGTGGTAGTGGCAGTAGTAGTGGTGGTAGTGGCAGTACTAATGGTGGTAGAGGCAGTAGTAGTGGCAGTAGTAGAGGTAGTAGTAGCAGTAGTAGTGATGGTAGTGGCAGTAGTAATGGTAGTGGCAGTAGTAGTGGTGGTAGTGGCAGTACTAATGCTGGTAGAGGCAGTAGTAGTGGCAGTAGTAGAGGTGGTAGTAGCAGTAGTAGTGATGGTAGTGGCAGTAGTAATGGTAGTGGCAGTAGTAATGGTGGTAGTGGCAGTAGTAGTGGTGGTAGTAGCAGTAGTAATGGTGGTAGTGGCAGTAATAATGGTGGTAGTGGCAGTAGTAATGGTGGTAGTAGCAGTAGTAATGGTGGTAGTGGCAGTAGTAATGGTGGTAGCAACAGTAGTAATGGTGGTAGTAACAGTAGTAATGGTGGTAGTGGCAGTAGTAATGGTAGTGGCAGTAGTAATGGTGGAAGTAGCAGTAGTAATGGTAGTAGCAGTAGTAATGGTGGCAGTAGCAGTAGTAATGGTGGTAGTTGCAGTAGTAATGGTGGTAGTGGCAGTAGTAGCAGTGGTAATGGTGGGAGTGGCAGTAGTAGCAGTAGTAATGGTGGCAGTAGCAGTTGTAATGGTGGTAGTGGCAGTAGTAATGGTGGTAATGGCAGTAGTAGCAGTGGTAATAGTGGTAGTGGCAGTAGTAGCAGTAGTAATGGTGGTAGTAGCAGTAGTAATGGTGGTAGTAACAGTAGTAATGGTGGTAGTGGCAGTAGTAATGGTGGTAGTGGCAGTAGTAATGGTGGAAGTAGCAGTAGTAATGGTAGTAGCAGTAGTAATGGTGGCAGTAGCAGTAGCAATGGTGGTAGTGGCAGTAGTAATGGTGGTAGTGGCAGTAGTAGCAGTGGTAATGGTGGTAGTGGCAGTAGTAGCAGTAGTAATGGTGGCAGTAGCAGTTGTAATGGTGGTAGTGGCAGTGGCAGTAGTAATGGTAGTAGCAGTAGTAATGGTGGTAGTGGCAGTAGTAATGGTGGTAGTAGCAGTAATAATGGTGGTAGTGGCAGTAGTAATGGTGGTAGTGGCAGTAGTAATTGTGGTAGTAGCAGTAGTAATGGGGGTAGTAGCAGTAATAATGGTGGTAGTGGCAGTAGTAATGGTGATAGTAGCAGTAATAGTGGTGGTAGTGGCAGTAGTAATGGTGGTAGTAGCAGTAATAATGGTGGTAGTGGCAGTAGTAATGGTGATAGCCACCGTTAGTGGCAGTAGTAATGGTGATAGCAGCAGTAATAATGGTGGTAATGGAAGTAGTAATGTTGGTAGTGGCAGTAGTAATGATGATAGTAGCAGTAATAATGGTGGTAGTGGCAGTAGTAATGGTGATAGCAGCAGTAATAGTGGTGTTAATGGCAGTAGTAATGGTGATAGCAGCAGTAATAATGGTGGTTGTGGAAGTAACAATGGTGGTAGTGGCAGTAGTAATGGTGGTAGTAGCAGTAATAATGGTGGTAGTGGCAGTAGTAATGGTGATAGTAGCAGTAATAATGGTGGTAATGGAAGTAGTAATGTTGGTAGTGGCAGTAGTAATGATGATAGTAGCAGTAATAATGGTGGTAGTGGCAGTAGTAATGGTGATAGTAGCAGTAATAATGGTGGTAGTGGCAGTAGTAACAACAATTAATCAAGATCAGTCAGACAACTCCCCATATCGTCGGTGTCATTCATCAATTATATTCCGGTGTTGACTTCAGCTACAAATATTCTTGACCAACTGGTGTTAACACCCGGCTACTGAAAACCAAAATTTTGGTGGATTCCCAAACTGATCTTCAAAAATATCATTCAACCTTAGCTCTAATTTACTCTAGAAAATTTAAGTTGATACAGATTAATATTACAGAATTGTAAGGGTATTATGAAGCCGGGCAGCCTGCAGCAAATAGAGAATAAATTACTATTGTATAGATAAGATTTTTGGGGAGTGACTGAGTGGCCATTGATGAGACTTGTTTAGTTACCCATGAAGCAGCGATGCCAAATTTCACTCTTAAAATTATATATTTCTATATATCTCTTTGTTATTCAGTAATAAACATTCAAATTCAAATTCAAATTTGTTTGATTGAAATTAGAGGAAAAAATATTAATAATTGAAATTTGAATAATTAGCAAATTTTTATAAGAATTATGAAACGTGGAAAAATAGTGAATGTGTTGGCACCACTGGTGCTAAGCTCCGCCCACCGTCAGCTTGTGAGCCGCCTATTGGCTGATTACTAGTGATCTCAACACCCGATTTTTAATTTTGTCTCATCGAAGAAAACTATAATAATATTTTTTAACATGTGTAGCCTTTATTCGTCATTATATATGTATACAGCTTCAACACCACTATATTATTTAATTAAAAAAATAACAAAATATATATTTAATGTAAAAACAATCAATTAAAAATATAAACATCGGACATTTGGCAAGCTGGAACGCCAGTGAATGAACCGAGATTGAAAAAATAAGACATGCAAAACTAGACTTTATGTTCAAAGTACATAAAGCTGATTTTACAGTGCAAATATGAAAACGACGGGGAAGGGAAGGAAAGCCTTAAAGTGATAGTACTATAAGAGCCATAATAGTCAGCGTGGGTATGTCTGCCGGCTGGCTGGGCATGACTGACAGGCGTAAACATGAGACATATTACTACCCACAATATGCCCTCACCCAGCACCATCCATTATCTCTATATTACTGTCTTAATTACTTTACTTGTGAGACTAAGTTACCGTACATTACTACTAGTAGTAGTAGTAGTTGTAGTAGTAGTAACAGTAGTAGTAGTAGTAATAGTAATAATAGTAGCAGTAACAGTAGTAGTAGTAATAGTAGTAGTAACAGTAGTAGTAACAGTAGTAGTAATAGTAGTAGTAAGAGTAGTAGTAACAGTAGTAGTAGTAATAGTAGTAATAATAGTAGCAGTAACAGTAGTAGTAGTAGTAACAGTAGTAGTAATAGTAGAAGTAACAGTAGTAGTAACAGTAGTAGTAACAGAAGTAGTAATAGTAGTAGTAAAATTAGTAGCAGTAGTAGTAACAGTAGTAGTAACAGTAGTAGTAACAGTAATAGCAATAACAGTAGCGGTAGTAGCAGAGCACCATACAAAAGTAGGAGCAACACTGCCATAAATACAGTCAGTCTGTGAGAGGCGACCATGGGAGGTGGTCAGTCCCTCAGCCTGGGTGGTCAGTCCCTCAGCCTGGGTGGTCAGTCCCTCAGCCTGGGTGGTCAGTCCCTCAGCCTGGGTGGTCAGTCCCTCAGCCTGGGTGGTCAGTCCCTCAGCCTGGGTGGGACTGATCACCTTAAACTACATCTTCAGGGACTGATTACATCGTCTTCACATCTCTACTGCTCCTATCAACTTTTCTGTACTCGACTGAAGAAGCCTACTGTGTAGGCGGTACCTTTCGGAATAAAGTTATTTAACTGTCTTATCAACTTGTCGGTATTGTATACCATTATTATATTCAAAACATCTGAGTATCTTTAATTTGTAGATGTTTCGCCACTGGATGGCGAAACATCTACAATGCGAGGTGGTCAGTCCCTCAGGTGTTATACATGTCTCAGTCATCATCTTGTGGGTGCTGTAGACCATTAATATACATACACGGCTGAAGTGCGTCACAAGGGGGTTAAACTCTAGCTACCAAGTTCCTCAGTAGCAACCTGTATGTACCATTGTACCTCTGTACCTCTCTATGTACCACTGTACATATGTACCTCCGTACATATGTACTTCTGTACCTCTGTATGTACATCTGTATGTACCTCTGCATGTACCTCTGTATGTACCTCTGTATGTACCTCTATATGTACCTCTGTATGTACCTCTGCATATACCTCTGTATGTACCTCTGTATGTACCTCTGCATGTACCTCTGTATGTACCTCTGTATGTACCTCTATATGTACCTCTGTATGTACCTCTGCATATACCTCTGTATGTACCTCTGTATGTACCTCTGCATGTACCTCTGCATGTACCTCTGTATGTACCACTCTAAGTACCACTGTAAGTACCGCTGTAAGTACCGCTGTAAGTACCACTGTAAGTACCGCTGTAAGTACCTCGTTAACATGCTAAATGTACAGCTGTTACCAAACAACGTAACTCACAGTTCCAGCGGTCATGTCACTGTAAACTTTCTGGGCGAATCACGAAATCGTAATGAGACGAGTGTAAACAACCCAGGGTACGGGCGGGGCTTGAACCCGCATGCTGGTTCATCCTTTATGGGTAGAAACATCTACATTAATTATATTCCCTGTCGTGGGTTGACGAGGCTATCGTATCATATAGTACAGATACGTTATTAATACAAATATTAGTTGTATTTCTGCCTGTTACATGATCAAGGCAGTTATTACCAGCGCTGTATGACCCTAGTGGGTTTAGCGCTTCTTTTTGAGGCGTCTACCTGGAGGGTATTCCGGGGATCAACGCCCCCGCTACCTGGTCCACGATCAGGCCTCCCGGTGGATGAGGGCCTGATCAACCAGGCTGTTACTGCTGGCCGCACGTAGTCCAACGTACGAACCACAGCCCGACTGATCAGGTACTGACTTGAGGTGTCTGTCCAGCTCCCTCTTGAAGACAACCAGGGATCTATTGGTAATTCCCCTTATGGCTGGTGGGAGGCTGTTGAACAGTCTTGAGTTATACCACTCACTAGCCATGGGTTCAAATACTACCCGTTCCTTGGTTTTATCTGTAATATCAATACCATAGTTACTCAGGGTTTAAATGATAATGATGTGTGTGTTCCTTCTTACAACACTTGTGAGATCCACCGGGAGGCCTGGTCTTGGTCCGGGTCCAGGGGTCGTTGATCCCAGGAATGTCTTCCAGGTAGACTCCAGGCAGGTATCCAGCCTACATCCTCACCTACCCCTACATCCTCACCTATCCTACATCCTCACCTACCCCTACATCCTCACCTACCCTACATCCTCACCTACCCATACATCCTCACCTACCCTACATCTCACCTACCCCTAACATCCTCACTACCCTACATCTTCACCTACCCTACATCTTCATAACCTACATCTTCACCTAACCCTACATCCTCATGTACCCTACATCCTCACCACCTACATCCTCACCTACCACATACATCCTCACCTACCCCTACAATCCTCACCTACCCTAACTCACCTACCCTACATCTTCACCTACCCTACATCCTCATGTACCCTACATCCTCACCTACCCTACATCCTCACCTACCCTACATCCTCACCTACCCTACATCCTCACCTACCCTACATCCTCACCTACCCTACATCCTCACCTACCCCTACATCCTCACTACCTACAATCCTCACTTAACCCTACATCCTCACCTACCTACATCTTTCACCTACCCTAACATCTTACCTACCCTACATCCTCACCTACCCTACATCTTCACCTACCCTACATCCTCACTTACCTACATCCTCACCTACCCTACATCTTCACCTACCCTGCATCCTCAACCTACCCTACATCTCACCTACCCTACATCCTCACCTACCCTACATCTTCACCTACCCCACATCCTCACCTAACCCTAAATCTTCACCTACCCTACATCCTCACCTACCCTACATCCTCACCTACCCTACATCATCACCTACCCTACATCCTCACCTACCCTACATCCTCACCTACCCTACATCTTCACCTACCCTGCATCCTCACCTACCCCTACATCTTCACCTACCCTACATCCTCACCTACCCTACATCATCACCTACCCCTACATCCTCACCTACCCTACATCCTCACCTACCCTACATCTTCACCTACCCTGCATCCTCACCTACACCTACATCTTCACCTACCCTACATCCTCACTTACCCTACATCCTCACCTACCCTACATCTTACACCTACCCTAGCATCCTCACCTACCCCTACATCTTCACCTACCCTACATCTTCACCTACCCTACATCCTCACCTACCCTACATCTTCACCTACCCCACATCCTCACCTACCCTAAATCTTCACCTACCCTACATCCTCACCTACCCTACATCCTCACCTACCCTACATCCTCACCTACCCCTACATCCTCACCTACCCTACATCCTCACCTACCGTACATCCTCACCTACCCCTATATCCTCACCTACCCTACATCTTCACCTACCTTACATCCTCACATACCCTACATCCTCACATACCCTACATCCTTACCCACCCTACATCCTCACCTACCCTACATCCTCACTTACCCTACATCCTCACTTACCCTACATCTTCACCTACCCTACATCCTCACTTACCCTACATCCTCACCTACCCTACATCTTCACCTACCCTACATCCTCACCTACCCTACATCCTCACCTACCCTACATCCTCACCTACCCTACATCTTCACCTACCCTACATCTTCACCTACCCTACATCTTCACCTACCCTACATCTTCACCTACCCTACATCCTCACCTACCCTACATCCTCACCTACCTTACATCTTCACCTACCCTACATCTTCACACCTACCCTACATCCTCACCTACCCTACATCTTCACCTACCCCACATCCTCACCTACCCTAAATCTTCACCTACCCTAAATCTTCACCTACCCTACATCTTCACTCTACCCCACATCCTCACCTACCCTAAATCTTCACCTACCCTACATCCTCACCTACCCTACATCCTCACCTACCCTACATCCTCACCTACCCCTATATCTTCACCTATCCTACATCCTCACTTACCCTTCATCCTCACCTACCATACATCCTCACCTACCCTACATCCTCACCTACCCGACATCCTCACCTACCCTACATCCTCACCTACCCTACATCCTCACCTACCCTACATCCTCACCTACCTACATCCTCACCTACCCTACATCCTCACCTACCCCTATATCTTCACCTATCCTACATCCTCACTTACCCTACATCCTCACCTACCCTACATCCTCACCTACCCTACATCCTCACCTACCCGACATCCTCACCTACCCTACATCCTCACCTACCCTACATCCTCACCTACCCTACATCCTCACCTACCCTACATCCTCACCTACCCCTATATCTTCACCTATCCTACATCCTCACTTACCCTTCATCCTCACCTACCATACATCCTCACCTACCCTACATCCTTACCTACCCTTGATCCTCACTTACCCTACATCCTCACCTACCCTACATCCTCACCTACCCTACATCCTCACCTACCCGACATCCTCACCTACCCGACATCCTCACCTACCCTACATCCTCACCTACCCTACATCCTCACCTACCCGACATCCTCACCTACCCGACATCCTCACCTACCCTACATCCTCACCTACCCTACATTCTCACCTACCCTACATCCTCACTTACCCTACATCCTCACCTACCCTCTTCACGCTTCCCAATTAATCGCTATCCCTAAGTTCCTCCTGCCCTCTTCACATAGGAAGTCTCCCCTCCCCCTTTCTTCTCCCTCTCCCTTGCTCACCATCCCTTTCCCCTCGACAGTCACCCCATGACTGGGGTAGTCGGGGGGGGGGGAGTTATTTCCCCAGGCTGGGGTCGGATGACAAGTGTAGAGTCAACACACGGTAGGACTCTCCTGGATTACCCTTAGTCAACTCTACTTCCCTCTATTGACTCCCGTCTTCCACCCGTCTTCTTATCTTCTAATGAAAGAATTGAAGTGGCAGGAACCACGGTGAGCACACTAGGTCTCCAGCATCAGTAATGTGGTTGTTATATCGAGGCGGTCGGGGCGGGAGGAACGGGCAATGAGGCGGCAATGGGAATCAGAGTAGTATCTGATGGGTGGTAGGGTTGGGTGTGGGGGTGTTGAGAGGGTGGTAGGGGTAGGGATGATGGAAGGCAGGGAGCAAGTGTGTCTGGGCACCACGTGTGCCCACCATTATTATCCCACATTATCCTTGTTTATTCTGTCTTGTGGTGCGGCCAAGCCCGGCCTCCCAGCCCTCCCTGGTGCTGGGGTTTGTGTGGTGGTGCTGGGATTCCCAGCACCTGCTGACGCAACACCCACCACTATCACGTTTACAGCACTAGCACACAGAGTGTTGCTGGGTTGAAATGCTACAAAACGTGACATATATTAACACAGAAATCTAGCAAAGAACACCAAAGAATGTCTGAGGATGTCACCTTCAAGGATCATAACATTCCCACTGTCACATCTGCGAAGAAAATGATAGAATGGAAAATGAGAACATTCAAGACAAGAGATTCAAAGCCAATGATGATCCTTTTAAATCATTTGTTCTCTCTAGGCTGGAATACTGCTGTACATTAACATTCCCATTCAAAGCAGGCGAAATTGCAGATTTAAAGAATGTACAAAGAACCTTTACTGCACGTATAAGTTCCATCAAACACCTTAACTACTGGGAGCGCCTGGAAGCACTTGACTTGTACTCACTGGAACGCAGACGAGAGAGATACCTGGAGCTTAACTGGAGAGAGTTCCGGGGGGTCAACGTCCCCGCGGCCCGGTCTGTGACCGGGCCTCATGGTGGATCAGGGCCTGATCAACCAGGCTGTTATTGCTGGCTGCACGCAATCCAACGTACGAACCACAGCCCGGCTGGTCAGGTACCGACTTTAGGTGCTTGTCCAGTGCCTGCTTGAAGACAGCCAGGAGTCTATTGGTAATCCCCCTTACGTATGCTGGGAGGCAGTTGAACAGTCTCGGGCCCCTGACACTTATGGTCTCTTAACGTGCTAGTGACACCCCTGCTTTTCATTGGGGGAATGTTGCATCGTCTGCCAAGTCTTTTGCTTTCGTTGTGAGTGATTTTCGTGTGCAAGTTCGGTACTAGTCCCTCTAGGATTTTCCAGGTGTATATAATCATGTATCTCTCCCGCCAGCGTTCCAGGGAATACAGGTTCAGGAACTTCAAGAACTTCCAGTAATTGAGGTGTTTTATCTCCGTTATGCGCGCCGTAAAGGTTTTCTGTACATTTTCTAGGTCAGCAATTTCACCTGCCTTGAAAGGTGCTGTTAGTGTGCAGCAATATTCCAGCCTAGATAGAACAAGCGACCTGAAGAGTGTCATCATGGGCTTGGCATCCCTAATTTTGAAGGTTCTCATTATCCTTCTTGTCATTTTTCTAGCAGATGCGATTGATACAATGCTATGGTCCTTGAAGGTGAGATCCTCCGACATGATCACTCCCACGTCTTTGACGTAAGTTTTTCGCTCTATTGTGTGGTTGGAATTTGTTTTATACTCCGATGAAGTTTTAATTTCCTCACATTTACCATATCGTAGTAACTGAAATTTCTCATCGTTGAACTTCATATTGTTTTCTGCAGCCCTTTGAAAGATTTGGTTGATGTCTGCCTGGAGCCTTGCAGTGTCTGCAATGGAAGACACTGTCATGCAGATTCGGGTGTCATCTGCAAAGGAAGACATGGTGCTGTGGCTGACATCCTTGTCTATGTCTGATACGAAGATGAGGAACTAGATGGGTGCGAGTACTGTGCCTTGTGGAACAGAGCTTTTCACCGTAGCCGCCTCAGACTTTACTCTGTTTACTACTATTCTTTGTGTTCTATTTGTCAGGAAATTATAGATCCATCTACCAACTTTTCCTGTTATTCCTTTAGCACGCATTTTGTGCGTTATTACGCCATGGTCACACTCGTCGAAGGCTTTTACAAAGTCTGTGTATATTACATCTGCATTCTTTTTGTCTTCTAGTGCATTTAGGACCTTGTCGTAGTGATCCAGTAGCTGAGACAGACACTATTATTATCATTATAATAAAAAAGAAGCGCTAAACCATAAGGGCTATACAGCGCTGCAGGGACAGACAGGAGCGACCTGCTCTAAACCTATGCTTCCCTGGGTTGTGTAATTGATGGGTTTCTAGATGGGTGGCGATCTTGCTTCTTAGGACCCTTTCAAAGATTTTTATGATATGGGATGTTAGTGCTATTGGTCTGTAGTTCTTTGCTATTGCTCTACTGTCCCCTTTGGAAAATCCTAGAAGGAATGGTCCCTAATCTGCACACAGAAATCGCTCCCTGCGAAAGCAAAAGACTGGGCAGGCGGTGCAAAATACTCCCATTGAAAAGTAGGGGCGCCATTGGTACACTAAGAGAAAACCAAATAAGTGTCAGGGGCCCAAGACTGTTCAACAGCCTCCCACCGGGAATAAGGAAAATTACCAGTAGACCCTTGGCTGCCTTCGAAAGGAAGCTAGACACATACTTAAAGTCGGTGCCGGATGAGCCGGGTTGTGGATTGTATGTTAGACTACGTGCGGCCAGCAGTAACAGCCTGATTGAGCAGGCCCTGATCTACTTGAAGGCCTGGTGGTGGACCAGGCCGCGGGGTCGTTGATCCCCGGAATACCTTCTAGGTAGACTCCAGGTAGGTACTGATCCCCCTTACCAACTAGTCTGTTTTTGGCTGTCTAACTGGAGGATGCTCCTGTGGTCACCGCCTTCATGGCGCTCTCCTTGACAAGACCTTTCATTATATAAGGGCCTGATCAAACAGGCTGTTACTGCTGGCAGCAAGTAATCCAATGTACACAGCACAGGTGGGCTGGTGGGTCACTGACCAGTTCCGTCCTGAAGACAGCCAGGCGTCGCGACAAGTTATCCAGTACTGTACTGAGTTGCTTGTATCACTTTGGGTTTAAGTCAATTGGATTACAACTACTTGAATAAATACTAACAAATAAAAGCCTGAGTACTTTATTATTATTATTACATTCATGGGGGAGCACTAAACCCATAGGGATCATACAGTGCCTCAGGCAATGGAAGGCATTCAGGTTTGTTTCAAGAAATTGGAGCACTGGTCCAATTGCTAAGATCAAGAGTCCTTCACCAACATCAAGGAACCTTCTGTGAGGGATTGAGTACTTTAATAAAACCAAAAAGGTGTCTAATGTTATTAATATTTACAGTCAAGATTACTTGAGGAATTAAACCTTATTGAGGAAGTCTCCAACACATCACTTGGTGAATAACTTCTCCATATTTATGCTTCATTCTTTAGTATATTTTATTTAAATTGTGATTTAGCACTTATGGCACTGTATAATAACTGACCATCAGGTACGTTATTGTACTGAATTGTACTCAAAAGTACCAGAGGCTAGTCGAGGCTCGACTTACAGCTTGACTGACGTAATAAGTGACGGTTATTTGCGTATTGTTCCAGTCACGGTATTGTGCCTTTGTGTTATTTAAAATAAGTCTCCAAATTAAGTAACTTCTGACCGAGAGAGGCAATAAAACAGCTTACTTGAACAGTTTGCCGAGCAGCAAAATGCACAAAGCAGCCGTAAGCAGAAAGGAAGGGGATACAAGAACGACCCTCACTGGGAACAACCTGAGTTTAGCAGTATCCAGATCACGATTATGACAGTGTGTAGATGCCAGTCAGAACAAGGTAAGTCTTGAGTTAGAGTCAGGACTTGAAGCATAGAATGTCTTGTGACGCAGCCTCAGAAAACTTCAGAAATCACTAATTCTAAATACGACTGTGAACAGAGCTGGACACAGTTACGAGATGTATGTTCCGGCTCACCAACAGATGTATACTGTACCAGAAAACTGAGCCTACATGACAAGAGCAGAGGAGACCAGCATTCTCCTAGACAGAGTGAAGAGGAGACATGTTGCCTCGATGATGTCCAGTCATAGAGAGAGAGAGAGAGAGAGAGAGAGAGAGAGAGAGAGAGAGAGAGAGAGAGAGAGAGAGAGAGAGAGAGAGAGAGAGAGAGAGAGAGAGAGAGAAAGAGAGAGAGAATCAATACTGAAGGTGTAGGATCAGACCTACCTACAAACTTAAGCTGAAGGAATCTTACAGGAGAAAAGAATTGCAGGAAGAACTAAAAGCCATGAAGGAAATTGAAATTTTTTTTTTTCTCTTATGCCAAATCTAAGGGAAAACCAGCATCCAGCATTGGGTCCCTGCTTAGGCAAGATGGGACACACACAGATGACAGCAAGAACTGAGTGAGATACTAAAGTCCCAGTACGACTCAGTGTTCAGTGAGCCATTACCCAGACTAAAGGTCAACAATTCAAATGAATTCTTTATGAACAAGACCCAAAATTTAGTTTTCTCAAAAATCTCTGATATTATCCTAACACCACAAGACTCTGAAAAGGCAATAAATGACATGCCTATACACTCTGCCCCAGGCCCAGACTCGTGGAACTCCGTGTTCATCAAGAACTGAAAGAAGCCTCTGTCACGTGCCTTCAGCATTCTATGAAGAGGGAACACAAGACTCGGCAGGAGATGCAACATTCCCCCAATGAAAAGCAGGGGTGTCATGAGTACACTGAGAGACAACACGGTAAGTGTCAGGGGCTCAAGACTGTTCAACTGCCTCCTAGCATACATAAGGAGGATTACCAATAGACCCCTGGCTGTCTTCAAGAAATCACTGGATAGGCATCTCAAGTCAGTACCTGACCAGCCGGGCTGTGGTTCGTACGTCAGTTTGCGTGCGGCCAGTAGTAACAGCCTGGTTGATCAGAACCATGAGGCCTGGTCTCAGACCGAGCCGCGGGGGCGTTGACCCCCGAAACTCTCTCCAAGTATACACACACACACACATACACAGACACACACACACACACACACACACACACACACACACACACACAGAAGTGTCTCTGTTTGCAGATGATGTGAAGTTGACGAAAAGAATTCAATCGGAGGAAGACCAGGCAGAACTACAAAGGGATCTGGACAGGCTGCAGACCTGGTCCAGCAATTGACTCTTAGAGTTCAACCCCCACCAAGTGCAAAGTCATGAAGACTGGGGAAGGGCAAAGATGACCGCAGACGGAGTATAGTCTAGGGGGCCAGAGACTACAAACCTCACTCAATGAAAAGAATTTTGGGGTGAGTATAACACCGAGCACATCTCCTGAGGCACACATCAACCAAATAACTACTGCAGCATAGAGGTGCCTAGCAAACCTAAGAACAGCAATCCGACATCTCAGTAAGGAATAATTCAGGACCCTGTACACCGTGTATATCAGGCCCTATATTGGACTAATGCAGCACTATTTTTGGAACCCACACCCTAGCCAAGCACGTAAGGAAATTAGAGAAAGCGCATAGGTTGCAGCATGACTGGCCCCGGGAGTTAAGGGGCATGTCCAAACGAGGAGATGCTAAGAGAAATCGGCCTGACGACACTGGAGGACAGGAGGGATAAGATAACGACATATAAAAACTGAGAGGAATCGACAAGGTGGACAGAGACAGAATGTTCCAGAGATGGGACACAGCAACAAGGGCCACAGTTGGAAGTTTAAAGACTCACATGAATCACAAGGATGTTAGGAAGTATTTCTTCATCACAGAGTTATCAGAAGTGGAATAGTCGGGGAAACGATGTAGTGGGGCAGGATCCATACATAGCTTTAAGAAGGGGGTATGATAATGCTCATGGAGCAGGAAGACTGACCTAGTAGCGACCAGGAAGAAGCGGAGCCAGGAGCTTTTGAATCGACCCCTGCAACTACAACTAGGGGAGTACACATGTGTGTGTGTGGTGTGTGGGGTGTGTGGGGTTGTGTGTGTGTTGGTGTGTGGTGCGTGTGTGTGGGGTGTGTGTGTGTGTGTGTGTGTGTGTGTGTGTGCATGTGTGTGCATGTGTGGTGTGGTGTGTGTGGTGTGTGGGGTGTGTGTGGTGTGTGTGTGTGTGTGTGTGTGTGTGTGTGTGTGTCTCAGTAAAAACCATTACCAGTAACCAGTGTACCGGGAGTCCTGGAGTTTACCTGGAGAGAGTTCCGGGGGTCAACGCCCCCGCGGCCCGGTCTGAGACCAGGCCTCCTGGTGGATCAGAGCCTGATCAACCAGCTGTTGCTGCGGCTGCACGCAAACCAACGTAACGAGCCACGGCCCGGCTGATCCGGGAAACTGGACTTTAGGTGCTTGTCCAGTGCCAGCTTGAAGACTGCCAGGGGTCTGTTGGTAATCCCCCTTATGTGTGCTGGGAGGCAGTTGAACAGTCTCGGGCCCCTGACACTTATTGTATGGTCCTTAACGTGCTAGTGACACCCCTGCTTTTTATTGGGGGGATGGTGCATCGTCTGCCAAGTCTTTTGCTTTCGTAGTGAGTGATTTTCGTGTGCAAGTTCGGGGACTAGTCCCTCTAGGATTTTCCAGGTGTATATAATCATGTATCTCTCCCTCCCTGCGTTCCAGGGAATACAGGTTTAGGAACCTCAAGCGCTCCCAATAATTGAGGTGTTTTATCTACTTATGCGCGCCGTGAAAGTTTCTCTGAAAATTTTCTAGGTCGCAATTTCACCTGCCTTGAAAGGTGCTGTTAGTGTGCAGCAATATTCCAGCCTAGATAGAACAATGACCTGAAGAGTGTCATCATGGCTTGGCCCCCCTAGTTTTGAAGGTTCTCATTATCCATCCTGTCATTTTTCTAGCAATGCGATTGATACAATGTTATGGTCCTTGAAGGCGAGATCCTCCGACATGATCACTCCCAGGTCTTTGACGTTGGTGTTTCGCTCTATTTTGTGGCCAGAATTTGTTTTGTACTCTGATGAAGATTTAATTTCCTCATGTTTACCATATCTGAGTAATTGAAATTTCTCATCGTTGAACTTCATATTGTTTTCTGCAGCCCACTGAAAGATTTGGTTGATGTCTGCCTGGAGCTTTGCAGTGTCTGCAATGGAAGACACTGTCATGCAGATTCGGGTGTCATCTGCAAAGGAAGACACGGTGCTGTAGATTCGGCTGACATCTTGTCTATGTCGGATATAAGGATGAGGAACAAGATGGGAGCGAGTACTGTGCCTTGTGGAACAGAGCTTTTCACCGTAGCTGCCTCGGACTTTACTCTGTTGACGACTACTCTCTGTGTTCTGTTAGTGAGGAAATTATAGATCCATCGACCGACTTTTCCTGTTATTCCTTTAGCACGCATTTTTGTGCGCTATTACGCCATGGTCACACTTGTCGAAGCTTTTGCAAAGTCTGTATATAATTACATCTGCATTCTTTTTGTCTTCTAGTGCATTTAGGACCTTGTCGTAGTGGTCCAATAGTTGAGACAGACAGGAGCGACCTGTTCTAAACCCATGTTGCCCTGGGTTGTGTAACTGATGGGTTTCTAGATGGGTGGTGATCTTGCTTCTTAGGACCCTTTCAAGATTTTTATGATATGGGATGTTAGTGCTATTGGTCTGTAGTTCTTTGCTGTTGCTTTACTGCCCCCTTTGTGGAGTGGGGCTATGTCTGTTGTTTTTAGTAACTGTGGGACGACCCCCGTGTCCATGCTCCCTCTCCATAGGATGGAAAAGGCTCGTGATAGGGGCTTCTTGCAGTTCTTGATGAACACAGAGTTCCATGAGTCTGGCCCTGGGGCAGAGTGCATGGGCATGTCATTTATCGCCTGTTCGAAGTCATTTGGCGTCAGGATAACATCGGATAGGCTTGTGTTAATCAAATTTTGTGGCTCTCTCATAAAAAATTCATTTTGATCTTCGACTCTCAGTCTGGTTAGCGGCTTGCTAAAAACTGATTCATATTGGGACTTGAGTAGCTCACTCATTTCCTTGCTGTCATCTGTGTAGGACCCATCTGTTTAAGTAGGGGCCCAATACTGGACGTTGTTCTCGATTTTGATTTGGCATAGGAGAAGAAATACTTTGGGTTTCTTTCGATTTCATTTATGGCTTTTAGTTCTTCCCGCGATTCCTGACTCCTAAAGGATTCTTTTAGCTTAAGTTCGATGCTTGCTATTTCTCTGACCAGTGTCTCCCTACGCATTTCAGATATATTGACCTCTTTTAGCCGCTCTGTTATTCTTTTCGTCGCCTGTAAAGGGAGCGCCTGTCTCTTTCTGTTTTACATCTACTCCTCCTTTTTCTTAGAGGAATAAGCCTTGTGCATACATCGAGTGCCACCGAGTTAATCTGTTCTAGGCATAAGTTGGGGTCTGTGTTGCTTAGTATATCTTCCCCGCTTATATCGGTTAGGACTTGGTTTTTCTTGTCCCACTTTATGTTTTTGTTATTGAAGTTGAATTTGGTGAATGCTCCCTCGTGACTAATCTCATTATGTCGGTCTGGGCTCCGCGCATACATGACTGAACCTCAATTATGTTGTGATCTGAGTATATTGTTTTTGATATGGTGATATTTTTATCAGATCATCATTGTTAGTGAAGATGAGGTCTAGTGTATTCTCCAGTCTAGTAGGCTCTATTATTTGCTGGTTTAAATTGAATTTTGTGCAGCGTTTAAAAGCTCGCGTGAGTGTGAGTTTTCATCAGAGCTGCCTCCGGGTGTTATTACTGCAACAATATTATTTGCTATATTCCTCCATAGATGACTCATACCACCGTCTGTGTGAACGTTGACTGTTATTCACTTTGCTGCTGATCATAGATTTTTCAAAGACCGCTCCCCCTTGGCATGGTGAGCCAGTCTAAGATAGGGAGCAGAGGAGGGTCGGCTTTTGGGGTTCCCATCTTCCGTTTATATTATACTACTCCCACCTACTGAGTTTTTTTCCCCCATCCACGTTATCGAACCACATGACAAATTGGTGACAGAGGTGTGGCGTAATTTACGGGTAATTTAAACGTTAGAAACTGTTTTGGGGGGTTTCGGCAGGTAGAGGGAACCGTTTCCCACCTCCGTGCAGCTACCCTACTCACCTCCCCCTGTGTACTCCCCCCCGCAAGCCTGTTCACCCCGTTTTTTCAATTTCCCTGGTTTTCTGTTGCTAATTGCTTCAATCCCCGGGGGGTTTGCCCCTGTTTTGGAAATTAACCCAGTCAATAGCCAACGTGGAAGGAACGCTAGTCAGCCTGCCTAGTCTACCATCCACCCCTGTTCCTTCATCCCCCTGTCCTTCATGCTGTGTGCATCGTTACAGTTTCAGTCAGCTTTTCTCGTGAGTTAAGCAGTCAGCCAAAACCCCCCTTTAACCCGCTGAGAGAGAGAAGTAAGCCCCGCAAATTCCTCTGAAGTATTGTCTCCTATTCGTTTGTGTCCGTTGGAGCCAGTGGGTGCTGAGAGTGTTTTCCCCCCCCTGTGGCATAGAGTGGCTTAGTTAATCGACCACCCTTTGTAGTGGTGAGACTGTGTGCCAGGAGCACCAGCGAGGGGTCCCCCCTCCCCTTCACCCCCCCGCCACCCCCTCACCCTTCTTCACTCAAATACCCGTGGCTTTTTTCCACCCCTTTTACCGGGTCCTGTACTGTTTTTTGGTCACATAATTTGGGCAAGAATTGTAGCGGCGCCAACGTAAAGCCATTATGGGGAGTTACCTAGAAAGGCATTTTTTTTCCGACGGGCACTGGAGTGTAGGAGGGGGGTCTCACCCCCAGGACAACCTTCCCCCATCACTAGTCATCCGTCTACCCCTCCCGACTTTTGTGATAATTTTTCTGTTTAAAAACATTTTCCTTGCATTTAAAAACATTTGGGGGTGGAAATTTAAGTGAATTCTTGTGTACTTAAGCCTTTGTGTTTTCAGTGTAGACTCAGGGTTTTTTTGACCATTATTTTGCAATATTTTTTAGTGTTTTCGTATATCTTTCGGGCTGTTTTTTTTATGTATTTCTGTCTGTATAGTATTTTTGTGTAGTTTACCAGTCAGGCAATCGTGTGAAGAATTATTCATTTTTTTTGTGTTCTTTAGCATTGTATTCCCCAGTATTTGTAAATTTTGTAGTTCATGCAGGATATTCACCCAGTATTTAAATTTTTCCATTTTTTTTCATTGTGGTTTAGATGACAGAAAACAAAAACTTAACATTTTATTAGAAAACGTTCGGCCCGGGACCTTGATCCCCTTTAACATAAGAGGTAAAAGACATTAATATATAGGCGGGGTGAGATGTGACGACGTGACCTGAGGATGTCATAAAACATAAAATACGACTGTGAACGGAAAAGGGGGGGACCGGTTAAAAAGATGTATTTTCCGAAAACGAGTACTGACAAACGAGACCACTTTTTAACAAGGGAGAGGAGACGGGCCCCAATTCCCCTTAAAAAAAGGGGGTGGGGGGGAGACGGGGCCCGGGGATGGGGGGGAAGGGAAGGGGAAGGGGGGGGGGAGGAGGGAGAAGAGGGGAAAAGGGGAAGAGGGGGAAGAAGAGAGGGGGAGAGAGAGAGAAAGAAAGAGGAGAGAATCAATACTAAAGGGTTTTTAGGATCAGACCTACCTACAATTTAAGGGTGGGGGAATCTTACAGGAGAAAAAGAATTGCGGGTGAACTAAAAGCTTTGAAAGGAAATTGAAATTTTTTTTTTTCTCTTAGCCAAATCAAGGGAAAACCAGCACCCAGCATTGGGTCCTGCTTAGGCAAGATGGGACAAAAACCAGATGACGCAAGAACTGAGTGAGATACAAAAGTCCCAGTACGACTCAGTGTTCAGTGAGCCATTCCCCGACTAAAGGTCAACAATTCAAATGAAAATTCTTTTGAACAAGCCCCCAAAATTTGTTTTCTCAAAAACCCTTGATATTATCCTAACACCAAAAGTTCTGAAAAGGCAAAAAAATGACTGCCTTACATCTGCCCCAGGCCCAGACTCGTGGAACTCCGTGTTCATCAAAAACGAAAGAAGCCTCTGTCACGTGCCTTCGCTTTCTAAAAAAGAGGGAACCAAGACTCGGCAGGAATGCAATTTTCCCCAATGAAAAGCAGGGGGGTATGATACAGAAGACAACACGGTAAGTGTCGGGGGTCAAGAATGTTCAAGCCCCTAATAAAAAAAAGGATTTTTTCCATAGCCCCCTGGTGTTTCAAGAATCAGGGATAGGCTTCTATCGATAAGCCGGGCGTGGGAGTTTTTTGGGGGAGAGAAAATGGTTTGATCGCCTGGGCCCTGGTTCGACCAGCCGCGGGGGCGTTGACCCCCGAAACTCCTCCAATATACAACCAAACACACATACAAAACACAACACACACACACACCACAACCACACACCACAGAATTTTTTCAATAAAAACAAAAAAAAATTTCCCATAAAACCCCCAAAAAAAAATCTACTCTCAACCCCACAATTATCTTAATTCAACCCCCACCAATCAAATCATAACTAACAAAATCCCAACATATATCTACCAAGACTAAAACCTCACCCCCTAAAAAATTTTTGAGTATAAACCCCACATCCCCCACCCCAACCAAAAAACACTCCAAAGAGGGCCCCAAACCCTCCCCCTTTCCCCAAATCTCTAAAAAAAATTCAGGAACCCTGTACCCCCGGATATCAGGCTAATTGGATATGCAGCAATTTTTAACCCCCCCCCCCCCAAGCACTAGGAAAAATTAGGGGCCATAGGTTGCAGCATGACTGGCCCCCGGAGTTAACGGGCATGTCCTACGAGGAGAGCTAAGAGAAATCGGCCTGACGACACGGAGGACAGGAGGGATAAGATAACGACATATAAATCTGAGAGGAATCGACAGGGGGAAAAGGGACAAAATGTTCCAGAGATGGGAACAGCAACAAGGGCCACAGTTGGAAAGTTAAAGACTCACATGATCAAAAGGTGTTGGGAAGTATTTCTCAGTCAAGAGTTATCGGAAGTGGAATGTCTGGGGAAACGAGTAGTGGAGGCAGGATCCAAATGTTTTAAAGAAGAGGTTGAAAAAATGTATGGAGCAGGAAGATGCCCTAGTAGCGACCAGTGAGAAGGGGAGCCAGGAGCTGTGAATCGACCCTAAACTAAAACAAAGGTGAGTACACATGTGTGTGTGTGTGTGTGTGTGTGTGTGGGTGTGTGTGTGTGTTGTGTGTGTGCGTGTGTGTGTGGTGTTGTTGTGTGTGTGTGTGTGTGTGTGGCATTGTGTGCATGTGTGTGTGTGTGTTTGTGTGTGGTGTTGTTGTGGTGTGTGTGTGTGTGTGTGTGTGTGTGTGTGTTCAGTAGTAACCATTTCCAGTAACCAGTGTCCTGGGACCTGGGTTTACCTGGGGGTTTCCCGGGGGTCAACCCCCCCGGGGGCCCGTCTGGCCAGGCCCCCCTGGGGATCAGAGCCTGTCAACCGGGGGTTTGGGGCCCGCCCCCCGTCGACCCAGGGCCCCGGGTTCAAAATGATTTAGGTGCTTGTCCGTGCCAGCTTTGAAGACTGCCAGGGGTTGTTGGTAACCCCCCTTATGTGTGCTGGGAGGCGTTGAACACCTCGGGCCCCCTGACATTATTTTTGGTCTCTTAAACGTGTAGTGACCCCTGCTTTTCAGGGGGGGATGGTGATCGTCTCCCAAGTTTTTGCTTTCGTGTGAGTGATTTTCGTGGCATTTTCGGTATAGCCCCTCTAGGATTTTCCGGTGTATATAATCTGTATCTCTCCTCCTGCTTTCCGGGGAATACAGGTTTGGGAACCTAAAGCCTCCAATAATTGGGGTGTTTTATCTACGTTAGGCCGCCGTTAAAAAGTTCTTGTACATTTTCTAGGTCGGCAATTTTCACCGCCTTGAAGGTGCTGTTTAGTGTCGCAATATTCCAGCTAATAGAACAAGTGACCTGAAGAGTGTCTATGGGTTTGGGCCCCCCTAGTTTTGAAGGTTTCATTATCCAGCTTTTTTCAGCGGCGTTGTTTCAATTTTTATGGCCTTGAAGGCGAATCCTCGCTGACACCCCGGTCTTTGACGTTGTTTTTCGCTCTTTTTTGGGCCAAATTTTTTTTACTCTGATAAAGTTTTAAATTTTTCCTCATGTTTCCATATTGAAAATTAAAATTTTCACTTTGAACTTCATATTGTTTTTCTCGCCAGGTTTTGGTTGATGTCTCCCTGGAGCTTTGAGTGTCTGCAAGGGAAAAGACACTGTCATGCAGTTGGGTGTATCTGAAAAGGAAGCCGGTGCTGGGGCTGACATCCTTGTCTATTCGGATAAAAGGTGAGGAAAAAGATGGAGCGGTACGGGCCCTTGTGGAACAGAGCTTTTCACCGTAGCTGCCTCGGCCAAACCGTTGACGATTTCCTCTGTTTTCTGTTGTGGGGAAAAAATTTAAGATCATCGACCGACTTTCCTGTTATTCCTTAGCACGATTTTTGTGGCTATTACCCCCTTTGGTCACACTTGTCAAGGGCTTTTGCAAAAGTCTGTATATATTACATCTGCATTTTTTTGTCTTCTAGTGCATTTAGGACCTTGTCGTAGTGGTCCAAAATTTTGGCGCGGACGCCTGTTCTAAACCCATGTTGCCCGGGGTTGTGTAACTGAGGTTTTTTCTAGATGGGTGGTGTCTTCTTCTTAGGACCCTTTCAAAGTTTTTATGATATGGGATGTTAGTGCTTTTGGGTCTGTAGTTCTTTGCTGTTGCTTTACTCCCCCCTTTGTGGGGGGGGGCTAGTCTGTTGTTTTAGTAACTGGGGGAACCCCCCCGTGCCCATGTCCCCTATGGGGAGGAAAAAGGGCTCGTGATGGGGCTTTTGCATTCTTGATAAAACACAGATTTCCGGGTTTCTGGCCCGGGGCAGAGTGCAGGGATGTCATTTATCGCCTGTTCGAAGTCTTTTGGCGTCAGGTAACATGGATGGCTTGTTTTAATCAATTTTGTGGTCTCTCATAAAAAAATTAATTTTGATCTTCGACTCTCAGTTGGGTTAGGGGTTTTGCCAAAATGATCTATTGGGATTGAGTAGCTCATCTTTCCCCTTGTTACTGGTGGCCCCCTTTTTGTTTAAGTAGGGGCCCAATACTGGACGTTGTTCCGATTTTGATTTGGCTGGAAAAGAAATATTTTGGGGTTTCTTTCGATTTCTTTTTATGGCTTTTAGTTTTCCCCGCGATTCCTGTCCAAAGATTTTTTTAGTTTTAAGTTCGATGCTTGCTATTTTCTGCCCGTGTCCCCCTACGATTTCAGTTTATTACCCTTTTTACCCCGCCTGTTATTCTTTTCGCCCCTGAAAAGGGGGCCCCTGCTCTTTTGTTTTACATCTACTCCCCCTTTTTTTTTAGAGGAATAAGCCTTTGGCATACATCGAGTGCCACCGAGTTAATCTGTTCAGGAAAAGTTGGGGTTTGGGTTTTGTTGTATATTTTCCCCAGCTTTATCGGTTTGGATTTGGGTTTTTATTGGGCCCCACTTTATGTTTTGTTATTGAATTGAAGGGAATCCCCCTCTGACTAATTCATTATGTCGGTCTGGGGGCCCGCGCATACATGACTGACCTCAATTGTTTTGATCTGGTTATTGTTTTTTTATAGGTGATATTTTTATCAGATTCATTGTTAGGAGAGAGGTTAGTGTATTCCCCCAGTCTAGTAGGCTTATTATTTTTGTTTAAATTGAATTTTTGCACTTTAAACCGGGTGAGGTGATTTTCTCAGAGCTGCCTCCCTGGTGTTATTACTGCAAAATATTATTGTATTTCCTCAGTAATGACCACTACAACCTCTGTGTGAATCGTTGCTGTTATTCACATTGCTGCTGATCATAGCATGTTTTCAAAGACCGCTCACCCCCTAGGCACTGGGAGCCAGTCTAAGTAGGGAGCAGGTAGGCAGTCGGGCCCCGTTGGCGCTTTCCCCTACTTCCCGTTATATATTTTCGTACTACCACCCCTGAGTATTTTTTTCCCCCCTCACGTTATCGAACCCACATGACAAAATTGGTGAAAGAGGTGGGGCTGAATTTACGGGTAATTTCAGACGTTAGAAGAGTTTGTGGGGTGCCCGGGGGTCAAGGGGGAAACCGTCTGCCCCCTCCACGCAGCTACCCTCAAACACTCCACCCTTTGTACTCCAGCCTGCAAGCCTGTTTTCAGCCCTTTTCAAGTTTCCTGGTTAGTTCTGTGCTAATTTTTCAATCTCCGAGGGGGGGTTTACCCGATTTGCAATTAAGCCGTCAAAAGCCAGACGTGGAAGTGAACGCTAGTATGCCTCATCTACCCTCCAGCCCGTCTCCCGTCATCCCCCTGTCCTTTGTTGTGATCGTTTTTCCCCTTTTCCCGTCGCCCTTCCGGGGGTTAAGCCAGTCGCCAACCCAAACCCGTGAGGAGAGAAGTAAGCACGCAAGTTCCCTGAAGTATTTTTCCCAATCGCTTTTGCTCCCAGTTGGATGCCAGTTGGGTGCTGAGAGTGATTTCACCACCCCTTGGCTGAGTGGCTTAGTTAAACGGCCACTCGTTTGGTGGTGACTTGTGCCAGTGACACCCGCGAGTGAGCCCTTTTCCCCCCCCCACCCGCCACCCCCTCCCCCTTCTTCACTCAATACCTGTGGGGTTTTTCACCCCCGTACCCGGGTCCTAGTACTGTTTTGGCTCACATAATTTGGGCAAAAAATTTTAGCTGGCGCCAACGATAAAACCTTATTATCCCCAAAAACCCTTTTCTTCAAAAACCCTTTTTTAACTACACCCCCCAATTCCCCCCAACACACCCCTACCACTCCAAATCATATAATTTTCTTTTTAAAACCTTTTTTTCCCTTTAAAACAAATTTTTGTTGGGGCATTTACATAAATTTTTTTTACTCTACCCTGTGTTTTCAGTTAACTCAGTGTTTTTTGACTCATTAGTTTTGCAATAAATTTTTTGTGTTTTCGTATACTTTCGTGTCTGTTTTTTTTATTTTACCTCTTCTTAAAATTAAACCCACAATTTTATAATTATTATTTTTTTTCTTTCCCCTTTTTTTCCCCAATTTTTTAAAAAGTTTCATCAATAAACCCCCAATAAAAATTTTCCATTTATTTTTAAATTTTTTAAAACCAACAAAACAAACAAAATTTTTTAAAAAATTTTTCCTACCTTTCACCAACAAACAAATAAAAACATTTTAAATACAAAAACCCACTCCCCCCAAATTCCTAAACTTAAAAATAAACAATTAAAACCCCCCCCCCCCCCCCCCCCCCCCCCCCCCCCCCCAAAAAATTACTCCGGTTTTTTTGGGTTTTGTTAGACATGGGATGCCAATGTTTTTAAAAATTTTGTAGCGGGTTGCGTTCTATAGTGTGGTGGGTGTTAGTTTTAGGGTTTGGGAAAGTCCGGGGGTTTATCTTGGGTTTGGTGGGGTTGTGCCTTCAGCACCTGCGTGGGGGGTTGGGAGGAAAAGGCGTTCCTTACAAAACGCTCTGTTAGGGGCATTTCGAGCTCAATTAGGCGGACTGCAAATCTTGCCTGTCTGCCTAATTTTCTTGGGGCAGAACCCCCCAGGGGATAGTGTAGACGCCTGTGTAGAAGTTGAGGTGTGGGGCGGTTTTTGTGAGGGCTTTGATAGAGGTTTTTATGGGGGAAAGTTGTGTTATCATACAATGCCGGCGAGTATTCGTTGAACTTCGCCACATGGGATATATGAACTGTTTAGGGGGGTGTTCCAGGGGCGGTTTTTTGAGGATGCTTTTGGCCTTGGGGTCTGCAATTCGGATGAAGAAAAATAAAACTGAAAACGTGTAAAGGCTTGTGTTATGTAAATGCTTCTTCTTCTAGAAAACAAGGGTGGAGAGCGAAGAGTCCAAGAAGAACCCAAAGAGGCTCCCCTTTAGTGCGGGTATTTGGGGTGAATAAAAGTGTTTAAAATCTCCTTGTTGGTAGGTTTTCTTACACTTTTAAGAGAAGTTTGCACTGTCGGGGGTCTTACAGTAGAACGTCGAGGAAAGGAAGTTTGCCATCATTTTCGAGTTCAAGTGTAAACTTTATTGATGGTTCAAAATGCATTGATCTTGTTGAGAAGGGCCTGGATATTGAGACGTCTCGGATATATCAATATCCAGGCCCTTCTCAACAAGATCAATGCAGTTGAACCATCAATAAAGTTTACACTTGAACTCGAAAATGATGGCAAACTTCCTTTCCTCGACGTTCTACTGTGCAGATCTCCCGACAGTGACAAACTTCTCTTCAAAGTGTATAGAAAACCTACCAACAAGGACGATCTTATACACTTTTATTCACACCAAGATACCCGCACTAAGAGAGGAGTCCTCATTGGCTTCTTCTTGAGAGCTCTTCGCATCTCCAGCCCTTGTTTTCTAGAAGAAGAATGCACTTACATAACACAAGCCTTTACACGTCTTCAGTTCCCATCTTTCTTCATCCGAGATTGCAGACTCAAGGCACAAGCTATCCTCAACAAACCGCCCATGGAACAGCCCCTAAACAGTTCATAGTACTCCCATGTGGCGAAGTTGCAACGAATACTCGCCGGGCACTTGCTATGAGTAACATCAACGTTTCCACCATAAACACATCCTCTATCAAAGACCTCACTACTAAACGCAGCCCACACCTCTAACTTCTACAGCAGGCGTCTACACTATCCCCTGTGGGTTCTGTCCCAAGAAATATGTAGGCGAGACAGGCAGAGATCTTGCAGTCCGCCTGAATGAGCATCGAAATGCCTCTAACAGAGACGATGTAAGGTACGCCTGTGTCCTCCACAGAGACTCCACGGGGCATTTGATGAACTGGAACGAGGCACAACTCGTTCTCACCGAACCAGACCTCAGACGCCGACGGTGCCTAGAAGCCTCACTAATCACCGTCACCGACACTATAGAACGCAACACTGGAAACTACAAAATTTCAAAAACATTGGCATACATGATACTTAAGCAGCACCAACCCAACAACACAGGAGTCACATGATTTCATCGTCTACCCGTCCTCATCATAGGCAGAGGCTGTTTTGATAAGGACCTGCCTCGCATGGGCCAGTAGGCCTTCTACAGTGTTCATCTACTCTTATGTTCTTATGACATTCCTCAGGTCACGTGCGTCACATCTCACTCTCCGCCTATATATATAATGTCTTTCTACCTCTGTATGTTAGAAGTGATCAAGGTCCCAGGACCGAAACGTTTTCTAATAAATATGTTATAGTGTTTGCTTACGTGTCTATCAAAACCAACTTGTCGGTTTTTATTCCCAAAGGGTTTATACCTTTTCTTGTGTCCCCCATTTTTTTTTTGGGTACACCAGCAGTGTCCCCTTTTCCTTTTTTTTTTCGCAGCCCTTGTTTTACCTTAAATTTTTGGGGCAGCTTTTTTTGCCCGGATAAAGTCAAAACCCAAATTTTTTTGTAAAAAACTTTTGATAAATAATTTTATACAATCCGTTTTTCTTGCCCCCCCCTTTTGGGTAAGGTTTGTTGCCCTCCCTTTTGAAAAGTGTTGTGGTGCCCCCACCACTTGTAAGTGTTGTGTGCCCCGCCACTTGAAAAGTGTTGTGCCCCCCGCCGGGGGTAAGTGGGTGGGGCCCTCCCTTTTTGGAAAGTGTTGTGTCCCCCGGGCCCCCATTTTAAGTGTTGTGCCCCGCCACTTGTAAGTGTTGTTGCCCCCCACAGGGTAAGGGGTTTGGGGTGCCCTGCCACTTGTAAGTGTTGGGTCCCCCCCGGCCATTTTGTAATTTTTGGTGGGGCCCTCCCACTTGTAAGGGGTTGGGCCCCGCCACTTTAAGTGTTGTGTGCCCCGCCACAGGGAAGGTTGTGGGCCCCGGGCCACTTGTAATTTGTTTTTTTCCCCCCCGCCACATGTAAGTATGTGTGTCCCCGCCAAAAGGTAAGTGTTGTGTGCCCCCCACTTGTAAGTGATGGGGGTCCCCGCCATTGAAGGGGTTGTGTGCCCCCCCCTTGGTAAGTTTTTTGGGGCCCCCGCCATTGTAAGTGTTTTGTCCACCCCACTTGAAAAGTGTTGTGTGCCCCCCACTTTAAGTGTTGTGTGCCCCCCCCTTTGTAAGTGTTTTTGGGGGCCCCCCCATTTGGTAAGTGTTTTGTGCCCCGCCCTTTTTTAAAGTTTTTGTGTCCCCCGCCATTGGGTTAAGTGTTGTGTGCCGCCATTTGAAATTGTTTGTGCCCTCCCACTGTAAGTTTTGGTGTGCCCCCCTTTGGGAAAGGGGGTGGGGCCCCCAATTGAAAGTGTTGTCCCCCCCTGCCACTTGTAAGTGTTGTTTTGGCCCGCCACTTGAAAGGTTTTTGTGTGCCCCGCCATTTGGGCAAGGGGTTGTGTGCCCCCCCCACTTGTAAGTGGTTTTGTGCCCTCCCAAATTGTAAGTTTTCTGTCCCCGCCAATTTGGAAAAGTGTTTTTGTGCCCCGCCACTTGAAAGGGTTTTGTGGGCCCCCGCCACTTGAAAGTGTTGTGTCCCCGCCCCTTGTAAGGTTGTGTGCCCTGCCACTTGTAAGTTTTTGGTGTCCCCCAAAAGTAATTTTTGGGGGCCCCTCCCACTTGTAATGTTGTGTCCCCGCCACTTTTTAAGGGGTTCTGTGCCCCCCCCTTTGTAAGTTTTTGTGTGCCCCGCCACTTGTAAGGGTTGTGTGCCCCGCCACTTTAAGTGTTGTGTGCCCCCCCACTTGTAAGTGTTGTGTCCCCTTTGCCACTTGTAAGTGTTGGTGCCCCCACAAGAAAGGGGTTGTGTGCCCCGAAAACGGGGAAGTTTGTGTGCCCCCACAAGTAAGTGTTGTGTGCCCCCACTTGAAAGGGCTTTGGGGTGCCCGGAAATTTGGGAAGTGTTGGCCCCCCCATTTTTAATTTTTGTGTCCCCCGCCACTGTAATTTGTTGTGTGCCCCCCCAACTTTTTAAGTTTTGGGTGTGCCCTGCCACTTTTAAGTGTTGTGTGCCCCACACTTGAAGGGGGTTGTGTGCCCCGCCACTTGTAAGGGGTTGTTTTCCCCCGCCCCCTTGAAAGGGTTTTGGGTGCCCCCCCATTCAAAGGGGGTTGTGTGCCCCCCCAATTTTAAGTGTTGGGGGTGCCCCCCCAATTGAAGTGTTGGGGTGCCGCCTTGAAAGGGAGTCGTGTGCCCCGCCATTGGGGAAGTTCGGTGTCCCCGGGCCCACTTGAAAGTGTTGTTGTCCCCCGCCATTTGGGAAGTGTTTGTGCCGCCACTTGAAATTTGGGTTGGGGGCCCCCACCCTTGTAAGTGTTGTGTGCCCCGCCACTTGTAAGTTTTGTGTTCCCCCGCCACTTGAAAATTGTTGTGTCCCCCGCCACTTGTAATTTTGGTGTGCCCCCAAACGGGGAAGGTTTGGGGCCCCGCCAATTGAAAGGGTTTTTGTGTGCCCCGCCACTTGAAGTGTTGTGTTCCCCCCGCCACTTGTAATTTTGGGGGGCCCCCCCCTTTTTAAGTTTTGGGGTACCCCGCCATTTGGAAAGGGGTTGTTTGCCCCCCCCATTTGGTAAGTGTTGTGTGCCCAGCCCCTTGAATGTTGTGTGCCCCGCCATTGTAAGGGGTTTTGTTTTCCCCCGGGCATTTTGTAAGTGTTTTTGGGGGGCCCCGCCACTTGAAAAGTGTTGTGTGCCTCGCCTTGTAAGGGGTTGGTGCCCCGCCACTTGAAAGGTTTTGTGTGCCCCGTCCCTTGAAAGTTTTTGTGGGCCCCCCAACTTGTAAGTTTTTGGGGGCCCCCCCGCCACTTGTAAGGGTGGGGGTCCCCGGGCCATTTTAAAAAATGTTGTGGCCTCGCCACTTGTAAGGGGTTGTGTCCCCCCGGCCATTTGGGAAAAGTGTTGTGTCCCCGGGCCACTTGTAAGGGGTTGGGGGCCCCCCCTTTTTGGAATTTGGGTGGGCCCCGCGACTTGTAAGTTTTTGTGTGCCCCGCCCTTGAAAGTTTGTGTGCCCCCCCACTTGAAAGGTTGGTGCCCTGCCATTTGAAAGTTTTTGTGTCCCCCGCCCCTTGTAAGTGTTTTGTCCCCCGCAAACTTTAAGTTTTTTGTGTCCCCCCGTCACGTAAGTGGTTGTGGGGCCCTTTCACTTGTAAGTGTTGTGGGGCCCCCCCAAGGGGGTAAGGGGTTTGTGCCCCGCCACTTGTAAGTGTTTTGTCCCCCCTCCACTTGTAAGGGTTGTGTGCCCCCCAAATTGTAAGGTTGTGTGCCCCGCCACTTGAAGGGTTTGTGGGCCCCGCCCAATTGTAAGTGTTGTGGTGCCCTCCCATTTGAAAGGTTGGGGGGCCCCGCCATTTGGGAAGGGGGGGGTTTTCCCCCCCGGCACTTGTAATTTTGGTGTGTGCCCCGCCATTTTGTAAGTGTTGGGTGCCCCCCCAACGTGAAAAGTTTTGTGTGCCCCCCCCCCTTTTTAAGGTGTTGTGTCCCCGCCCTTGAAAAGGGTTGGGTGCCCCGTCCTTGAAAGGGTTGTGGGGCCCTCCCAGGGGGAATTTTTGGTGTGGCCCCCCACTGTAAGGTTTGGTCCCCCCCCTTTGTAAGTGTTTTGGGGGCCCCGCCATTTGGGTAAGTGTTTGTCCCCCCGGGGCCCTTGGGTAAGTTTTTGGTCCCCGCCACTTGAAAGGGTTGTGTGCCCTGCTACTTGAAAAGTGTTGGGGTCCCCCGCCATTGAAAAGTGTTTTTGTGCCCTGCCACTTGTAAGTTTTTGTGTGCCCTCCCACTTGAAGGGGTTGTGTGCCCCCCCCACTTGTAAGTTTTGTGTCCCCTGAACTTGTAAGTGTTTGTGCCTCGCCATTTGGAAAGGGGTTTTTGTGCCCCCCCGGGGGAAGGGGTTTGGGTGTGCCCCCCCACTTGTAAGGTTTTGGGGCCCCCTTTTTTGGGAAGTGTTGGTTGCCTCCCCCCATTTGGGAAGTGTTTTGTGCCCTGCTATTTTTTTAAGTGTTGTGTCCCCCGCCATTTTGTAAATTTGGGTGCCCCCCACTTGTAAGGGGTTTGGGGGGCCCCGCCACTTGAAATGTTGTGTGCCCCGCGACTTGTAAGGGGTTGTGGGGGCCCCGCCACTTTTTAAGTGTTTTTTGCCCTGCCATTTGTAAGGGGGGGGGTTTTGCCCCCCCATTGTAAGTGTTGTGTCCCCCGGGTTTTTAAGGGTTGTGTGCCCCGTCCTTGTAAGGGGTTGTGTCCCCTGCCACTTGTAAGTGTTGTGTGCCCCCGCCATTGTAAGGGTTGTGGGGCCCCCCCCATTTGAAAGTGTTGTGTCCCCCCAATTTGGGAAAGTGTTGGGGGCCCCCCGGCCATTTGGGAAGTGTTGGTGCCCCCCCCAATTTGGGTAAGGGGTTGGGGTGCCCCGTAAACTTGTAAGTTTGGGTGCCCCCCACTTGTAAGGTTGGGGGCCCCGCCACTTGAAAGGGTGTTGGGGTGCCCCCCAATTGTAAGTTTTGGGGGTCCCCGTAAACTTGTAAGTGTTTTTGTGTGCCCCGCCACTTGAAGGGGTTTTTGTCCCCCGCCACTTGAAAGGGGTTTTGTGTGCCCCCCCCACTTTTAAGTGTTGTGTCCCCCCGCCACTTGAAGGTGGTGTCCCCCTTTCATTTTAAAGGGGGTTGTGTGCCCCGCCATTGGAAAAGGGGGTTTGTGCCGCGCCACTTGAAAGTGTTGTGGGGCCCCGCCACTTTTTAAGTGTTGTGTGCCTCGCCACTTGTAAGTGTTGGGGTGCCCCCCCACTTGTAAGGTTGGGGTGCCCCCCCTTTTTGTAAGTGTTTTTGCCCCCCCACTTGTAAGTGTTTTTGGTGCCCCCCCGGCTTGTAAGGGGTTGTGTGCCCCGCCACTTGTAAGTGTTTTTTTGCCCTGTTTACTTGAAATTTTGTGTGCCCCGCCATTTGTAAGTTTTTTGGGGGCCCTCCCCATTTGTAAGTGTTGGGTGCCCTGCCATTGTAAGTGGGTGGGCCCCGCCACTTTTTAAGTGTTGTGTGCCCTCCCACTTGTAAGGGGTTGTGGCCTCCCCATTTTGAAAGTGTTTTTTTGCCCCCCCAAATTTTTAAGGGGGTTGGGGCCCCCCGCCATTTGGTAAGGGTTGCCCGGGCCCCCCTTTTTGGGTTAAGTGTTGTTTTGCCCCCCCATTTTGGTAATGTTTTTGGTCCCCTGTACTTGAAATTTTTGTGTCCCCCGCCACTTGAAAGGGTGTTGTGTGCCCCGGCCACTTGTACGTTTGGGGGTCCCCCTGCCATTTGTAAGTGTTGTGGGGCCCCCCCAAATTTTAAAAAGTGTTTGTCCCCCGCCACTTGAAAAGTTTTTGTGGGCCCCGCACTTGATGTTTTTGTGGGGCCCTGCCACTTGTAAGTGTTGTGGGGGCCCCCCCATTGTAAGTGTTTTTGGGCCCCCCCATTTGGTAATGTTGTTGCCCCGCCATTGTAAGGGGTTGTGTGCCCCGCCATTTTTAAAGTGTTGTGTGCCCCGCCATTTGGGTAAGGGGGGGGTGGGCCCCGCCACTTTTTAGTTTTGTGTGCCCCCCCCTTGTAAGTGTTTTTGGGGCCCCCCACTTGTAAGTGGGGTGGGGCCCCGCCACTTGTAAGGGTTGGTGTCCCGCCACTTTAAGTGTTGTGTCCCCTCGCCACGGGGAAGTGTTGTTTTGCCCCCACTTGTAAGTTTTTGGGGGCCCCGGGCCACTTGTTAGGGGTTGCGCGCCCCCCACTTGTAAGGGGTGTGGCCCCCCCACTTGGAAAGGGTTTTGGGTTGCCTCCCCTTTGTAAGTGTTGTGGGCCCGCCATTTAAAAAAAGTTTTGGTGGCCCCGCCACTTGAAAGTGTTGTGTGCCTCGCCACTTGTAAGTGTTTGTGCCCCGCCACTTTTTAAGGGGTTTTTTGGGGGCCCTGCCACTTGCAAGTTTTGGGTGTCCCCCGCACGGGGGAAGGGGTTGTTCCCCGCCACTTTTTGGGGGGTTGTTGTTTCCCCCCCAAAGGGGGAATTTGTGCCCCCCCGGGCCACTTGTAAGTGTTGTGTGCCCCCCCCAAACTTGTAAGTAAATGTGTGCCCCGCCACTTGAAAGTGTTGTGTGCCCCGCCTTGAAAGTTTTGGGTGTGCCCCGCCATTTTGTAAGTGTTGTGTCCCCGCCACTTGAAAGTTTTGGTCCCCCCGGGCCACTTGTAAGTGTTGTGGGCCCCGCCACTTGTAAGTTTTGGTGTTTCCCCCCACGGGTAATTTGTTGTGTGCCCCGCCCTTTAAGGGATGTTTTTCCCCGCCACTTGTAAGTTTTTTTGTGTGCCCCCCCCCTTTTTGTAAGGGGTTGTGCCCCCCCGCCATTTGGGAAATTTGTTTTTTCCCCCGCCACTTGTAAGGGGGTGTCCCCTGCCTTTTTAAAGTTTTTGTGTGCCCCCCCCCTTGAAAGTTTTGTGCGCCCCGCCACTTGTAAGGGGTTGTGTGCCCCCCACTTGTAAGGTGGGTGCCCTGCCACTTGTAAGTGTTTGGGGCCCCCCCAAATTGTAAGTGTTGTGTCCCCGGCCACGGGGAAGTGGGTGGTGCCGCCCCCTTGAAGGGTTTTGGGCCCCCCCCTTTTGTAAGGTTGGGGTGCCCCGCCACTTGTAATTGTTGTGGGGCCCCCCCAAATTTTAAGTTTTGGGGGCGCCCCGCCACTTTTTAATTTTTTGGGGTTTTGCCCCGCCACTTGAAGTTTTTGGTGTGCCCTGCCATTTTGTAAGTTTTTGTGTGCCCCGCCACTTGTAAGGTTTGGGGCCCCGGGCCATTGTAAAGTTTGTGTGCCGCCACTTGTAAGCGTTGTGGGCCCGGCCATTTAATGGGTGTCCCCCTGCCACTTGAAGTTTTGGGTTGGGGCCGGCCACTTGTAATTTTTTTTGTGTCCCCCGCCATTTGTAAGTGGGGGTGTGCCCCCCCATTTGGGTAAGGGGTTGTGCCCCCCCGCCACTTGTAAGTTTTGTGTGCCCCGCCATTTGGGTAAGGGGGGGGGGGCCCCCGCCACTTGAAGTGTTTTTTCCCCCGCCATTTGTAAGTGTTTTTTTGCCCTCCACTTGTAATTTGTTGTGTCCCCCCTTTCCTTGAAGTTTTTTTGTCCCCTCCCATTTGGGGGTTTAAGTGTTTTGTGCCCTGCCACTTTTAAGGTTTGTGCCCGTCCCTTGTAAGTGTTTTGTGCCCCTCCCCCTTGTAAGTTTGTGTCCCCCGTACTTGTAAGTTTTTTTGTCCCCTGCCCTTGAAAGTGTTTTGTCCCCCCCCCCTTGTAATGTTTTTTTGCCCCGCCTTGTAAGTTTTGGGGGGCCCCGTCACTTGTAATGTTGTTTTCCCCCGCCACTTGAAGGGGTTTTTGTGCCCCGCCATTTGGGAATTTTTGTGGGGGCCGCCACTTGTAAGTGGCGAAACTTTGCCAAAATAAATGTAAATTAGTTCCCTTTGGGGGCCTTTTAATTTTAAAATTTCTTTAGTGAAGGGCGACACCAGACCTCTCAGGCTACCCCGGCTCCTGTCATCATTTTCACATTTCCCCTTAGGGGCTGACAAAACCGACCCAACACTGAGCCCTTTCATTTTTTCCCCTTTATTCCCTTGAGCTTTTACCTGTTTCAAGGCCCTTTAAATTTAGCCCTTAAAGCGGGTTTACTGCCATTCGTTTTTCGTTTTAAATTTCCCTCTACTTGCCGGCCCTCCTTCAGGGGGAAAAGCCCTTATAGACTTGGGGAAAGGGTCATCATCGGTCCCCTGGGGCGGTTTTTCACGTTGTTAAACCCTTGAAAGGGCGATTTTTCCCGGGAACTTTTAAGGGGGTCAAAAATTTTGAGGAACTGATTCTTTTTTTCCCCTCGTCCCAGTAAAAAAGTGATCCATATGTCTTCTTCGGGAACTGGGGTGAATCTAAACCATGAAATGAATCG
>NC_069402.1:54242385-54329885 GCF_026875155.1 Cherax quadricarinatus
GGTTTTTAAAATTTTGGGAAAATACAACCTGAATATATCAGTGTCAATAAATCTGAAAGGAGAGTATATTCTCACTCCCCGAAACATATGAGTCCTCTGAGGTACCGCTGGTGAACGACCTCGAATCACTACTCGTTCTCACAGAACTAAAGTCCATAGAACGGATGATAAAAAGGCATATCAATGCCTCTCGATGCAATCCACAGTAACAAAAACAATGAAAGCCGAGCGGGTCCGAGCCAAGAAGAACGGCAACGTACCAACGAGGCAGGTCTTGATCCAACATAGACGACCTCTCCCAGCTCAGCTGGATCTCTGGTGTTGGGAAAAATACCAGGTAAGGATGTATATACTGAGACAACTCTCATCTCTTTTTTCTTTTCTCTCATTAGTTAGTTAGTTAAAGATTAGCCGGTATTCTCCCGGCCCGGGCCCTTTCCAAGTGGTGGCCCGGCCTTGGCTCCCTCTTTAGGGAGTGTCTGAGACCTAAGTCTCCCATGGGAGGAGGCACAAGTACCTCCTCATCTTTGGGACCAACTGTCCCCAGGCCTAGCCACAAGCTAGGCCTCTCTGGTCTGCCATCCCCGCCCCAAGGGGGCTAATGGGAATGACAGTCTTATGAGCTAAAGGCTCGGGCTCAGGCACCTACCCTACCCTAGAAGGGTTAGGCATGGTGTCGATGTTTCTTTCATCTGAAACAACTCTCCACCCGCAGATCGCTTCTGAAAAAAAATAATAGAACAAAATAGTTATGCAATTATTTAAATAAGTCAATTACTTTATAAAGTAAAAGACTCAAAAAAAATTTTAATTATATTTAAAAAAAATTACAAGACAAAATAATTTAATTTTCAGAATGTTTCTTAGAAACTAGTATATAAACATTACTGTTCTCGTTTAAGGGGAGACACTAGAATTTCGTAACGAATTTAAAAGCTATATGTATATGTCAACACGACGACAATACAATACATCCAGAAGTTATAATAATAATAATAATAATAATAATAATAATAATAATAATAATAATAATAATAATAATAATAATATCTTTATTTACTACCAGTACATGTACAAGGTACACAGACCATAGCTGACATCAATAACATACTACTATATAGAAAACCGCTTGTTATGCTGAGCATTTCCCACAAATTAGGTCAGTTTTATCCCGGGGAGAAAGATGCGACCCTCACCAGTCCACTAACACCCAGGATGCGACCCTCACCAGTCCACTAACACCCAGGATGCGACCCTCACCAGTCCACTAACACCCAGGATGCGACCCTCACCAGTCCACTGACACCCAGGATGCGACCCTCACCAGTCCACTAACACCCAGGATGCGACCCACACCAGTCCACTAACACCCAGGATGCGACCTCACCAGTCCACTAACACCCAGGATGCGACCCTCACCAGTCCCACTAACACCCAGATGTCGACCCTCACCAGTCCACTGACACCCAGGATGCACCCTCACCAGTCCACTAACACCCAGATGCGACCCACACCAGTCCACTAAACACCCAGGAGTTGACTCACACCAGTCCACTAACACCCAGGATGCGACTCCCACCATCCACTGACACACCAGGATGTGACTCACACCAGTCCACTAACACCCAGGATGCGACCCTCACCATCCACTGACACCCAGATGCGACCCTCACCAGTCCACTGACACCCAGGATGCGACCTCACCAAGTCCACTAACACCCAGGATGCGACCCACACCAGTCCACTAACACCCAGGATGCGACCCTCACCAGTCCACTAACACCCAGGATGCGACCCTCACCAGTCCACTAACACCCAGGATGCGACCCACACCAGTCCACTAACACCCAGGATGTGACTCACACCAGTCCACTAACACCCAGGATGCGACCCTCACCAGTCCACTGACACCCAGGATGTGACTCACACCAGTCCACTAACACCCAGGATGCGACCCTCACCAGTCCACTGACACCCAGGATGCGACCCTCACCAGTCCACTGACACCCAGGATGCGACCCTCACCAGTCCACTAACACCCAGGATGCGACCCACACCAGTCCACTAACACCCAGGATGCGACCCTCACCAGTCCACTAACACCCAGGATGCGACCCACACCAGTCCACTAACACCCAGGATGTGACTCACACCAGTCCACTAACACCCAGGATGCGACCCACACCAGTCCACTAACACCCAGGATGCGACCCTCACCAGTCCACTAACACCCAGGATGCGACCCTCACCAGTCCACTAACACCCAGGATGCGACCCTCACCAGTCCACTAACACCCAGGATGCGACCCTCACCAGTCCACTAACACCCAGGTACCCATTTTACTGATGGGTGAACATGGATAACCGGTGTAAACAAACACGCCCAATGTGTCTACCCTCGCCGGGAATCGAACCCGGACCCTGGCCGTGTGAAGCGAGAGTTTTAACCACCAGGCCACGGGGCCTATAAACAGTTATTTTTTCAGTCTACGTAAGATCAAAAAGCCACGAAAAGAAATACCTTTTATGAGAAATTTATTTTAGCATATTTCATAAAAAAAATACATTATTCTTTTTGAAAAAGAGGTCAAGGCGACACAAAAAAAAAAATACCCTGATCTAACCCCAGGCGGGAGATATGTGCGGTCGGGTATACTAATGGCTGATAGCATTGTAACCTAGCAGTACTACTGTGTACCTGAGACCTGGCCCACTCTTGTGTGGCATCCTGTGGTGGACCTGAGATTGTGTGGCATCCTAGGGTGGACCTGAAATGTGCTATATATAGCAACCTGAGGTGGACCTGAAATGTGCTATATATAGCATCCTGAGGTGGACCTGAAATGTGCTATATATAGCAACCTGAGGTGACCTGAAATGTGCTATATATAGCAACCTGAGGTGGACCTGAAATGTGCTATATATAGCATCCTGAGGTGGACCTGAAATGTGCTATATATAGCAACCTGAGGTGGACCTGAAATGTGCTATATATAGCATCCTGAGGTGGACCTGAAATGTACTATATATAGCATAATGAGGTGGACCTGAAATGTGCTATATATAGCATAATGAGATGGACCTGAAATGTGCTATATATAGCATCCTGAGGTGGACCTGAAATGTGCTATATATAGCATAATGAGATGGACCTGAAATGTGTTATATATAGCATCCTGAGGTGGACCTGAAATGTGCTATATATAGCATCCTGAGGTGGACCTGAAATGTGCTATATATAGCATCCTGGGGTGGACCTGAAATGTGCTATATATAGCATAATGAGATGGACCTGAAATGTGCTATATATAGCATAATGAGATGGACCTGAAATGTGCTATATATAGCATAATGAGATGGACCTGAAATGTGCTATATATAGCATCCTGGGGTGGACATGAGATGCTATATATATCATTATGAGATAGACCTGACAGCGCTGTATAGCCCTTGTGGTTTAGCGCTTCTTTTTGATTGTAATAATAATGAGATAGACCTGAGATGTGCTATATATTGCATCCAGAGGGTGGACCTGAGATGCTATATTTAGCATCCTGGGGGCGACTTGAGATGTGCTATATATAGCATCCTGGGATCGACTAGAGATGTGATATATATAACATCCTGGGGTCAACCTGAGATGTGCTATATATAGCATCCTGGGTCGACCCAAAATGTGCTATATATAGCATCCTGGGGTCGACCTCAGATGTTATATATAGCATCCTGGGGTCGACCTGAGATGCAATATATAGCATCCTGGGGTCGACCTGAGATGCTATATATAGCATCCTGGGGAAGGTAATAATATACACAAAGATAAGCCACTCTGCTTGGCTTACTTGGGTTATCCTGGGATATCAACTCTGGAATTTTCCTGGGTTATTAAGCCAACACATAAACTCGTGCCTAAAATTAATACATGTTGGCCCTGGCGTGTGTATACATATCAAGCAGTGTATATATACACGCTGTCAAGTGTGTATACATACCAGCAGTGTTTATATACACACTGTCATGTGTATACATACCAAGCAGTGTTTATACATGTTGTCAAGTGTGTATACATACCAGCAGTGTTTATACACGATGACAAGTGTATATACATACCAGCAGTGATTATACACGATGTCAAGTGTATATACATACCAGCAGTGTTCATCCACGCTGTCAAGTGTGTATACATACCAGCAGTGTTTATATACACACTGTCAAGTGTATACATACCAAGCAGTAATTATGCACGGTGTCAAGAGTGTATACATACCATGTCCCGAGCTGCTTGTTACATTGTCCAAGGTGTCTTCAGTTGGACACAATACTCATGATATGTCCGACTCTCGTATCATTACTTCCTCGTTCGTTATGTAGATTTCCAAGCCGACCTCTGACTCTGGTCTTTTCACAACGTTCTCAACATAGTTCTCGAGATCTGCTAGTTTTGGAAGATTAGGTTCATTTATAACAGACAACTAATCCAATGAATGAAGTGAAGTGGAAAGGCGATTGAAAAAAAAAATTAAACGAGAAGAGAAAGTGTCCAGCGCACGCTGATGGAATGTTGGTATGGCAGTGTGAGGGGCAACACATACCCTGCCACTCACCCTACCAGCTTGCTCAAGGATGTGTGTGTCCACTCACACACCCTGCCACTCACCCTACCAGCTTGCTCAAGCAAGGATGTGTGTGCCCACTCACATACCCTGCCACTCACCCACAGCTTGCTCAAGGATGTGTGTTCACTCACACACTTCAGCTATCACCCTACCAGCTTGCTCAAGCAAGGATGTGTGTGCCCACTCACATACCCTGCCACTCACCCTACCAGCTCGCTCAAGGAAGGATGTGTGTGTCCACTCACACATGCCTGCCACTCCTCTACAACTTGCTCAAGCAAGGATGTGTGTGCCCACTCACATACCCTGCCACTCACCCTACCAGCTCGCTCAAGGAAGGATGTGTGCCCACTCACACACCCTGCCACTCACCCTACCAGCTCGCTAAGCAAGTGTGTGTGTCCAACTCACAAAACCCTGCCACTCACCCTACCAGCTCGCTCAAGCAAGGATGTGGTCCACTCACACACCCTGCCACTCACCCCTACCAGCTTGCTCAAGCATGATGTGTGTGTCCACTCACACACCCTGCCACTCACCCTACCAGCTTGCTCAAGGAAGGATGTGTGTGTCCACTCACACACCCTGCCACTCACCCTACCAGCTTGCTCAAGCAAGGATGTGCGTGTCCACTCACACACCCTGCCACTCACCCTACCAGCTTGCTCAAGCAAGGATGTGTGTGGCCACTCACACACCCTGCCACTCACCCTACCAGCTCGCTCAAGCAAGGATGTGTGTGGCCACTCACACACCCTGCCACTCACCCTACCAGCTTGCTCAAGCAAGGATGTGTGTGTCCACTCACACACCCTGCCACTCACCCTACCAGCTTGCTCAAGCAAGGATGTGTGTGTCCACTCACACACCCTGCCACTCACCCTACCAGCTTGCTCAAGCAATGATGTGCGTGCCACTCACACCCCTGCCACTCACCCTACCAGCTCGCTCAAGCAAGGATGTGTGTCCACTCACACACCCTGCCACTCACCCTACCAGCTTGCTCAAGCAAGGATGTGTGTGTCCACTCACACACCCTGCCACTCACCCTACCAGCTTGCTCAAGCAATGATGTGTGTGTCCACTCACACACCCTGCCACTCACCCTACCAGCTTGCTCAAGCAATGATGTGTGTGTCCACTCACACACCCTGCCACTCACCCTACCAGCTTGCTCAAGCAAGGATGTGTGTGTCCACTCACACACCCTGCCACTCACCCTACCAGCTCGCTCAAGCAAGGATGTGTGTGTCCTCTCACACACCCTGCCACTCACCCTACCAGCTTGCTCAAGCAAGGATGTGTGTGTCCACTCACACACCCTGCCACTCACCCTACCAGCTTGCTCAAGCAAGGATGTGTGTGTCCACTCACACACCCTGCCAATCACCCTACCAGCTTGCTCAAGCAAGGATGTGTGTGTCCACTCACACACCCTGCCACTCACCCTACCAGCTTGCTCAAGCAAGGATGTGTGTGTCCACTCAACACACCTGCCACTCACCCTATCAGCTCGCTCAAGGATGTGTGTGTCCACTCACACACCCTGCCAATCACCCTACCAGCTCGCTCAAGCAAGGATGTGTCCACACACACACCTGTCAACGATGCAGCCTGAGAGAGAGGAAGCGAGTTAGGTTAGGTAAGATTTGCCAGGAAAAAAGACAAGTGTTTCCTGATGCGAGTGTAAGTCGCATGTTGACTCGTCACTGGAGGTTACGGTCAGCTGACTGAGACCTTCCATTAGCTTACCCGTCCACCCCTTTTGGGAAATTATTATTATTTTTGCGTATAGAGAGAAAGCTTGTGTGTTGCTGTACCTGGTATGTTATTACCTCGGCACGAAAATGAAGCAGTCAGAAGTGAAGTGCGAGAGAGAGGAGCGATACACTGAGACACCAGGGAATACCTTGACACAAGTGAGCACTCAAGGAGTCTTGTTAACTGCTGGTGCGGTAGTTTACAATATGAGTGACACTAACTACCTACACAGACAACTAAAATTTAGTTCAGTTGTAAGAATTTGTTAGACACAGAAATATATGTATACATAGCAATAAATATTTTATTGAACCTCACACCCTTAATAAAATACTCTGTCTATATATTTACTTCAGTTATCCTGGGTGAAATTATTTCTATTAAATATACATGACACATCGCAAGTGTTGAGCGAGGAAAAATGTTGACTTTCACCAACATTTCTATCACACCAGTTTATTGACAGCTGGTGTAATGTCTTAGTTAAACTTATGTTAGCAAAGGATGAGGTGGCTCTCTCTGGTGCAGCTGAGGTTGTATGAAGCAACTCTGTCCACGGAGTCATTGCTAAGTTATACTAGACTAAACTGACAAATGATAGTGTGTGTGTACTCACCTAATTGTGGTTGCAGGGGTCGAGACTCAGCTCCTGGCCCCGCCTCTTCACTGATCGCTACTGGGTCCTCTCTCTCTCTCTGCTTCCTGAGCTGTCATACCTCTTCTTAAAACTATGTATGGTTCCTGCCTCCACTACTTCACTTGCTAGGCTATTCCACTTGCTGACAACTCTATGACTGAAGAAATACTTCCTAACGTCCCTGTGACTCGTCTGAGTCTTCAGCTTCCAGCTGTGACCCCTTGTCCCTGTGTCCCCTCTCTGGAACATCCTATCTCTGTCCACCTTGTCTATTCCCCGCAGTATCTTGTATGTCGTTATCATGTGTGTGTGTGTGTGTGTGTGTTTTGTGTTTGTGTGTGTGTGTGTGTGTGTGTGTGTGTGTGTGTGTGTGTGTGTGTGTGTGTGTGTGTGTGTGTGTGTAACAAATAATCTGCAACACAGAGAATGGAAGAGGCAAAAAACAACAGATTTTTTCGAAAATGTTCATAAGATATGTTTGTTTATCATATAGCTACCAATATGAGAACAGAAATAGGTCAACAAACAGAGATATTAGAAGGTAGTGAGAGTCTAACTTTCTTCAGATCTAATATACTAACTGTAGGAAAACTGTAAATAAGATAGACGAACTAATATTAATATAATGTGCAGGAATCATAAACATTATTGCAGTAACAGAGACTTGGTTCAACCTGCAAGACCTGAATGCCACATACAAGGATATAAATTATTCCACACTGATAGGGTCAACATGAAGACTGGCGATGTGGCAATGTACGTCAGGGATAATTTTAACTTTTATATGAGACAAGATATGAAACTGGAAACGACTTACATTTAATCTTTTTATTTTTTTATATAGTTTCTCGAGGGACGGGAGAAACTAACCTTGGTTGTGGTCTTGGTTGAGGAAGTATCAGTGTCTAGGACAGACGCTATTCAAATTGTCCGTTCTACTGACTTACTGAGATTGAGAAAATGGTATTGATGACTGGACAGACATTTTTCTTAACAAATTACTTAGACTATACAACAAACATTGTCCTATAAAAACAAAACAGATCACAAACAAACAGCTTGGTTGCCCATGGCTAACCAGAAACCATTCTGAAATCCATTGACAAGAAACACCAATATGAAAAGCAATATAGACAGGGCTTAATACACAAAGATACTCTTAAACACTATTCATCAGCTCTCACCAAAGTAATAAAGAAAGCCAAACAACTATACTTTCTAGTAGATTCACAGACGGAAATAAATGGTAAAAAATACCGACAAAATTTGGCATAAAAACCCCAAATGCGTATAATGTGACCCTTTATTGACTCTTTTCCCCCAAAACAGTGGCTTTTTAAAAGTCAAAAACGAACTACCTGGGGGGGGAAAGGGGAAAACCGCGGGGTTTTTTTAGCCCGGGCTGAGGTCAGGTAAAGAATGCTGATCTGATAAAGTTCCAGTTGGGTTGTGGGAGTCTAAAAATTTGGGGTTAGTTTGGAAAGGAGTTTGGGATAAGTTTGTGAGCAGACCTTTTTACAGTGTTCTTATGTGGGATAGCGTTGAAGAAGTTTTTTTGGAAAAGTGGTTCAGCTATTTTTATAGAACCCACTTTTTCTGGTTAAAGTTGCCCAGTTTTTGAATAAGTGATGATTCCAGGATTCTTGGGTTTTGGTGTTGTTTTGTGGCGTTTAAGTTTGGGTTTTCTTTTATTTTACAAGTATTTGTTTTAAATTTTACGGTGTTGTACGCGGGCCCTTTCCCGGGGGTGTCGCCCAGACCTGTTTGCGTTTGGTTTTCTAAATTACGTGTTTGGAGGCCCCTTGATGTTTCGCCCACGTTTAACTTGTTGCAGTCATTCAAGGGTTATGTATACCCTGCAGGGGATGGAGGTTTGTCCTGCCAAACTACTGGTGATGTCCTTGGGGTCGTGGTTGTGGAGATAGAAAATTTGGTTGATTTTTTTGGCAAAGATGTTGGAACATTTTGGGGGCCCCAAATTTTTGGGTTTGGGGGGGAAGGGGGACTATGAAATCTCTTCTGGGGCAGTGTTTTCTCTGGGGTGTTGAAGTTTTTTAATGCTCGCCGTCGCAGTCTCTTTTAAAGGGACAGGATGTGGATTTTAGAAAATATTTTTTTTTATTTTTTAAAGTGCTTTCTTCCTCAAGGAAATTCTTTGCTGCAGATTCTGAGGGGCCACGCAGGAAAAAGGGCCTTAAAATTTACAAAAATTTTGGGTTTTTTGGTGTCGTTGTGAGAGTAGAAGTGGAGAAGATTTTTTGGGTTTGGGGGGGTTTTCGTGATTTTTAAACAAAATTTGGGGTTTCGGGCTTTGCAGAGCAGGAAATAAAGGGAAAAGGAAAGAGTGGTTGTCGACTTCTTCTTCAAGTGTAAATGGATTGAAGGTCGCCCGGGTTTGGGAGCTTGCCCGGGAGCTTGAACGTTGAACTTTTAGGGTTATGAGGAGAATGTGTAAAAATTTAAGGGAAACCCAGGTGACAGACAAAGGGGAATAATGGTGGAGAAAACGTTCGGCTTCTAGTTTGTTCCATGTATAGGTTCCCCCGGACTGCCCCTAAAGTGGGGGGAACCCATGGGTAGCCCAAAAAGTCTGCTAAAAAAAAAGAGGTGTTTTCAAAAGAGAAACATTTTAAAAGCCAACACATGGGTTCAACAAGGTCGATGAAATGGGCTGGCGGGGAAGGGAAAAAATAAAAGTAAAATCGTCAATTTTCCTGCGCAAGGATCAGGGGTTGTTGTTGTAGGAAAACTTTGGTGAATGGGGGAAGTCACGTAAGGCGGGAAAATTTCTTTTTCCCCTAAATTTTTATGTTGCGAATGCGTTTGAAAAGATCACTGAGTGTTTGGGGATGTGTGGATTGTAGTCCCCAAGAGTTTAGAGAGGTTTTTGGGGGAGAAATTCCTGAGAGCGGGTTGGGGGCACTCCCTTTTTCCCCGAGGATAGGGGGGCCTCAGGGGGTTCCCGGCTTGTGGGGTCTTGGCGGGCCCGTACATTTGGCAGTTGGGGTTGCGGGGCATGGTGTGCAGAAGTTTTTTCCCCTTGTTTGAGCCCCCCCGGAATGCGGCGAGCCCTTTTGAAAAAAATTTTTTGTAAGGTTGCCCCCTTTTGGTTTATTTGTGAGGGGTTTGTAGGTTTTCTGGGTCATTAAGTAGATTGATTTTTTTTGTTCCTGAAAATCGTCAGGTTCATGTTAACAAAAACCACCCCCTTTATCAGGGGGTGGTGACCTTGGGGTCGTGTCTTTGCAAAACCTTTTTGAGTGCATTTTTGTAACGTCGAGGTATGGCTGGGGTGCTGCGTGTTGAGATGGGGGGGGGAAAAAATTTTTTTGGGGGGTTTGGGGTTTTTTTTTTTGGGGAAAAAAAAGGGTTTTTTTTTTTTAAACCTGTTGCGCAGGAAAAAAACCCTTTTTTCCCCCCCCCCCTTGGGTTTTTTTTTTTTTTTTTTTCCCCTTTTTTTGGGGGAAAAAAGGGTTCCCCCCCTGGGGCCCCCAAAAAACCCCCAAAATAAAAGGGGGGGCCCCCCCTTTTTTGGGGGCCCCGGGGTTTTTTTTTTTTTAAATTTTTAAAAAACCCCCCCCCAAAAAAAAAAAGGGGAAAAAAAAAAAAAATTCCCAAAAAATTTTTTTTTTTTTCCCCCCCCCGTTAAAAACCCCTTTTTTTTTAAAAACCAAAAAAACCAAAAAATTTTTTTTTTTTTAAAAAAAAAAAAAAAAGGGTTTTTTTTTTTTGGGGGGGGGGGGGGAAAAAAAAGGGGGGAAGGGGAAATAAAAAAAAAAATTTTTTAAAACCCCCCGGAATTTTAAAAGGGGGGGGACGGGGGTTAAAATTTAAAAAAAAAAACCCCGAAAGGGGGGGGGAAAAAAAAAAAATTAAAAATTTAAAATTTTCCAAAAAACCCCGTTTAAAATAAAAGGGGTTAAAGGGGGGCCCCGGGGCAGGAAAGGCCCCCCGCCAAAAAAAAAAAAAAAAAAAGGGGGGGGGGGGTTTCCCCCCAAAAAATTTTTAAAAAAAGGGGGGGGCCCAAAAAATTTTGGAAAAAAGGGTTTTTTAAAAATTTAAAAAAACCCGGGATTTTAAAAAAAAAGGGTTTTTTAAAAAAAAAAAAATTTTTTCCTTTTTTTTTTTGGGAAAAAAAAAAAAACCTTTTTTAAAAACCCCCTTCCCAAAAACCCCCAAAACCCCCCCCCCCTTTTTGGGGCTTAAAAAAAATTTTTTTTTTTAAAAAAAAAAAAAAGGGAAAAAAAGGGGTTTTTAAAAGGGGGGAAAAAAAAATTTTTGGTTCCTTTTTTTTTTTTTAAAAACCCGGGGGAAAAAAATTTTTTTAAAAAACCCCTTTTTCCCTTTTTTTTGGGGTTTTAAAAAAAAAAAAAGGGGGGGGGGTTTTTTTTGGGGGGGAAAAATTTTTTTGGGGGGAAAAAAAACCCCAAAAACCCCAAAAATTAAAAAATAAAACCCCCAAAAAAGGGTTTAAACCCAAAAAAACCCAAAACCAAGGGCCCCCTTTTGGGGGGGCCCCCCCCCCCCCCCCCAAACCCCCCCCCCCCCCCCCCCGTTTAAAATAAAACCAAAAAAATTTAAATTCCCAAAAAAGCCCCCCAAAAAAAAATTTTTTAACAATTTTTAAACTTTCCAAAAAAAACCCAACCTTTTAATTTAATTTTTGGGTTTTTCGGCACTAAATTTTGGAAAAATTTTCCTTGGGAAAAGACGATTTTGGGGGAAAAAAATTTTTATTAAATTTTATTTTGGAAATTCAAAAACTAAAAAAAGGCCTAAATTAAACATTAACCCCAACAAACAAAAGATAACAAAAAAAATTTAAAAAATTTTAAACAAAAAATTTTCCAGGGAAAAAAACATTTTATTAACATTTTTGGGGGCCAAAATAAAAACAAAAAATTTTAAAAAAAATTTTAAAACCCATAAAAGAAAAGGGCAAAATTTATCCTCGAGCGGGGTATCTTTTAACCCCCTTTTTGACGCCAAGGTATAAAGGCGAAAAATAAAAGGGACCTAAAAAGGGGGGTTTTCAGAACCCAAATTACCAAAACAGGTCTACGAAACCCCAAGGGAATGTTTCTTTACAACACCGTAAATTTAAAAAACCCCGAAAACTAAGAAAATTCTTCATCGCTATCACCCATAAGAACACTGTAGAGGTTGTCTCACCAAACTTAGTCCAATCTCCTCTTTCCAAGCTACCCAAGTTTTTAGACTCGCTACAACCCAATCGTACATCATCAGATGCAGCATTTCTTCACTGACTCAGCCTGTGACCTATAAATACTCGCGTTCCTTCCACCCCAGGTAGTTCTGTTTGTGACTTGAAAAAGCACACTGTGTGGGCGAAACGTAGTTCTAATTAAAGATCACATATATATCTGCATTTGTGATTATATGCCAGATCAACAGACACTAGGGGAAAAGGACGATATAAATAAGACCTGAAAAACACTCTTCTCAGATATTCTAGGGAACCCACAAACGTGAGAAAAACCCAAGAATATTGTCCTACTAAACCATAATGAATAACAACCACTACATCCCACTGACCAGCTAACAGATAAACGACTTCTTTTCAAACATAGGGATATAATCTCGCCAGTAAAATCCCACATACCAATGCCCAATGCGGGACTACCTAGATGGGGCAATTTCCCTTAATTCCTGAAGTCTTGCACCAACTGAGCCCACGGAAAGTCATTGAGATAATTATTAAAGTCAGCTTCAAAATAACTTCGGGGAATATCTGTCTAATGTCCACTTACTGTACAAGCGAGCGGCCCATGTCCTTTCCGAATTGCTATTTCATTACTTTTTAAACAAGCATAGAGACTAAGCACCTTCCCTGTAAAATACTCAAGATGGCAAAGGGTACACCCTATAATAAAGGTGGGACCCTACAGACTTAAACAACTATAGGCCAATATCACAAACTTACCAATGCTATCCAAATCTTTGAGGGACAACTCGTGCACAGGACATGTATTCTCATTCATTACCCCACACCCCATCTCAAAACCCCCCACTGTGTGTCAACCCTGCCAGTTTGATTCATGGAAAAATAAAAGCGGCTAATGATGCAATCATATAAAACTGCTTAGATCTGCGTTTACACAGCATTGGAAAATAAGGAATATCCACTAGAGAATTTTGACCTAAGGAAAAGCTTTTGACAACAGTAGACCACGACATCCTACTACACAAACTTGGATCACTACGGTATAAGAGGCCATTGTGCTTGTTATTTTCAAATCCTTAATTACTAATAGTGTAATCCAGTGACGTCCCATAAAGAACACGCATCAGCAACACGGTCCACTTGATATGGAGTTCCGCAGGGGATAGGATCCTGGTACATGCTCTTCTTCATTTACATCAATTGACCTTACAAACGTATCCCAACACCTGAAACCCCATTCTCTTTGTGATGACACAAATTATAGTCATCTCTCACCTAATCTTGCCACCCTCACACCATTGTGTATGAGGAGCTGATTAAAATATCGATTGGATGACAGCCAATAAAACTTACGCTTAACCTGACAAAACTCTATATTATGTTTGGTAGCAGAGCAGGAGATGCACAATTTAACATTAAGATTGACAACACTCTAATTACCAGAAATAATGGGGGAAAATTCCTAGGCTTATACCTTGACAACAACCTGAATTTCAGCACCCATATCCAGCACATAGCCAAAAAAGTATCCAAAACGGTTGGGATCCTCTCCAAGATACGATACTACGTGCCGCAAAATGCCCTTCTCACACTATACCACTCACTTATTTATCCATACCTCACCTATGCTATTTGTGCTTGGGGATCAACTGCAGCAACACACCTAAAGCCAATAATAACCCAACAAAAAGCTGCAGTAAGAATAATCACTAAATCCCATCCCTGGCAACACCCCCCCCACTCTTCATAGATCTAAACTTACTCCCAGTCCAGTACATCCACACTTACTACTGTGCAATCTATATCTACAGGGCCTTAAACTCTAATATCAACCTTGACCTAAAACGCTTTCTTGATAGTTGTGACAGAACCCACAGGCATAACACCAGACATAAACATCTCTACGACATTCCCCGTGTCCGACTAAACCTTTACAAAAATTCAGTGTATGTCAAAGGCCCTAAAATCTGGAATACCCTACCTGAGAACTCTAGAACTGCAGACACATTCATCACCTTCAAAACTACCATTAGAAAACATCTTATCTCCCTGATACACCCCGTCAACTAACTACACGAATACCACCTGGTGGTTCACACTTACACTCACTCACTCATTTGACCATAAACAGAAATATTAATCTCAGTCTTAAAATAATGAATCCTGTTATACTCCAATACTGAAACTATGTACTGTGCCAAAACAAAAGCATTCACATTGCTAAACTCACAAACTTGTATTTAGTCACTTAGCCTATAATACCAACTTACCTCATAATTTGTAATATTTTACAATTAAGAATAAAACTAAGTATGCCCGAAATGCCTAGCCATGCTAAGCGTTCTAGTGGTACACTCTGTAATCACAATTTTACTACATGTAAACCAAACAATAACCAAATTTCTGTAAACTCAGCATTGTAATCCTTATAGAGAATAAACTTTGAATTGAATTGAATTGAATTGAATCTCAGGAGGTTTCGCCTATGTATATTTTGTCGCAGTCGTTGCAAGGGACTGTGTATACCCCTGCAGGATTTTGCACTTACTAATAATGTAGTGGAGGGATTACTAGTTACTTGGAGAGAATGGTACGTACATGTTGGACAATGGAATTGTTAGAGACCTAAATATGTTATTTCGGTGGTGTCTCGTCTAGGCTACTTGAAGGAGTTATATGGCACTGCGTCAACAAGCTCTGACAAAATGAAGAGGTTAATTAATTTTTCAAAAGACTTGGTCAAGGAATGAGCATTCTTTTTCAAGGAATTCATTGCTACAAATACGGAGAGCCTGAGGAGGAGGAAGCCTGTAATGACGTCACGTTCAGTCTTGGTGTGGCAGGGTGAGTAGTAAATTGATGGCTCTCTCGACCTTGGTACACCAAACTGAACCGTTCGTTAATTTTTTATCTGTTTCTCACCTGAAGATTATTCTTTCAGCAGACTTTGGACCTACCCACGGCTTCCCCGCTGGTTCCTGCACTGGTGAACCTATGCGTGAAGCGTCTTAAGTCTGAGCTATTTTTCCGTGATCATCCGCTCCTCGGTCACTTAACATACTGTATTACCAATAGTGTTTTACAACATCGACTATGAAGATATTTGGGGGAAGTCGAAGCAAACGGAGTGGAGAGGTTGTTGGTGTAATCAATCTATCACGCTCGAAGCAAGATAATAAATCTCATAGCCTAATACAGAAACAAGTGGCCAGAGGCTTATATACTGGCGAGTGAGTGAGATGCACCGGGTTTTTTCGCTAGTTTAAAAACTTTTCAGAGTCTCTCTTGAAACTTAGTAACTCTTGATCTCAGACTGTCACCGCTTCCAGAGTTCACAAAATTCCTCATAAACAATGAACCAACGGTAACCCAAGTGCGCTAATTCTCTGTTTATTTTCCGTAGCGTGTTTCAAAGCGAATTTAAAAGTACATAATATACACTTCTTGTGGATATCAGCGTCCACTATGATGAAAAAAAAATTGATAAATTGATGGCTAATGTTTGGATACAGAAGACAGAACAGAGACAACTAGAGGAAATATCTCGCATAACTTGATTCTGGTAAACAATCTCTAATTAATAATCTTGATGTTAATAATGAACCTTGAAAAATCAGTCACAAATCACACTGTTTCGGTTTCTCATGAATTACCTTTATAATTCTAATCAAGTCATGGGGCCTAATTTTCATGCAACCGACTTTGTGGGGCCGAGAGATCATCTTGGTGGGGTAGACTGGTGTGACCTGACTGGTCATTATCCTGTAGGTCAAGTAGGTGAAGATGGTCACTAATATGACGTAAAACAAGTTGCCCAGGTAACGTACGTTCCAAATATGGAAATTACATCAAACAAAACGACTCAAAATACAAAAAAAAAAAATAGATTAAAACTTCTTATAGGTCAAAAAGAGAGGAATTTACAGGCGAATAAAAAGAAGAGAGGGGCACTTATTGAATCATTATATTCATGGACAGAGAGAACTCAAAATAGAAATAAGAAAAATCGGAAAAGATTATGAAATTAAAGTCGCAAAGGATTTGAAGGCCAACCCAAAAGGAGTAAGATTAGAGAGAAGACTGACCCACTTCAATATTCCTCAGGTCAGCTTACCGTCAGAGACAGAGAAATGTGTACAGTCTTTGACATATATTTCTTTGTTTTGACGCAGTGAAATTTCAGACGTCAATAATTATGTAGATCAGGATGAAAATAAATTATGCACGATCAAAGTGGTTAGTGGCGTTGTTCTTAGACTAATAGATTAAAACCAAACCCCAGGCGGTCCCTCGAAGGTTATCAAGGAATGTAAGGAATGCAAGTCTTTTCAACAGACCACTACAAATGTGGTAGCTGTCTATATTACTAACACAGGTACGCTAAGAATGTGGTACCTGTCTATATTACAAACACAGGTACGCTAAGAATGTGGTACCTGTCTATATTACAAACACAGGTACGCTAAGAATGTGGTACCTGCCTATATTACAAACACAGGTACGCTAAGAATGTGGTACCTGTCTATATTACAAACACAGGTACGCTAAGAATGTGGTACCTGTCTGTATTACAAACACAGGTACGCTAAGAATGTGGTACCTGTCTATATTACAAACACAGGTACGCTAAGAATGTGGTACCTGCCTATATTACAAACACAGGTACGCTAAGAATGTGGTACCTGTCTATATTACAAACACAGGTACGCTAAGAATGTGGTACCTGTCTGTATTACAAACACAGGTACGCTAAGAATGTGGTACCTGTCTATATTACAAACACAGGTACGCTAAGAATGTGGTACCTGTCTGTATTACAAACACAGGTACGCTAAGAATGTGGTACCTGTCTATATTACAAACACAGGTACGCTAAGAATGTGGTACCTGTCTATATTACAAGCACAGGTACGCTAAGAATGTGGTACCCGTGTATATTACAAGCACAGGTACGCTAAGAATGTGGTACCTGTCTATATTACAAACACAGGTACGCTAAGAATGTGGTGCCTGTCTACATTGCAAACACAGGTACGCTAAGAATGTGGTACCTGTCTATATTACGAACACAGGTACGCTAAGAATGTGGTACCTGTCTAAATTACAAACACAGGTACGCTAAGAATGTGGTACCTGTCTATATTACAAGCAGAGGTACGCTAAGAATGTGGTACCTGTCTATATTACAAACACAGGTACACTAAAAATGTGGTACCTGTCTATATTACAAACACAAGTACGCTTAGAATGTGGTACCTGTCTATATTGCAAACACAGATACGCTAAGAATGTGGTACCTGTCTATATTACAAAGACAGGCACGCTAAGAATATGGTACCTGTCTATATTACAAACACAGGTACGCTAAGAATGTGGTACCTGTCTATATTACGAACACAGGTACACTAAGAATGTGGTACCTGTCTATATTACAAACACAGGTACACTAAGAATGTGGTACCTGTCTATATTACAAGCACAGGTACGCTAAGAATGTGGTACCTGTCTATATTACAAGCACAGGTACACTAAGAATGTGGTACCTGTCTATATTACAAGCACAGGTACGCTAAGAATGTGGTACCTGTCTATATTACAAGCACAGGTACGCTAATAATGTGGTACCTGTCTATATTACAAACACAAGTACGCTAAGAATGTGGTACCTATCTATATTTCAAGCACAGGCACGCTAAGAATGTGGTACCTGTCTATATTACGAACACAGGTACGCTAAGAATGTGGTACCTGTCTATATTACAAACACAGATACGCTAAGAATGTGGTACCTGTCTATATTATGAACACAGGTACGCTAAGAATGTGGTACCTGTCTATATTACAAGCACAGGTACGCTAAGAATGTGGTACCTGTCTATATTACAAAGACATGTACGCTACGAATGTGGTGCCTGTCTATATTACAAACACAGGTACGCTAAGAATGTGGTACCTGTCTATATTACGAACACAGGTACGCTAAGAATGTGGTACCTGTCTACATTACAAACACAGGTACGCTAAGAATGTGGTACCTGCCTATATTACAAACACAGGTAAGCTAAGAATGTGGTACCTGTCTATATTACAAGCACAGGTACGCTAAGAATGTGGTGCCTGTCTATATTACAAACACAAGTACGCTAAGAATGTGGTACCTGTCTATATTACAAACACAAGTACGCTAAGAATGTGGTACCTGTCTATATTACAAACACAGGTACGCTAAGAATGTGGTACCTGTCTATATTACGAACACAGGTACGCTAAGAATGTGGTACTTGTCTGTATTACAAACACAGGTACGATAAGAATGTGGTACCTGTCTATATTACGAACACAGGTACGATAATAATGTGGTACCTGTCTATATTACGAACACAGGTACGCTAAGAATGTGGTACTTGTCTATATTACGGACACAGGTACGCTAAGAACGTGGTACCTGTCTATATTACGAACACAGGTACGCTAAGAATGTGGTACCTGTCTATATTACAGACACAGGTGCGCTAAGAATGTGGTACCTGTCTATATTACGAACACAGGTATGCTAGGAATATGGTACCTGTCTATATTACAAACACAGGTACGCTACGAATGTGGTACCTGTCTATATTACAAACACACGTACGCTAAGAATGTGGTACTTGTCTATATTACAAACACAAGTACACTACGAATGTGGTACCTGTCTATATTACAAACACAGGTACGCTAAGAATGTGGTACCTGTCTATATTACAAACACAGGTACGCTAAGAATGTGGTACCTGTCTATATTACAAACACAGGTACGCTATGAATGTGGTACCTGTCTATATTACAAAGACAGGTACGCTAAGAATGCGGTACCTGTCTGTATTACAAACACAAGTACGCTTAAAATGTGGTACCTGTCTATATTACAAACACAGGTACGCTAAGAATGTGGTACCTGTCTATATTACAAACACAGGTACGCTAAGAATGCGGTACCTGTCTGTATTACAAACACAAGTACGCTAAGAATGTGGTACCTGTCTACATTACAAACACAGGTACGCTAAGAATGTGGTACCTGTCTATATTACAAACACAGGTACGCTAAGAATGTGGTACCTGTCTATATTACAAGCACAGCAACGTTAAGAATGTGGTACCTGTCTATATTGCACACACAGGTACGCTAAGAATGTGGTACCTGTCTATATTACGAACACAGGTACGCTAAGAATGTGGTACCTGTCTATATTACGAATACAGGTACGCTATGAATGTGGTACCTGTCTATATTACGAACACAGGTACGCTAAGAATGTGGTACCTGTCTATATTACGAACAAAGGTACGCTAAGAATGTGGTACCTGTCTATATTACAAACACAGGTACGCTAAGAATGTGGTACCTGTCTATATTACAAGCACAGGTACGCTAAGAATGTGGTACCTGTCTATATTACAAATACAGGTACGCTAAGAATGTGGTACCTGTCTATATTACAAGCACAGGTACGCTAAGAATATGGTACCTGTCTATATTACAAGCACAGGTGCGCTAAGAATGTGGTACCTGTCTATATTACAAACACAAGTACGCTAATAATGTGGTACCTAGCTATATTACAAGCACAGGCACGCTAAGAATGTGGTACCTGTCTATATTACAAACACAGGTACGCTAAGAATGTGGTACCTGTCTACGTTACGAACACAGGTACGCTAAAAATGTGGTACTTGTCTATATTACAAACCCAGGTACGCTAAGAATGTGGTACCTGTCTATATTACAAACACAGGTACGCTAAGAATGTTGTACCTGTCTATATTACAAACACAGGTACGCTAAGAATGTGGTATCTGTCTATATTACAAACACAGGTACGCTAAGAATGTGGTACGTGTCTACGTTACGAACACATGTACGCTAAAAATGTGGTACTTGTCTATATTACAAACCCAGGTACGCTAAGAATGTGGTATCTGTCTATATTACAAACACAGGTACGCTAGGAATGTGGTACCTGTCTATATTACAAACACAGGTACGCTAAGAATGTGGTATCTGTCTATATTACAAACACAGGTACGCTAAGAATGTGGTACCTGTCTATATTACAAACACAGGTACGCTAAGAATGTGGTACCTGTCTATATTACAAACACAGGTACGCTAAGAATGTGGTACCTGTCTATATTACAAACACAGGTACGCTAAGAATGTGGTACCTGTCTATATTACAAACACAGGTACGCTAAGAATGTGGTATCTGTCTATATTACAAACACAGGTACGCTAAGAATGTGGTACCTGTCTATATTACAAACACAGGTACGCTAAGAATGTGGTACCTGTCTATATTACACAGGTACGCTTAGAATGTGGTACCTGTCTATATTACAAACACAGGTACGCTAAGAATGTGGTACCTGTCTATATTACAAACGCAGGTACGCTAAGAATGTGGTACCTGTCTATATTACAAACACAGGTACTCTAAGACTGTGGTATCTGTCTATATTACGAACACAGGTACGCTAAGAATGTGGTACCTGTCTATATCACAAACACAGGTTCGCAAAAGTTAATACAAAAGTACATCTTTTTAGTACCTATATATCCTCTTCACCAATATATACAATATATATATAAATTGTAACAGTGCAGCGAAGGTGTTAGTGAAGAGATAGATGAGTCGACTCACTCTACTTGACCCTTCTCGTGTAAGAGGGACCATTATGCGTGTACTCAGCCAGCTAGTGAGTCTGACTTCAACCGGCTAGTGAGTCTGACTTCAACCGGCTAGTGAGTCTGACTTCAGCCAGCTAGTGAGTCTGACTTCAACCGGCTAGTGAGTCTGACTTCAGCCAGCTAGTGAGTCTGACTTCAGCCAGCTAGTGAGTCTGACTTCAACCGGCTAGTGAGTCTGACTTCAGCCAGCTAGTGAGTCTGACTTCAGCCAGCTAGTGAGTCTGACTTCAGCCAGCTAGTGAATCTGACTTCAGCCAGCAAGTGAGTCTGACTTCAACCAGCTAGTGAGTCTGACCTCAGCCAGCTAGTGAGTCTGACTTCAGCCAGCTAGTGAGTCTGACTTCAACCAGCTAATGAGTCTGACCTCAGCCAGCTAGTGAGAGTGACTTCAGCCAGGGCAGTAAATCTAGCATTAATTCGTCTGGAGTCAACCTCTTATCCAATTGTTGATGTATGTATCTGACAGCAAATCAGAGTGGCTGGGAGCCCCAGGCAACGACTCCGACCTAAATGGCAGTTTGGCTGGTATAGAGGGACTTCAGTATGACCTTGGTAGAGTTACACACAGAAGATTGTTGAGGAAAATAAAGACACAAGTAATAAGAAGGCAGAGGCACAGAGAATAGAAGAGGGAATTTTTCCCTATATTGAGGCATCATTGACAGGCAGGCAGTAGAGTTTGCATAAATAGGGAGAAATCACAACGGAAACGTGTCATCAGTGGTGTTCCACAAGGGTCAGTATTAGGCCCTTTGTTGCTCACAATATACCTGAATGGCATAGATGAGGGGATAAATAGCGGCATAAGCAAGTTTGCCGATGACACTAAAATAGACCGTCAAATAAATTCTGAAGAGGACCCTAAAGCGCTACAAAAGATCTGAATAGATTAACGTAGTGGTTCTAAGCCTGTGAAAAGAGAATAACCATTGACAACATGCCTATGCACTCAGCCCCGGGCCCAGACTCGTGGAACTCTGTTTTCATTAAGAACTGCAAGAAACCCCTCTCGCGTGCCCTAAGTACACTATGGAGGAGGAGCTTGGACATGGGTGAAATTCCAGTCACTTAAAACAACGGATATAGCCCCACTCCATAAAGGTGGCAGCAAAGCATTAGCTAAGAACTATAGACCAATAGCTCTGACATCCCACATCATAAAAATCTTTGAAAGAGTGCTAAGAAGCAGGATTGCAAATCACCTGGATTCCCAAAATCTGCACAATCCAGGGCAACATGGGTTCAGGGCAGGTCGCTCCTGCCTCTCACAACTACTGGATCACTATGACAGGGCCCTTTGGGATGCACTGGAAGAAAATCAGAATGCAGATGTAATATACACAGACTTTGCAAAGCATTTGACAAATGCGATCATGGCGTAATAGCCCAAAAATTCGTGCTAAAGGAATAACTGGGAAAGTGGGGAGATGGATCTTCAACTTCCTAACAAATCGAACACAAAGAGTAGTGGTCAACAGAGTTAAATCGGAGGCTGCCATAGTGAAGAGCTCTGTTCCACAAGGCACAGTACTCGCCCCCATCTTATTCCTTATCCTCATATCAGACATAAACAGAGATATACACCACAGCACCGTATCATCCTTTGCGGATGATACTAGGATCTGCATGGGGCTGTCATCTGCTGAGGACGCGGTTAACCTCCAAGAAGATATAAACAAAGTTTTCCAGTGGGCAACGGTAAACAATATGATGTTCAATGAGGACAAATTCCAACTACTCCGTTATGGAAAACGGGAGGAGATAATAACTAGAACAGAGTATACTACTGACTCCGGCCATACAATAGAGCGGAAAAATAATGTAAGGGACCTGGGAGTAGTAATGTCTGAGGATCTCACTTTCAAGGATCACAACAGTGCCACGATCGCACGTGCAAAGAAAATGATAGGATGGATAATGAGAACTTTCAAAACGAGAGATGCCAAGCCCATGATGATCCTTTTCAAATCACTTGTTCTCTCTAGGCTGGAATACTGCTTTTACATTAACATCTCCATACAAAGCAGGTGAAATCGCAGATCTAGAGAGTGTACAGAGATCCTTTTACTGCACGTATAAGTTCTGTCAAGCAAACCTTAACTACTGGGAACGCTTGGAAGCACTTGACTTGTACTCGTTGGAACGCAGGAGGGAGAGATATATCATAATCTACACTTGGAAAATCTTGGAAGGAATGGTCCAAATCTGCACACAGAAATCACATCCCTACGAAAGTAAAAGACTGGGCAGGCGAAAGCAAAATGCCGCCAATAAAAAGTAGGGGCGCCATTGGTACACTAAGAGAAAACACCATAAGTGTCCGGGGCCCAAAACTGTTCAACAGCCTCCCATCAAGCATTAGGGGAATTGCCAATAAACCCCTGGCTGCCTTCAAGAGATAGCTGGACAGATACCTAAAGTCAGTGCCGGATCAGCCGGGCTGTGGCTCGTATGTTGGACTGCGTGCGGCCAGCAGTAACAGCCTAGTTGATCAGGCCCTGATCCATCGGGAGGCCTGGTCGTGGACCGGGCCGCGGGAGCGTTGATCCCCGGAATAACCTCCAGGTAACCAGGTAACCTCCAGGTAACCAGGTAACCTCCAGGTAACCAGGTAACCTCCAGGTATGGTACTTATGAACTAAGTAATGTAGATGTCAAGCACTCTGAATGCGAAAAAAAAGATTTAGGAGTTCTGGTTATCAGTAATCTAAAGCCAAGATAACAATTTGTGAGTGTTAGCAATAAAGTGAATAGAATTCTTGATTTCCCATCAAGAAGTATAAATAATACAAGTCTTCGGATTATACTTCAGCTTTATATAGCTTTGGTAAGACATTTAGGCTATACTGCGCAGTTCTGATCTCCATATTACAGAATGGACATAAATATGCTGGTAAACATGCGATGAAGGAAGAAGAAGTTAATCCATGTAGCAGAAATCTTACCTACGAGGATTGGATGATGACACTGAATTTGTACTCTCTAGAAAGACGTAGAATTAGATGGAATATTATTGAAGTATACCAGTGGAAAAGAGGAATATCTAACCAAGACAGGACTCGCAGCAATAGATTCAAGTTGGAAAAATTTAGATTTTGGAAGGATATAGGAAAGCACTTGTTTGGTAACAGAGTTATGGACTAGTTGAATAAACTCCCGAGTAGCGTCATTATTGTGACAACTTTGAGTAGCTTTAAAAATAGTTTGGTGCGCGTGAGTCGGACCTGCCTAGCATGGGCCAGTAGGTCTGCCTGCAGTGCTCCTCCTTTCTAATATCCTCACGTCTTTTCACTGGAGTCATTCTAGCGAGAATAATCCCTGGGAGCTGGTGTTGGGCACGTCTGCTCCCACCCTGGGAGCTGGTGTTGGGCACGCCTGCTCCCACCCTGGGAAGTGAGCTCATAAGAGAGTTGGGCTTAAGAGCTGAGAAGGATACACCATTCTTGCCTCATTGAGGTACAGTGGTCCAGAGTTACGTGGTAGATCTATGGTTCTTAACCCTTCTTGGATAACCCCTCACTATCCCAGTTGGTCCTCGTCTCTACCCTTCATACACAGTCCTAAATGTAAAAAATAAAAACGCCCTTTTTACTGAAATAATAAAAGGGATCTTTTGACTGACATAGTTAAAACGAGATTCTAGTTTCCATTCTAAGCTGCATGATTTTTAACTCTTCAAGGGAGACTGTCAGGAAGTGAGAACATGTTCGGGGAGAACTTTGTTACTGTCGTAGAGGTACCAGATCCTGGACACATATGCTGCTATGTATGATAATTCTATGTAACTGTATTGTGTATACCTGAATAAATTTACTTACTTACTTACTTACTTACAAGAGAGAGAGAGAGACTCCTTCAACATTCACCATTGTTTGAAGAAATAGTTTACAAAAGCGACAAGTTTATAAATGAGACACTTGTGTAATAATTGGGAATGTTTATGGTGGAAACGTTTCGCCAGTCAGTGACTTCTTCAGTCCAGTGCTGAGAAAAGTGCAAGTTGATGAGTTGACTTTGTTGCTGTGTGTGGGCGTCAACCAGCGTTATACAACACCTCGGCCACACTACCTTCAACCAGTCAACTCGAAGACAAGAAGTGCAAACTCGACAGGATATAACAAAAAAATTATGAGGTTGACCTAAATTTAGTCGCTTTTAATGGAATTTCGCGTTACGACTGACGTAATAACCACTTACGACACTTTGAACTATCTGCTGTGAGCCATCCTCTCCACCAAACCCATGAAAATATAAATAAGGACACCAAACAAAGGTTAAGGTCATTCCATATTTTTGATCTAGACTCGCTCCTCCCCTCTGAAAATTTGACACAGATGGTACACCTTTTTTTTGATCGTTAAGTGTTGAGAAACAGTCTAGACTGAATTATGAATTCAATCTAGATGTGTTTTGCTCTTGGAAGTCAAAAAAGGGATTATAACTTTCTACTTACATGAACCTAACTGTCTTCTGTCTTCTGACTGTCTTCTCTTGACCTATCCTGTGTCATCTAACCTGTTCTCCTGCCTTCCTCTGGTTGTCTTCCCTCTTTCCTCTCTTAGTTGCGACTTAGTAATGGTCCAGGATGGATGGGCCGAAATCAGGTTTAGAAATTCCTCTACAGGGTGAGCTTCGTCGTGAGATATTCAACTGTCCATCACCATCCACCAAGGATTAGTGGTGTTGTTAGAGCAGGACAGATGATTCCTACAGCATGACTGGTATTATCTGATGGACAGGCGAGTATAGGTGGGTGGTCATGAATTGTTGCATAATGCATGACCCACACTCAACATGATCAGTAGAGGGTGTTGGAGGCTCCTGAATAATGCATACCACATCACAGTCAGTGGGGCGGTACATTACCCTGACACTCTGAGTACATCATGGGCTCATGTATGGTAGGCACGTCTTGTATGTGACATGAGGCGCAGCTCAACGTATGTGGTGGTGACACTTTTGTGTGTATGTGGTGAGACTGTCAGTGTAAGTGATGATGACTCTGAGTGCTGTGTTGATCAGACGCAACATGCAACCAAGGCAGTGACTGTGATTCCTTGAGCATCATGCAAGGAAGCTCGTGACTGAACATGGGAAAGTTCGTGATAGTGACTATATGTCAGTGTTATCCTGCTAACCTGTTTGAAGGCTGACGGCTTCTCACACATGATAATCTGACGGGAAATAACATTAGTGGATAACGCAGGAACTCACATACTATCTGGAAGGCAGTACTTGGCATCAAGCATCACTGAAGCCTGAGTATAACTCTGCGGCCCCAGCGGGGGTCTGCGACCCCCACTTTGAGAATCAAGGCAGTATTGTTCTCGGAAGATTTGAGCATTTATCCTAAACTTCATTAACTTAGTTCGATCTATTAATTTTGTGCATGTGATAAGTGAAACACTAGTTTATTATTATTATTATTATTATTATTATTATTATTATTATTATTATTATTATTATTATTATTATTATTATTATTATTATTATTATTATTATCATTACTATTATTATTAATATTTCATGGTGAAAAAAATGTGTGGGTTTAGTGATAAACTGTGTGGTGGTGGTGACACAGTGTGTTGGTGGTGGTGACACAGTGTGTTGGTGGTGGTGACACAGTGTGTTGGTGGTGGTGATACAGTGTGTTGGTGGTGGTGAACACAGTGTGGTTGGTGGGTGACAACAGTGTGGTGGTGGTGGTGACACACGGTGTGGTGGTGGTGACACACTGTGTGGTGGTGGTGACACAGTGTGGTGATGGTGACACAGTGTGTTGGTGGTGGTGACACACAGTGGTGGTGGTGGTGACACACAGTGTGGTGGTGGTGACACACAGTGTGGTGGTGGTGACACACAGTGTGGTGGTGACACACAGTGTGGTGGTGGTGACACACAGTGTGGTGGTGGTGACACACAGTGTGGTGGTGGTGACACACAGTGTGGTGGTGGTGACACACAGTGTGGTGGTGGTGACACACAGTGTGGTGGTGGTGACAAACAGTGTGGTGGTGACACACAGTGTGGTGGTGGTGACACACAGTGTGGTGGTGGTGACACACAGTGTGGTGATGGTGACACACAGTGTGGTGGTGGTGACACACAGTGTGGTGGTGGTGACACACAGTGTGGTGGGTGACACAGTGTGGTGGTGGTGACACACAGTGTGGTGGTGGTGACACACAGTGTGGTGGTGGTGACACACAGTGTGGTGGTGGTGACACACAGTGTGGTGGTGGTGACACACAGTGTGGTGGTGGTGACACACAGTGTGGTGGTGGTGACACACAGTGTGGTGGTGACACAGTGTGGTGGTGGTGACACACAGTGTGGTGGTGGTGACACACAGTGTGGTGGTGGTGACGCACAGTGTGGTGGTGGTGACACACAGTGTGGTGGTGGTGACACACAGTGTGGTGGTGGTGACACACATTGTTCATCCTATACTATTTTCTTATCTTTTGGCAGCATTCTGCCTGCGCGCGCGCGCGTGTACTCACTTAATTGTGGCTGCAGGGGTCGATTCATGGCTCCTGGCCCCGCTTCTTCACTGTTCGCTACTATATCACTCTGCTCCATGAACTTTATCGTGCCTATTCTTAAAGCTATGTACGGATCCTGCTTCCACTACATCACTTCCCAGACTATTCCACTTACTGACAACTCTGTGACTGAAGAAATACTTCCTAAGATCCCTGTAACTCATCTGAGTCTTCAACTTCCAATTGTGACCCCTGGTTGCTGTGTTCCATCTCTGGAACATCCTGTTTATGCCCACCTTTTTGACTCCTCTCAGTATTTTATATGTCGTTATCATATTCCCCTATCTCTCCTGTCCTCCAGTGTCGCCAGGTCGATTTCTCTTAACCTCTCCTCGTAGGACATGCCCTTTAGCTCTGGGACTAGTCTCGTTGCAAACCTTTGCATATTATCTAATTTCCTGACGTGGTTGGCCAGGTTTGGGTTCCAAACTGGTGGTGCGTATTCCAATATGGGCCTGACGTACACGGTGTGTAGAATCTTAAACGACTCCTTACCGAGATGTCGGAACGCTATTCTTAGGTTTTCTAGGCGCCCCTATGCTGCAGCAGTTATTTGGTTGATGTGTGCCTCAGGAGATGTGCTCGGTGTTATACTTACCTCTAGATCCTTTTCCTTGATTGAGGTTTCAGTCTTTGGCCCCTTAGACTGTGCTCTGTCTGCGGTCTTCTTTGCCCTTCTCCAATTTTCATGACTTTGCACTTGGTGGGGATGAACTCTAGGAGTCAGTTGCTGGAAGAGGTCTGCAACCTGTTCAGATCCCTTTGTAGTTCTGCCTGGTCCTCGTCCGATTGAATTCTCCTCATTAACTTCACATCGTGTGTGTGTGTATGTGTGTGAAACAGGCCCACGTGGCTGCACAGTGTGAGGGAGGGGAGAGGGGGGGCGTCCTGGTGGCTAGGTTTTAAAAATAGTGACCACGTGGCACTGCCAGCCCCAGCCCCTCCACAACACACACACACACAAACACACACACACACAATCTGGAGAGTGATTTAGTAGAGGCAGGAGCTATACATAGCTTTAAGAAAAGGTATTATAGGTCTCTTGGAGCAGGAAGAGAGTGAACCTAGTGGCGAGCAGCGGAGGGGCGGGACCAGGAGCTTTGCCTCGACCCCTGCAACTACACATAGGAGAGTGCCTCTTCGAAGCTGCATTTCACAGTCAGGTCCATATACATGATGGTAATTAATGTTTTAGGTTCTTTGATCACCGGTTAATGAGACCATTTAAAGAGGAGTTCCGCTGAGCTGAAGTACATTCTCGTGTCCTGGGGTAGCAGTGATACACGTGTCCTGGGGTAGCAGTGATACACGTGTCCTGGGGTAGCAGTGATACACGTGTCCTGGGGTAGCAGTGATACACGTGTCCAGGGGTAGCAGTGATACACGTGTCCTGGGGTAGCAGTGATACACGTGTCCTGGGGTAGCAGTGATACACGTGTCCTGGGGTAGCAGTGATACACGTGTCCTGGGGTAGCAGTGATACACGTGTCCTGGGGTAGCAGTGATCACGAGCCCAGGGGTAGCATGATACACGGTCCAGGGGTAGCAGTGATACACGTGTCCTGGGGTAGCAGTGATACACGTGTCCTGGGTAGCAGTGATACACGTGTCAGGGGTAGCAGTGATACACGTGTCCTGGGGTAGCAGTGATAACGTGTCTGGGGTAGCAGTGTACACGTGTCCTGGGTAGCATGATACACGTGTCCTGGGGTAGCAGTGATACAGTGTCCTGGGGTAGCAGTGATACACGTGTCCAGGGGTAGCATGATACACGTGTCCTGGGGTAGCAGTGATACACGGTCCTGGGGTAGTATGATACACGTGTCTGGGTAGTAGTGATACACGTGTCCTGGGTAGCAGTGATACACGTGTCTGGGGTACAGTGATAACGTGTTCTGGGGTAGCGTGATACACGTGTCCTGGGGTACTAGTGATACACTTGTCTTGGGGTAGCAGTGATACACGTGTTCTGGGGTAGCAGTGATACACGTGTCCTGGGGTACTAGTGATACACTTGTCTTGGGGTAGCAGTGATACACGTGTTCTGGGGTAGTAGTGATACACGTGTCCTGGGGTAGCAGTGATACACGTGTCCTGGGGTAGCAGTGATACACGTGTCCTGGGGTAGCAGTGATACACGTGTCCTGGGGTAGTAGTGATACACGTGTCCTGGGGTAGCAGTGATACACGTGTCCTGGGGTAGCAGTGATACACGTGTCCTGGGGTAGCAGTGATACACGTGTTCTGGGGTAGTAGTGATACACGTGTCCTGGGGTAGCAGTGATACACGTGTCCTGGGGTAGCAGTGATACACGTGTCCTGGGGTAGCAGTGATACACGAGTCCTGGGGTAGCAGTGATACACGTGTCCTGGGGTAGCAGTGATACACTTGTCTTGGGGTAGCAGTGATACACGTGTCCTGGGGTAGCAGTGATACACGTGTCTTGGGGTAGCAGTGATACACTTGTCTTGGGGTAGCAGTGATACACGTGTCCTGGGGTAGCAGTGATACACGTGTCCTGGGGTAGCAGTGATACACTTGTCTTGGGGTAGCAGTGATACACTTGTCTTGGGGTAGCAGTGATACACGTGTCCTGGGGTAGCAGTGATACACTTGTCTTGGGGTAGCAGTGATACACGTGTCCTGGGGTAGCAGTGATACACTTGTCTTGGGGTAGCAGTGATACACGTGTCCTGGGGTAGCAGTGATACACTTGTCTTGGGGTAGCAATGATACACGTGTCCTGGGGTAGTAGTGATACACTTGTCTTGGGGTAGCAGTGATACACGTGTTCTGGGGTAGCAGTAATACACGTGTCCTGGGGTAGCAGTAATACACGTGTCCTGGGGTAGTAGTGATACACTTGTCTTGGGGTAGCAGTGATACACGTGTCCTGGGGTAGCAGTAATACACGTGTCCTGGGGTAGCAGTGATACACGTGTCCTGGGGTAGTAGTGATACACTTGTCTTGGGGTAGCAGTGATACACGTGTTCTGGGGTAGTAGTGATACACTTGTCTTGGGGTAGCAGTGATACACGTGTCCTGGGGTAGTAGTGATACACTTGTCTTGGGGTAGCAGTGATACACGTGTTCTGGGGTAGTAGTGATACACTTGTCTTGGGGTAGCAGTGATACACGTGTCCTGGGGTAGCAGTGATACACGTGTCCTGGGGTAGTAGTGATACACTTGTCTTGGGGTAGCAGTGATACACGTGTTCTGGGGTAGCAGTAATACACGTGTCCTGGGGTAGCAGTGATACACGTGTCCTGGGGTAGCAGTGATACACATGTCCTGGGGTAGCAGTGATACACGTGTTCTGGGGTAGCAGTGATACACGTGTCCTAGGGTAGCAGTGATACACGTGTTCTGGGGTAGCAGTGATACACGTGTCCTAGGGTAGCAGTGATACACGTGTCTTGGGGTAGCAGTTATACACTGGTCCTGGGGTAGCAGTGATGATACACGGGTTCTGGGTGATGGCTAGCCGTACCTGGGGTAGCAGTGATGATATAAGTGTCCTGGATGATGGCTAGCACTACCAGGGGTAGCAGTGATGATACAAGTGTCCTGGATGATGGCTAGCACTACCTGGGGTAGCAGTGATGATACAAGTGTCCTGGACGATGGCTAGCACTACCTGGGGTAGCAGTGATGATACAAGTGTCCTGGATGATGGCTAACACTTCCTGAGGTAGCAGTGATGATACAAGTGTCCTGGATGATGGCTAGCACTACCTGGGGTAGCAGTGATGATACAAGTGTCCTGGATGATGGCTAGCACTACCAGGGGTAGCAGTGATGATACAAGTGTCCTGGATGATGGCTAGCACTACCTGGGGTAGCAGTGATGATACAAGTGTCCTGGACGATGGCTAGCACTACCTGGGGTAGCAGTGATGATACAAGTGTCCTGGGTGATGGCTAGCACTACCTGGGGTAGCAGTGATGATACAAGTGTCCTGGATGATGGCTAGCACTACCTGGGGTAGCAGTGATGATACAAGTGTCCTGGATGATGGCTAGCACTACCTGGGGTAGCAGTGATGATACAAGTGTCCTGGACGATGGCTAGCACTACCTGGGGTAGCAGTGATGATACAAGTGTCCTGGGTGATGGCTAGCACTACCTGGGGTAGCAGTGATGATACAAGTGTCCTGGGTGATGACTAGCACTACCTGGGGTAGCAGTAATGATACAAGTGTCCTGGATGATGGCTAGCACTACCTGGGGTAGCAGTGATGATACAAGTGTCCCGGATGATGGCTAGCACTACCTGGGGTAGCAGTGATGATACAAGTGTCCTGGATGATGGCTAGCACTACCTGGGGTAGCAGTGATGATACAAGTGTCCCGGATGATGGCTAGCACTACCTGGGGTAGCAGTGATGATACAAGTGTCCCGGATGATGGCTAGCACTACCTGGGGTAGCAGTAATGATACAAGTGTCCTGGGTGATGGCTAGCACTACCTGGGGTAGCAGTAATGATACAAGTGTCCTGGATGATGGCTAGCACTACCTGGGGTAGCAGTGATGATACAAGTGTCCTGGAAGATGGCTAGCACTACCTGGAGTAACAGTGATGATACAAGTGTCCTGGATGATGGCTAGCACTACCTGGGGTAGCAGTGATGATACAAGTGTCCTGGATGATGGCTAGCACTACCTGGGGTAGCAGTGATGATACAAGTGTCCTGGATGATGACTAGCACTACCTGGGGTAGCAGTAATTATACAAGTGTCCTGGATGATGGCTAGCACTACCTGGGGTAGCAGTAATGATACAAGTGTCCTGGGTGATGACTAGCACTACCTGGGGTAGCAGTAATATATACAAGTGTCCTGGTGATGCTAGCACTACCTGGGGTAGCAGTGATGATACAAGTGTCCTGGATGATGGCTAGCACTACCTGGGGTAGCAGTGATGATACAAGTGTCCTGGATGATGGCTAGCACTACCTGGGGTAGCAGTGATGATACAAGTGTCCTGGATGATGGGTAGCACTACCTGGGGTAGCAGTGATGACACAAGTGTCCTGGATGATGGCTAGCACTACCTGGGGTAGCAGTAATGATACAAGTGTCCTGGGTGAAGACTAGCACTACCTGGGGTAGCAGTAATGATACAAGTGTCCTGGATGATGGCTAGCACTACCTGGGGTAGCAGTGATGATACAAGTGTCCTGGATGATGGCTAGCACTACCTGGGGTAGTAGTGATGATACAAGTGTCCTGGATGATGGCTAGCACTACCTGGGGTAGCAGTGATGATACAAGTGTCCTGGATGATGGCTAGCACTACCTGGGGTAGCAGTGATGATACAAGTGTCCTGGGTGATGGCTAGCACTACCTGGGGTAGCAGTAATGATACAAGTGTCCTGGGTGATGACTAGCACTACCTGGGTAGCAGTAATGATACAAGTGTCCTGGTGATGACTAGCACTACCTGGGGTAGCAGTAATGATACAAGTGTCCTGGGTGATGGCTAGCACTACCTGGGGTAGCAGTAATGATACAAGTGTCCTGGGTGATGGCTAGCACTACCTGGGGTAGCAGTAATGATACAAGTGTCCTGGATGATGGCTAGCACTACCTGGGGTAGCAGTGATGATACAAGTGTCCTGGATGATGGCTAGCACTACCTGGGGTAGCAGTAATGATACAAGTGTCCTGGGTGATGGCTAGCACTACCTGGGGTAGCAGTGATGATACAAGTGTCCTGGGTGATGGCTAGCACTACCTGGGGTAGCAGGTGCTGTACATTGTTGACATATGTCTGACTGTTATTAAGTATTGTGAAGAAATATACTTGAGAATTTTGTTTCAAACAATTTCACACAGACGTAACACTGGCAAGAGGATTGCCCATCACCATACCATACACTGGTGTAACGAAATGAGACATCTATTAACACAGGCATCTACCAGAGAAAACTAGAAGGTCAACTTATTGCTGCTCCATCTAGCTGGCTTTGTAACACTTTATTTGTAAGAATTCCATACCTATTACCCTGTACGTCCCATAGTGCTTTTAGATTGTTTATGGGGTTACAGCTGGATAAAATCTTACCATTAGAGGAAAGTTTGGAAACTTTAATAGCAAAAATGTGTCTAGGCTTATTAATCACAGTTTAGCATAAACTTACACGACTTGGTATATTAATGTAACACTGTATATTAAAGGGGGTGGACCGGTAAGTCAGCGAAAAGCCTCGGTCAGATGGCCAAAGTTCTAGCAGCGGGTCATCATATGACTAAGACCCACGTCAGGAAACACTTGTCCTGTTTCCTGACAAACCTTACCTGTGGAAGTAAATGGTATAAAATACCGACACAATGGAAATATAAACACATATGCAGTATAATGTGATCCTTTATTGACAACGTTTCGCCCACACAGTGGGCTTTTTCAAGCCACAAACAGATCTACCTGGGGTGGAAGGTACGCGAGTATTTATAGTCAGGTTCAGAATACTGAGGTCAGGTGGAGAAAGCTGCATCTGATGATGTACCGAGTGGGGTATAAAGTCTAAAATCTTGGGTAGCTTAGTAGGGAGATTGGGTAAGTTTGTGAGCAGACCTTCTGCAGTGTTCTCCCATTCCTATGCTCTTATGTGGGATAGCGATGAAGAAGTTTCTTGGCAAGTGGTTCAGCTATGTTATAGAAGCCATTGTTCTGGCTGAAGTTGTTGGATATAGAGATAAGAGATGATTCCAGGATTCTTCGGTATTGAGTGTTGTCTTCTGTGGCGATAAGTCTTGAGTTTCTGTAGTTTATTAAATGGTTGTGTGAATTACGGTGTTGTACACAGGCATTCCTTTTATCGTCAGACCTGCTTGCGTATTGGTGTTCTGAAATACGTGTTTGGAGGTCCCTTGATGTTTCGCCCACGTATAATTTGCTGCAGCAAATTATACGTGGGCGAAATCAAATCCCAAATTACTAATTGAGTCCAGCGACTTCCAAGCCCCGACTACGACAGTGCGTAGATGCCACTCAGAGCCAATTAGGTCTTGAGTTAGAGACGGGACCTGCAGTGTCTTACAACATAACCTCAGAAAACGTCAGAAATCACTAGCTCTAGATGCATGTTCCGGCTCACCAACGGAAACATACTCTACCAGAAAACAATCTAAATGGAACGAACAGAGAAGAACAGCGTTCTCTCAAACAGTAGAGAGAGGAGTGGAGGTGTTGCCTCGACTAGTTCCAGCCAGAGAGAGCTGCTGTAGCAAGAACACTGCAGGCGCATCATTACACCTACCAGCTCACCACACGCCCCAGAAAATAAGTGATCAAGAAGTTTGCAGCGCGGGTAGCCAGTCGAAACTTACAGTGAGCCCAGAGTGTAGAGTAGTTGTTACGTCGTACCTATATACGTAGCTAAACATTACCTCTCAGTCCATAGCAGGATTGGAACCTGTAAACTTGGCATCAGAGTAAACAATACTTTACCCACACAGCTTGACTGGCTGTGTGGATAAAGTACTGTGTACTCGAATATAGTATTTACAGGTTCAAATTCTGCTTTGGACTGAGAGATAATGTTTGTAGCTCAAGATATATAACAACTAATAATATAAAGCATCATATTTCGCTTTAACTATTGATGAAAATAACAAAAGCAACACAATATTATACGAAAGAAACACTGAAGATTTATTGCGTCATTTTTTTTTGGAAAACGCCACAACTGTTGTGTTGAATTCATAGTTAAACACAAAATATTCATTGATAATATTGTCTGAATGAGCTTTAAGAAGGTGGATCATAGAGAATAGTGTGATACACTGGCAGAGTTTTCCAGGGAGATAAGTTGACCGGTGTTTTTCGTCAACAGATGCGTGCGACGGTGCAGGCTTGGTCACAGGTGGTGGGCAGCAGAGTACGTCGCCTGCTGCTGGTGTTGCTGGTTATCACTCTCTTCCTCGCATCACAGATCCTCACTCATCATTACCGTCCAGGTGAGCCCAGGTGTACCGTAGGTGAGCCCAGGTGTACCGTAGGTGAGTCCAAGTGTACCGTAGGTGAGCCCAGGTGTCTGGAGCACAAACTTTGTCTTCTCAAACAACCCTAGGCAAATCAGCAGAGGGATCAGGAACTGTAGCTCAACACCCTCAAATATATATATATATATATATAAAATATATATATATATATATATATATATATATATAATATATATAAAATATATATATATATATATTATATATTTGCAAAATAGCTACTGTATCAAGATTTTTAAGAACAACTTTGATTTTAAACTGTAAAGTAGAGACGGTATATCAAGAAGGTTTTCATGGTAAGGGAGAACCAACATATTCTTGGTTGAATATATTTGTTCTTTTTCGAACTGTAAAGAATATTTCTGACAATTTGAAAAATCGTAGGTCTACCAACCTACTTATAATAGGCTGGTAGACAGTAACCACCCAGGCCTAATAGCCTGCACACCTGGTTGTAGCAAGATAACCAAAGTAGGAATGGGAAAAAGGCAACAGAGAGAGTAAGCACTTATATTTCCTTCACCAAAAAGTAATCAGGTATGTACAATATATACAGTGGATATGTACAATAAGGCAAATGCAAGCAAGAGACACGGTGAGAACCGTAGCGATCAGACTGGGAGGTAAGTCTTCCAAGGTTGAATGACGAGTGTACCACATCGCTTCACAACTTTTGCGGGTTTCCCTGTCATTGTCTGATTGAACCAAGATACTGACATAACTATGCCCCCCCCCCTACTTGTTATACCCTTAGTACCTGGTTCACCGGTCGGGAAGGCATGCCTATATGGGTGTGTAACTTACGCCAAATAAAATGTATCATACTCTTAGCATGACGCAAGAGGTAACAGATATGTCAGATCATTATTTAGTTGTAGCTACAGTTAGAGTAAGAGGTAGATGAGATAGAAGGAAAATGGCATCAGGAAGTAAGAGAGAGGTGAAAGTTTATAAAGTAAGGAAGGAAAAGTTAGGGTGAGATATAAGCAACAATTAAGAGAAAGGTGGGTAAGTGAGAGTATAGGTAATATAGGGGTTAAAGAGGTGGGCGATAATTTTAAAATACAGTGCTAGAATGTGGGGCAGAAAATTGTGGATATAGGTGGGTGTTTTTTCTTGAAAGATTATTGTCTGGTGTGAATTTTAATTGTTTCTAACGATACCTTAGCAATACAGTTTATCAGAAAAGTTGGGCAGTGATGCGTTGTTATCTGTAATCATTCCTGATATGAAAGAGGCAACAAACCAGTTGGCTTGGTCTGTGGGGTTTAAAGTTTATCGACTATAATAGGATGTTAATGACCCTGGAGTTTACCTGAAGAGGGTTTCGGGGTCAACGCCCCCCGGGACCCGGGACCCGGTCTGAAACCAGGCCTCGTGGTGGATCAGGGTTTGATCAACTAGGCTGTAACTGCTGGCCGCACGTAAACCGACGTACGAACCGCAGCCCCGTTGATCAGGTACTGACTTGAGGTGCCTGTGTAGTCGATAGGCTGCACGTAACCTTTCCACCACCAGTAGAGAAAACTTTAATATCTAAAATATGGATTAAAGTGAACTCTAAACTGAGAGACAAACACCTCCCGGTGTACAGCTCCGGAGCCCAACAAATATGACAGTGACTGCTTCTTAAGATATTTACATCTGATGAGATTACCAAGACTGATGTTAAAACTTGCTAAGTGTCAGGGACTGCGTGTGTTAGCAAACTAAGTAAGATAAGATAAGATAAGAGATAAGATTTCGTTCGGATTTTTAACCCCGGAGGGTTAGCCACCCAGGATAACCCAAGAAAGTCAGTGCGTCATCGAGGACTGTCTAACTTATTTCCATTGGGGTCCTTAATCTTGTCCCCCAGGATGCGACCCACACCAGTCGACTAATACCCAGGTACCTATTTGCTGCTAGGTGAACAGGACAACAGGTGTAAGGAAACGTGTCGAAATGTTTCCACCCGCCGGGAATCGAACCCGGGCCCTCCGTGTGTGAAGCGGGAGCTTTAGCCACCAGGCCACCGGGCCTGTAAATACCTCTGTAAATACCTCTGTAAATACCTTTGTAACTTGTCATGATTGTGTCCAGATCTACCTGGAGTTCATTACCTCTGTAACTTGCTCAGCTATCAAAACTTTGTGGCCCAGTCCCTGGACCCATTATGAACCTCTGTAATTTTTTGACTACCGTCCACAGGATGGGTATGTGGTACATAATAAACATAGTAAACTAACAACCTCTGTGCCTCTTGTGGTACCTGATGATAGTGTAACTGGAAAGTCGCAGGTACTGTAGATTACGACACCTGTGACTTTCACGTCAGGTTTACAGGTGTAAATAGCTGAGTATTGATGAAGGCTTAATATTATGTATGTCTTTTTTAACCGGGTCTCTCTTAATATTATGAGAGAGGAGTTTTGACCACCGACTCAAGGAGCACAATAAAATCTGTACATTTTAATAGAACCCGAAGTGAAATATCACTTTGTTTGGTAATTTACACAGTTGTTAGTATGTAAAACACTTATAACCATGTAAAAAAGGTATAATGTAAATATACTAACTCAATGTTTCCTTAGAGATCTTTGGTTTTAGTTGAAAAATTAACTTAATACTTTCCATTAGTAAGCAAGTTTACTTAGTTACTGGTACAATCATACATAGTTTAACACAAGTGTAAATTACCTAAGTTACCCCCCAAAAATCAGACAATATTATTCATTTCCATCGGGATTCTCTGTGGGAGTCTCGAGGTTATGTAGCCAACTTTTTTATCTATTCCAGCTACATAGGCAATGTTATATGTGAAGATACAGTGAACAAGGCTAACATTCAATTCCAAAATTCAGTCGAGTGTAATTTTTTTTTAATAAATTAGTGGTCAACTTAAGGGAGACTAAGTTATTTTTTTCGATGGGCGAAGTACAACAGAAAACGACAAGGTACATATCATGGTAAACTGTAACAATAAGTAAAACCCGCTGAGGTTTGTCAGTTTAGTGGGTTTAAGGCTCGTCAGCTGCGTAATGATGAATAAGACACTTATTTAACGCCTTCTCATCTTCGTTTCCCAAACATTTTGTCTACGCAGTAAGCTTCTTCAGTTGAATACAAAGGAGACAAGAGAGGAGAGGTAGAGACTATTTAATCAATCCATCAACCTTGAGGAAGCGTGTACCATGATAATGATACTTAATGCTCGTTAAGGTTCCATGTCACCTTTGCTTTCAAAAATTTAAAACTAACTTCGAATAATTTCTGTGTATATATGCCGAGAAATACATACCTTAGATTTTGTTCAGATTTTTAATCTAGAGGGTTAACCACTTATGATGACTCATTAAAGTCAGTGTCATCAGAGACTGTTTTATCAGGTATCCACGAAGGACAACCATTAACAGGTTGCCTCATTTTGTATTTCTTCCTTCAATTTTACAATGTTATGCCGTTCGTAACTCGAGAATGCCTCATCCAATTGCCTTCAAATTTTTAACACTTGTGTACGATAACAAGGACTAAATTCTAGGAACAATATGTACGTTCAGGCGCCCTAGGATCAAAGTTACTGGAGACATTCCCAGCATCCTGGAACGACTGTGATAACTTCTTCATGGTTAAGTTCAAAAGACACGAAGTAACATAATAACATAATTGAGGATGTAGATGATAATGTTTCGCTCCAGGTATCCATGATCACCTTGCTAAATTAAACGGTATTCGAATGAATTACGTTATATATGCGAGAATAGATTACCAGATGTCAGATAAACTCTGAGGATAGTTCCACATAATACCATAAGAATGTGAGAACGTTCCTCAGGTATCCACGAGGTACAACCAACTCGGTGTCCATATATTAAGTATTCTATTTCCGATAGTTAGAATGGTATGCCAGTGTACCCAGGACCTAAATCTGTTTCTAATAATACTTGTAGTACGATAAACAGGTAATCTAAACAAATGTACGTCAGGCCTAGTTTATTACCCAGATCAAGATGTAACGCATACTCCATAATCCTCAGTGGAACAGTTTCAAAAAACTTCACAGAAGTTACCAAAAAAAAAAAAAATGAGGATGAAGAGTGAAGCTGAGCAGTGTTGCTGCAGACTTGACCAGGATAATACCCAGGATAGTACCCAGGATAGTACCCAGGATAAAACTCTGGATAGTTCCCATGATATTACCCAGGATAAAACTCTGGATAGTTCCCAGGATAGTACCCAGGATAGTAACTCTGATAGGTTACCCAGATAATTACCCAGGAAGTAAATAACTCTGGATAGTTCCCAGGATAGTACCCAGGATAAAACTCTGGATAGTTCCCAGGATAGATATTACCCAGGATAGTACCAGATAACTTGATAGTTCCCAGGATAGACGATACGTACCCAGGATAAACATCTGATAGTTCCAGGATAGTACCCAGGAGAATTAAAACTCTGGATAGTTCTCAGGATAGTACCTAGGATAGTACCCCGGATAAAACCCAGGATAGTACACAGAATAGTACCTAGCATAGTACCAGGAATATACCCAGGATGTAACAGGATAGTACACAGATGTAGTACCCAGATAGTACCAGGATCAGTACCAGTAATACCAGGTAGTACCCAGGATAGTACCCAGCATAGTACCCAGGATAGTACCTAGGATAGTACCCAGGATAATATCCAGGTTAGTACCCAGGATAGTACCCAGGATAGTACCAAGGATAGCACCCATGATAGTACCCAGGATAGTACCCAGGATAATATCCAGGTTAGTACCCAGGATAGTACCCAGGATAGTACCAAGGATAGCACCCATGATTACCTAGGATAGTACCCAGGATAATACCCAGGATAGTACCAAGGATAGTACCCAAGATAGTACCCAGGATAGTACCCAGGATAATACCCAGGAAAGTACCCAGGATAGCACCCATGATAGTACCCAGGATAGTACCCACGATAATACCTATGATAGTACCCAGGATAGCACCCAGGATAACACCCAAGATAATACATATGATATTACCTAGGATAGTACCCATGGAAGTGATAGCACTAACATCCCATGTCATAAAAATCTTTGAGAGGGTTCTAAGAAGAAAGATCGCCACCCACCTAGATACCCATCAATTACACAACCCAGGGCAACACGGGTTTAGAGCAAGTCGCTCCTGCCTGTCCCAACTACTGGACCACTATGACAAGGTCCTGGATGCTGTAGAGGATATATAAAATACAGATGTTGTATACACAGACTTTGCAAAAGCTTTCGATAAGTGTGACCATAGTGTAATAGCACACAAAATGCGGGATAAAGGAATAACGGGGAAAGTTGGTAGATGGATCTACAACTTCCTGACAAATAGAACACAAAGAGTAGTAGTAAACAGAGTAAAGTCTGAGGCAGCCATGGTAACAAGCTCTGTTCCACAAGGCACAGTACTCGCTCCCATTCTATTCCTCATCCTCATTTCTGACATAGACAGAGATGTAAGCCATAACTCCGTGTCTTCCTTTGCGGATGACACCCGGATTACCATGGCAGTGACTTCCATCGAAGACATCGCGAGACTCCAAGCAGACATCAACCAGCTCTTCAAATGGGCCACTCAAAACAATATGAAGTTCACGAGGAGAAATTTCAACTACTCAGATATGGGAAACTTGAAGAAATTAAAAATGTGTCATGGTGTACCATAAATTCTAACCATACAATAGAGCGAAAAAGTAATGTGAAGGACCTGGGATTGATAATGTCAGAGAATCTCACCTTCAAAGATCACAACAATGTATCTACCTCACTTGCTAGGAAAATGGTAGGATAGATAATGAGAACCTTCAAAACTAGGGACGCCAAGCCCATGATGATTCTCTTCAAATCGCTTGTGCTCTCTAGGCTGGAATACTGCTTTACACTAACGGCCCTCTTCAAGGCTGGCGACATTGCAGACATGGAGAGTGTACAAAGAACTTTCACGGCACACATAAGTACGATAAAGCACCTAAACTACTGGGAACGGTTGAAGGTCCTTGATCTGTATTCCCTCGAACGCAGGCGAGAGAGATATATGATAATATACACTTGGAAGGTCCTGGAGGTATTGGTACCAAACCTACACACGAAAATCACTCCCTATGAAAGCAAAAGACTCGGCAAGAGATGCAACACAAAACAATAAGTGTCAGGGGCCCAAGACTGTTCAATTGCCTACCAGCATAGATGAGGGAGGTTACCAATAGACCTCTGGCTGTCTTCAAGAAGGCACTAGAGAGGCACCTAAAGTCAGTACCTGACCAACCGGGCTGTGGTTCGTACGTAAGCCTGGTTGATCAGACCCTGATCCACCATGAAGCCTGGCCTCAGATCGGGCCGCGGGGGCGTTGACCCCCGAAACCCTCTCCAGATAAACTCCAGTGACATAACTGGAGAATGACTCATCCGATTGGCTTCAAATTTTGAACACACACAAGCTTTACGCTGCTGTTGGCTGCCCTGAATTCCAATTTCCCAATTTTAGTGAATAAATAGTGATTTTTCGTATTTTTATTTATATATGCATATACACACACATATACATTTATGTACTCATATTATCTGCACTTGCATACAGAAATTATTACACACAGACATACACACGTATACATAGTCGTATATTTTTACTCTACTGAAATTTTATGACCACCTTCCACTATTTTGTTATTGCATACACTGAGGTAGAGGAGGCTGGGCTTGTGGAATACAGGGATACCTCTCTGGGACCCGTGCAGCGAGAGAGATACATCTGGTCGTAAACTTTTGGTCTTCTAGTCGTCGAGATAGTTTCAAGATCATCCATCGCAGCATTGAATGATGTCACTATAGATCTGTGTCCTGGAGACAGTTCAGTATCAGAGAGACACTTTCTCTGACTTCAGTCTTCCTTACTCTACTTTTCTTCTCAGTATTTTATATGTCGTTATCATGTCCCCCGTATCTCCAGTGTGTTCAGGTCGATTTCCCTTAACCTCTCCTGGTAGGACATACCCTATAGCTCCGGGACTAGTCTTGTTGCTAACCTTTGCACTTTCTCTAATTTCTTGACGTGTTTGACCAGGAGTGGGTACTCCAATATGGACCTGACGTGTGTGTGTGTGTGTGTGTGTGTGTGTACTCACCTAGTTCTCACCTAGTTGAGGTTGCGGGGGTCGAGTCCGAGCTCCTGGCCCCGCCTCTTCACTGATCGCTACTAGGTCACTCTCCCTGAGCCGTGAGCTTTATCATACCTCTGCTTAAAGCTATGTATGGATCCTGCCTCCACTACATCACTTCCCAAACTATTCCACTTACTGTCTACTCTGTGGCTGAAGAAATACTTCCTAACATCCCTGTGATTCATCTGTGTGTGTGTGTGTGTGTGTGTGTGTGTGTGTGTGTGTGTGTGTGTGTGTGTGTGTGTTTACAAGTCTTTTATTTAGGTTCCATACATAATTTTAGATTTTACAGTAAATTAAGTAACCCCTAAAAAGTCAAAATTTATAACTCATCATATCACTTTGTTTATTGATGCTTTTAAGTGTAAACCGTCCTTAATATTTTTCATTGGTATACTGACTCATTTTTGTCCTTGCTGTTGCCCAGTGTCGGAGGTGGAGGAGGTGAACCAGTCAGGCGAGTTGACGTCGCAACAGCAACAGCAGCAACAGCAGGGAAGACTCAGAGATGAGGTGGATCAGGCAGCACCAACACACCTGACACCAGCTACCGATGTTACAGATACTGATGTGAGATCACCTTCTCTGTCACAGCTCATGGTAGTGTCAAGGAGCTTCGTTACTGCCTTGTGTTACTTAGTGTTTGTGAAATAACTCTTCTCTGCTACTGTCTTATTTATTAACTAACTCTCCCTTGTTATTTCCTTATTTATAATGTAACTATCTCTATTACTTCCTTATTCATAAAGTAACTGTCTGTATAATGTAACTGTTCTTAGTTATTGTTTTAACCGTGGTTTTATTCACAATGTATCTCTCAGTGTATATATCCCGCGCAAAAAAATAAATGAAACTCAATATTAACTCATTTAGTAAATTTAGAATGAGTTTATTAACCTTAGTTAATGATAATGTACGTGACTGTCAGAAGAACTGGTAAGTCAGTGGAAGGTGTGAGTGAGTTAGGTGACTGACAGCTTGGGTGACTGGTCATTGTGTGACTGACACCCAGCGTCGGGTGGCATTTGTCCTCTTTCCTAACGAATCTTGCCTGACTTACACTGAATTTATGTACACTGGACGGTTTCTACTCATTTATGCACGCTCATTATACACTAAGAGGTTTGTATGTCACAGTAAATATACACCAAGAATTGTGTTTTAGTTTATATACACTGCAAGGTGTGTAGATCCCACTGCACGTACACTGAGAGGTATCTGTTAATGTGTATTGAGAAGTGTGTGCCTCTCTCAGAGAACATGCACTTACTGGTATATATTTCTTCGTGTATAAACACAAAGCGTTGTTTATCTCTCAGTAAACATTCGCAGACTTTATGTTAATCGCTATTTCAGGTAGTAAAGTCGGTGTCCAGGTGACTTTACTGACTCATGCGCATTTAATAAAGAATAATTTTAACTGCGTCACTCTCCTTTAGCAGCGGAGGACGATCACCAACGACGAGTCCAGGAGGGAGATGCTAGACCGGCTCTCACAACTTCAGACAAAGGAGTTGCAGAAGGTGATCAGCTTCCTGGACTCCACCAGCGACCCCGCCGCTGTCCATCCCACCAGGATACACCACGCTCTGCAGGTGCTCAAGGTAATTTCTCCTGACGTTTCTCTCAAGGCTTCTCTTCTAGAGTAGACATAGTGGTGTCTTCTTTATCAGGAGTAATTTCTCCCGACTCTTCTTTCAAGGTCTCTTACTGGCTGACAGTCGTACTAGCCAAGCTGTGGGAGCGACCACCAATATTCTTACTGTCAGTATAGATCAAATCATCCAGGTTCTAGGAATGACATGCTAATGTTTTGTTATGCCTTGTTGTTTATGGTCAATACAGACCTTGTCATCCAGCACGTTCTTCAGCCTGTCTGCCAGGCCACACTAACAGACGTCAGAGGGCAGTGTTACTGATTCAGATTTCAGATTTTGCCACCGAAGTGGCTAGTTTATTGTGCACCCCATATCCATCCTGTGGACGGTAGCGCGAGAGCATATGGATACACAAAAGGCCTAGGAACTAGGCCCCAAAGGGTTAACAGGAATACATATGGATTTATATCTACATATCTATAGTTCACTTATCTGTTACAAGCAAATTTAGGAAATTTGCTTAGTATATCTGGTATCTTATTTTCATTAATAAGATATCTTGACATGTCACATAGGTTATTATACTGTCTGTCTGTATTCCTCAATAAGTGGACAATTAAGCACATAGTGTTCAAGAGAGTGACCATATGCCTGATCACATAATTTACATTTAGTTTGATCATCATCTGTGTGTCTCCCAAACTGCCAGAAGTACTTGTAACCAAGCCTAAGCCTGGCCACTACAACATCAGTCAGTCTGTTCACATTGCAAGTTGCTCCATAAACATACTTATCTACGTTCATGTTATCATAGTGGGTTATAGATCTACTCAGGCTTCTAACTGCATTCCTATAACAATCATTTTCATTATTTACTTCTCTCCTAATATTATTCCTAATGCTAGACACAGTTATACCAAAGTTATATTCTACATTCTCCTTCTGGGTACTCTTCTTGGCTAACATATCAACTTTATCATGAAGGAATAATCCAATGTGTGATGGGATCCATAGCAATTGTACATTAATTCGTTTGTCCCTAATTTTTGAGTATCTATACCTGGCTTCTCCAATGAGCATGTTGTTGGAGTCATTATATGAGTCAAGAGCCTTCAATGATGACATAGAATCAGTAATGATGATAGAGTCAAGCTCAGTGTCATAGGTTAGCTTTAGCGCCATTAGGATTGCAAACAATTCAGTTTGCAGTGTAGACGCCCAGTTGTTAATTCTTATGCCTAACTCAACAAATTTATTATCGTTCTTAACTAGGGAGGTGGCAACAAGAGCAGATGCAGCCCTGCCAGAAGACTCCTGTTTAGATCCATCAGTGTATATAACTTGTGATAACTTATTACTACCAGCTAGGTGAGAAATTTCTTCTTGAGCATTTCTGAACAAGAGATTTAAAGGAGGGATTACCTAGCAATGAAGCTTACTTGGAGGGACTTGCAGGTATGTGATATTATACATGACATACTCTTCACATATGAGGGGTGAAATGTCTTTATGCCTACAGTGAAGTACCAGTTCATGCAGGTTAAAAACTTGATGTAATTGCACTTACTCACAAATCCATTTAGATCTGAGTGGTATTTACCTCTAGACATTGGACAAGATTCAAATTGTGACAGGTCGTTCGTTTTCTCAACATTCTAATACGAGTACAGTTTAATCTACAACAATCCTAACACTATACTAGAATTCAAGCTCCTTCCTCATGTAAAACCTTTGTAGATCTGGGACAGCAAGAATAATCCTGAGAGCTTCATTCTTGCAATTACTCATCAGGGCGGAGGGAACCTTCTCTAGCTATGATCAACATGGGAGCAGCATACATATTAAGGACCTAACATAGGCTATGTACAAGTCATCTCACGATCATCACATTAGACATAGTTGGGTTACCGTAGCCAGCAACAGCATTGGAGAGCATTTAGTCTAGCTTTGTACTTTCCTCTACGTGCACCTCCTGACGTGCATCTCTGCAGGCATCTTGCATGTCCACCTCTACTGGACCTCTAGCATGTCTCTAAACTCACTTTCGTCTACATACAATATTATACACAGTGAAATACAGATCAATAAATCAGTCTCGGTGGGTAGGTACCTTCAGTCATGACAGTGACAAGGGTACCTTCAATCATAATAGTGACAAGGGTACCTTTAATCATGACAGTGACAAGGGTACCTTCAGTCATGACAGTAACAAGGGTACCTTCAATCATGACAGTGACAAGGGTAAATTTAATCTGACAGTGACAAGGGTACCTTCAGTCATGACAGTGACAAGGGTACCTTTAATCATGACAGTGACAAGGGTACCTTCAATTACGACAGTGACAAGGGTACCTTCAATCATGACAGTGACAAGGGTACGTTCAGTCATGACAGTGAGAAGGGTACCTTCAGTCATGACAGTGACAAGGGTACCTTCAATCATGACAGTGACAAGGATACCTTCAGTCATGACAGTGACAAGGGTACCTCAGTCATGACAGGACAAAGGTACATTCAGTCATGACAGTGACAAAGGTACCTTCAATCATGACAGTGACAAGGGTACCTTCAGTCATGACAGTGACAAGGGTACCGTCAGTCATGACAGGGACAAAGGTACATTCAGTCATGACAGTGACAAGGGTACCTTCAGTCATGACAGTGACAAAGGTACCTTCAGTCATGACAGTGACAAAGGTACCTTCAGTCATGACAGTGACAAAGGTACCTTCAATCCAGGTGATTGGAATAGTGCAGGGTGAGGCATAAATCGATAATATAGTTCAATATTTTTGTTGAAGATCAGAAGGCAGTCAGAAGACATACATCAGTCATCACATGGAAACTAATACACAACTTTTTTCACTAATAATGATAAATAAGAACATACACAGACCACAACTAATTGAAACCTTTCAAAGAGACTAAAAGACAACAATATCCTAAAATACACAAGCACATTAAGTTTGAAGCCTTTCTGATGGTTTATTATCAAGTTATCAGCATGGAAGAGGTACTCAGAAAAAATGTGTGTTGTGTAGTGTTTGACTGAGTGTGTGTATTGTGTATATCGACAGGTGAGTCTGTTGGAGGAGGTGACGGGAAGGAAGTACACAGACATAATGGAGGCTGCTCACTATGCCCAGCCTCTCTCATCTCACCCAAGACCCAAGATGCTCCAGGTATGTACTCTCTCTCTCTCTCTCTCTCTCTCTCTCTCTCTCTCACGTTCTTGTCACACGGTTTAAGACACTGTTTACAAAAGAAACAAATGCTATTATGTACGAGTCTTAATATACACGGCTTTGATAAGCCAGTCACTGACTGGGTTTCCAGTCCAGAAGGCTTCCTGAGTACTGACACAGCGAGCAGTCTGGAGTCAGAGCTTAATTATGCTTTATACTAAGGAATGGACTGGAGGTCCACCTTAATGTTCTGAAGGAGTCTTGATCCAAGGGCCTGGAGACACTCTTTCCCGACCCCCAGATCAAATCTTATTACCTCACCTTACTCAGAGGTTAACTGCAACAAAAACAACAGCAACAATAATAATAATTAATAATAATAATAATAATAACAATTATAATTATAATAAGAGTGGCATGGTCATCAGGTTGTGATAGCCACTACATGGCGTTCAGGTTCGACCTTCCTGGAGGAACTCCTCGAGTCCCACTCAGCAGTGTACAACCACTACGAGCCCCTCCTTCAGTTCGGCCTCCGACAGATACGTGGAGGAGAAGACTCCCTGGAGGCGCAGAGGATCATACACGACCTCCTTTTCCTGCAGGGGTTTAAAAATAAATTTTAAAAACCCTCCAGGTGTTAAAAATACTTTTTTAAATCATCCAGGGATTAAAATTTAAATTTTCAGTATCCAATTAAAGTAAATCAATTCATTTACATCCTGTAAAAAAATGGAAAAAAACTTCTTTTACGATATATGTTAAAAGACATTAAATTTTTTCAGATGTGTAAAAACACTTTATTTAAATCTTATTTTTTGTAAATACGCTATTTACTTTGCAGGTGTGTAAATCATGGTTTTTTATCCCCGGGATGTAGGGAAAAAAAATACATCGTTTAGTTGTTAAAAAATATTTATAGATTTTATTTTTTTGTCCTGAGGGTTGTAAAATGTTTTTACTTACATTCTACAGGTGTGTTTAAAAAATTTTTTTAAATTCCAGGGGTGTAAAATAAAATTTTTTTACTTTTTAAAGTTATTAAAAAAACTTTCTTTCCACACTGGGGGGAACTACACCCACACCCTTTACCACACACCTTCACCCCACACCTTCACCCCCACACCCCTTTACCAAACTCCCTTAAACCCCACACCTTCACCACACACCTTCACCACAGTGTAACTACACCACCACCTTCCCCCCACAAAACCTTCACCACACACCTTCCCACACTGTAAACACCAAAACACCTTCCCCCACACTGTAACTACAAAAACCCCCACACCCCTTTACCACACTGTAACTACACCCACACCTTCACCACAGTGTAACTACACCACACACCTTCACCCCACCCCCATCACCAACGTAACAAAACCAAACCCCCTTCACCACACAAACCTTTACCCCACACCTTTAAAACACTGTAACTACACCACACACCTTCACCCCCACTGTTAAATACAACCACACAAACCCTTTACCCCACTGTAACTACACCCCACAACCCTAACCACAAATGTAACTACACCACACACCTTCACCACCCCTGTTAAATTTCAACCCCCAAAACCATAACCACCTGTCACTACACCACCACCTTCACCACACGTAACTACACCCCCAACCCCCTTTAAACCCCACTGTAACTAAAACCACACACATCACCACAAAGGGAAATAAAACCCCACACCTTCACCCCCTGTAACTACACCACACACATTCACCCACACCTTCAAACCCCACAAACCCTCACCACACTGTAACCCACACCAAAACCCCCTTCACCCCAAATGGGAACTACACCACAACCCCCATTCACCACACTGGGAACTACAACCCCAAAACCCCCCCACCACCACCTTCCCCCCCAAAAACCTTCCCCCCACACTGTAACTACACCCACACCTTCACCACACACCCTTTCCACACTGTAAATAAAACCACCACCCCTTCACCACACAAACCCTTTACCCCAAATGTAACTACACACCACCTTCCCCCACCTGTAACTAAAACCACACAACCTTCACCACACTGTAACTACACCACACACCTTCACCACACACCTTTACCACACACCTTTACCACAGTTTTAATCACCCACCCACCTTCACCACACAAACCCTTTACCCCCCACACCTTTTACCACACACCTTTTACCACATGTAACTACAAAACCCCACACCTTCACCACAAAATCTTCACCACACTGTAAAATACACCAAAACACCTTCACCACACTGTAAAATACACCACCACCTTCAAACCCCACTGAAATACACCACAACCTTCACCACACTGTAACTACACCACCAAACCCTTCCCCCACACTGTAACTACAACCCAAAAAAAAACCCCCACCACACTGTAACTACACCACACCCTTCACCACACTGTAACACACCCCGCACCTTCACCAAAACTGTAAAACACACCACACAAACCTTTACCACACGTAACTACAAACCAAAAAACCTTTACCACACTGTAAATACAAACCCCGCACCTTTTCCCCACTGAACTAAAAACCCCAAAACCTTCCCCACACTGTAACTAAAAACCACACCAACCTTTCACCCCACTGTAACTACACCAACACCTTCACCCCACCCCCTTCACCACACTGTAACTACACCACGCACCAAAACACCACACTGTAACTACACCCCACAAACCTTTACCACCCTGTAACACACCACACCCTTCACCACACTGTAACTACACCCCACCCCCTTCACCACACTGTAACTACAACCCCAAACCTTCACCCCACCCCTTCACCACACTGTAATACACCACACACCCTTTACCACACTGTAACTTGGGACCACACACCCTTTACCAAAATGTAACTAAACAACACACCTTTACCACAAACTTTACCCAAATGTAAAAATACACCACACCCCCTTCACCCAAAACTGGTTTAAATGCACCAACACCTTCACCACACTGTAAAATACACCAAAACCCCCACCACACTGTTAACTAAAAACCACACACCCACCACACTGTAAAAATACACCACACAAACCCTTTACCACACTGGGAAACTACACCACACACCTTTACCACACACCTTTAAACCCCACTGTAAAAATACACCACAAAACCTTCCCCCACCCCTGTAACTACACCACACCTTCCCCCCCACACAAACCCTCACCACACTGTAACTACACCCCACACCTTCAAACCCCACTGTAATCAACCAACCCCACACCTTCACCCCAAATGTAACTACCCAAAACACCTCCACCACCACCATCCCCCACACTGTAACCCACACCACACAACCCTTTACCCACACTGTAACTAAAAACCCACACACCTTACCACAAAAACCCTTTACCACACTGTAACTTTCAAAACCCCACAAAACCCTTTACCACACACCTTTACCACACTGTAAAATACACCACACACCTTCCCCCACACTGTAACTACACCCCCACACCTTCACCACACACCTTTTACCACACTGTAACTAAACCCCCACACACCTTCACCACAAATGTAAAATACACCCCACACCTTTAAACCCCACAAACCTTTACCCACGGGAAATAAAACCACACAAACCCTTTACCACACTGAAAATAAACCACACCCCCCTTTACCACAACCATCACCTCACTGTAACTAAAACCCCACACCTTCACCACACACCCTTTAGCAAACACCTTCACCACCCGTAACTACAAACCCCACACCTTCCCCCACACTGTAACACACCACAAAACCTTCACCAAAACTGTAACTACACCACCACCTTCACCACATTGTAAAAAAACCACAACCTTCACCACACTGTAACTACAAACCCCACACCTTCACCACCTGAAAATACACCACGCACCTTCACCCCACGGTTTAAATACACCCCACACCTTCACCCACGTTAAATACAAACCCCACAACCCCCACCACACGAATACACCACGCACCTTCCCACACTGTAAATTTCACCCAAAACCCCACCTTCACCCCACGTAAATTCAAACCCCACAACCCTTTACCACACTGTAAACTAACACCACAAAACCCTTTTACCACACACCTTCCCACAAATGTAACTACACCACGCCCACACCACACTGTAAAACACCCCCCCACCTTCACCACACTGTAACTACAACCCCAAAACCTTCAAACCCCAAATGTAACTACACCCCACAAAACCCTTTACCAACCCGTAACTACACCACACCCTTCACCAACACCTTCACCACATGTAAACCCAAACCCCACAACCCTTTACCACACTGTAACTGGCAAACCCCAAACTTTTAAACCACACTTTTAACTACACAACCACCTTTTAAACCCACTTTTTCACCCCCCTGTAAATAAAACCACACCCTTCACCACCCCTGGGAATGCACCACAAAACCTTCCCCCCACACTGAACTACACCCCCACCATCCCAAAACCCGTAACTACACCACCAAAACCATCCCCCACACTGTAACTAAAACCACACACCTTCACCACACTGTAAATCACCACACACCTTCACCACACCAAAACCCTTTACCAACCCCTGTAACTTACCAACCCCAAAACCCCCTTTAAACCCCACGTAACTACACCACCACCCCTTTACCCCACACCAAACACCACACTGTAACTTTCACCACACACCTTACCACCTGTAACAAAACCCACACCTTCACCACACTGTAACTACACCCCCAAAACCTTTTACCACCACCATCCCACACGTAACTACACCCCCCACCTTCAAACCCCCACTGTAAAACCCCACCCCCCACCTTCACCACACCCTTTTAAACCCCACTGTAACTAAAACCCACAAAACCTTCACCACACTGTAACTACAAACCCCAACCCCCCTTTCCCCCACCCCCTTCACCCCACTGTAACTACACCACACCACCTTTTACCCAAAACTGTAACAAACCAAAAAAAAACCCCAAAACCTTCACCCCCACCACCTTCACCACAAATGGAAATAACCACACACCTTCACCACACTGTAAACTAAAAAACCACACACCTTCAAACCCCAACCTTTTACCACATGTAACTAAAAAACCCACCAAACCCTTTACCACCTTTAAAAACCAAACCCCACACCTTCCCACAAAACCATCACCACACTGTAACTACACCACACACCTTCCCCCACAACCCCCTTCAGCCCAAAACCCCTTTACCACACTGTAACCCAAAACCAAAACACCTTCACCACACTGTAAAATACAAACCCCAAAAAAACCCCTTTACCACACACCATCCCCCCAAATTTAAAACTACACCAAAAACCTTTTACCCCAACCCCCTTCACCACACTGTAAAATACCCACCCCCCTTCACCCCCACACCATCACCACACTTTTAACTACACCAAAACACCTTTACCACACACCTTCCCCGCACACACCCTTTACCCCACTTTTAAAATACACCCCCCACACCTTTACCAAAACTGTAACTACAAACCAAAACACCTTCCCCACAACACCATCACCCACCCGTAACTACCCACAAAACCTTCACCACAACCCTTCACCAAACTGTAAAATACACCACACACCTTCACCCCACTGTAACTACACCACACACCTTTTACCACACAAAACCCCCTCACCCCACTGTAAAATTAAAACCCCCCCCAAACCTTCCCCACTTAACTACACCAAAACACCTTAACCCCACACCTTCACCACACTGTAATAAAACCAACACACCTTCACCAACGAACTACAACCCCCACCCCTTCCCCCACAAAACCTTCACCACACGGGAACTAAAACCACAAAACCCTTCACCACACACCTTCACCAAAACTGTAAAAAACAAACCCCCACACCTTCACCACACTGTAACTACAAACCCCACACCTTCACTACACTGTAATACACCACCACCTTCACCACACTGTTAAATACACCACCCCACCTTCACCACCCCCTGTCACTACACCCACACCTTTACCCAAAACTGTAATTTCACCACACACCCTCACCCCCCCCTGTAATAAAAACCACACCAAAAACCCTTTAAACCCCACTGTAACCCCAAAACCCCACAACCCTTTTACCACATGTAACTACACCACCCCAAACCCTCCCCCACACTGTTCACTCACCACACACCTTCAAACACTGTTTAAAAACCCCCCCACACCTTCAACCCCATGTAAAATAAAACCACACACCCTTCAAACCCCAGTGTAAATACCCAACCCCCTTCACCACACTGTAACTAAACCCCAAAACCCACCCACACTGAAAAATACAAAAAAACACCATCACCCCAACCCGTAACTACACCACCACCCCTCACCACACTGTCACTTTCACCACACACCTTCACTACAAATGGTTAAATTCCCACACAAAACCCTTTACCCCCACTGTAACTACACCACACACCTTCAAACCCCAGTGTAATACAAACCCCCACCTTTACCACACGTAACTAAAACCCAACACCCTTTACCACACCCGTAAACAAAACCACACACCCAAAACCACACTGTCCCCTACACCCACACCTTCACTTTCCTGTAACTACACCCCACACCTTTTACCAAAACCCGTAACTACACCACAAAACCTTCACCCCATGTAACTACAACCCCACACCTTTCCCCCCACTGTAAAATACAAACCCCACACCATCACCAAAATGTAACTACCCCCCAAACCCCTCACCCCCCCCACTGTAAAATACACCCCACACCATCACCACACTGTCACTACCCCAAAAACCTTCACTACACTGTAAATTTCACCCACAAACCCTTTACCACACTGTCCCCTACAAACCCCACCCCCCAAATACACTGTAACTACACCACAACCCCCCCCTCACCCAAAACTGTAACTAAACCCCACCCTTCACCCAGTGTAACTACAAAACCCCACACCACAAACCCCCACCCCCACCACACTGTAACCCACAAACCCCAACCTTAAACCCCAAAATGTAACTTTAAACCCCCACACCTTCACACTGTTAAAATACAAACCCCACCCCCTCCCCAACACTGTAACACCCACACACCCTTTACCAAAACCCCGTAACTACACCCCACACCTTCACCCACACCCTTTACCACACACCTTTCACCACACTGTAAAATACACCACACCCCCTTAAACCCCAAAAACCCCCCCCCACACTGGAAAATACACCCCACACCTTCAAAACAACAAATTTACCACACTGTAACTACAAACCACACACCCTTCACTACACCCGTAACTACCCCAACACACCTTCACCACACTTAACTACACCACACACCCCTTAAACCACACACCTTCCCCTCACTGTAACTACACCACGCCCTTACCACACTGTAACCACACCACACACCTTTTACCACACACCTTCCCCACACTGTAACTAACCCCCCACCTTCAAACCCCCCCCTGTAACTACCACCACCCCATAAACCCCACTGTAAAATAACACCACACACCTTTTACCACACTGTAACTACACCACACACCTTCACCCCACTGTAAAATAAAAACCCCCACATATCACCAACACCTTCACCATACACCTTCCAAACCCCACTGTAAAAAAAACCACACAAACCTTTACCACACTGTAACTACAAACCCCACACCTTCACCACAAATGTAAATACACCACACAAACCTTTACCACACCTTGGTTTAAAATAAACCACACAAACCTTTTACCCCCGGGAGCTACACCCCACACCTTCACCAACTGAAAATACACCCCCACACCCTTCACCACATACCCTTCACCACACACCTTCACCACAATGCAACTACTCCCCACTGAAATACAACCCCCACCCTTTAGCACACACCTTTACCACACTGTTTAAATACACCCCCACAAACCCTTTACCCACACCCCTTCCCCCACCAAATGTAAACTACAAAAACACCCATCACCACACCCGTAAAACACAAAGCACACCCTCACCACACTGTAACTAACCCACACACCCCTCAACCCCAAACACCACACCACACTGTAATTCAAAACCCCACACCCTCCCCCAAAAATGTAAAATACACCACACAACCCTCACCACAAAAACCCCTTTACCACACTGTAACTAAACCCTACCCATCACCCCACATTTCAAACCCCAAATGTAAAAACTAAAACCACACACCAACCACACTGTAAATACAAAACCCCCAAAAACCATCACCAACACTGTAAGTACAACCACCAAACCTTTTTACCCACACCTTACCAAAACACCATCACCACACTGAACTACACCATAAAACCATCCCCCCAAACCCCACCCTTTTACCACACTGTAAAATACACCACACACCTTTACCACACTGTAACTACTCCACACACCTTCACCACACATCATTCACCACACGAAAAAATACAACCCCCACACCTTCCCCCACACACTTTTACCAAACACTGTAACTACACCACACCCTTCCCCCAAACACCTTCACCCACACTGTAACTACACCACACACCATCACCACACTTTTAAACCCACCCCTTCCACCCCCACTTCATCACCACACTTAATAAAACCCCACCCTTTACCACACACCTTCACCACACACCTTCACCACACTGTTTTAAATACACCACACACCTTCACCACACTGTAATACACCACAAAACCCAAACACCACACTGTAACTACACCACCCACCTTCACCACACTGTAAAAACAAACCCCACCCCTTCACCACACTGTAAACTAAAAACCACAAAACCCTTTCCCCCACTGTAACTAAAACCACACCCTTCAAACCCCACTGTAACTACACCACACACCCTTTACCCCCACTGTAACTACACCACAAAACCCTTTAAACCCCACCCCCTTCACCACACGTAACTACACCAAAAACACCTTCACCACACAAAACACCAAGCAAACCCTTCCCCCACACTGTAAGTAAACCACACCCTTTTACCACACTGTAACTCACCAAAAAACACCTTCACCATACAACATCCCCCATACACCTTCCCCCACACTGTAAGTACCCCCACACGCCTTCACCCCCACACCTTTTACCACACACCTTACCCAACCCCTTACCACCCCATCACCACACACCTTCACCACACACCTTCCAACCCCACACCATCACCCCAAAACACCATCACCACACACCCCTTCACCACAAAACCTTTTACCCCCACACCCCTTTACCCACACACCTTCACCCACACCATCACCCCACACCTTTTACCACACACCTTCACCCCAAAAACCATCACCCCACACCATCACACACACCCTTTAAACCCCACACCTTTCACCACACAAAAACCCTTTACCCACACCACACCCCACACCCTCAAACCCCAAACCTTCCCCCACACCCCCTTCACCACACACCATCACCACACCCCATCACCACACACCTTCACCCACACCTTCACCACACAAACCCTCACCACACACCTTCACCAACCCCACTATCACCACAACCTTTTACCACACCCCCATCACCACAAAACCATCACCACACAACCTTTTCCCACACCTTCACCACACAAACCCTCAAACACACCATCACCAAACACCCTCACCACACCCCCATCACCACACACCATCAAACCCCACACCATCCCCCACACAAACCCTCCCACCAACCATCACCAAACACCCTCACCACACACCCTCCCCCACACACCTTCCACCCCCACAAACCCTTTTACCACACCCCATCAAAACACCCCCATCACCACACCCATCACCACCACCATCAAAACACACCTTCACCCCCAAAACCTTCACCACACACCTTCCCCCACACACCTTCACCCAAAAACCTTTACCACACACCATCCCCCAAACACACCTTCACCACACCCCCTTCACCCCCAAAACCCCCATCACCACCCCACCATCACCACAACCCCCTTTACCCACACAAACCCTCACCAAAACACCCAACCAAAACACCTTACCCACCCCCTTCCCACACACCCCTCACCACACACCATCCCCCACACACCATTACCACACACCCTCCCACACACCATCACCACACACCAATTTACCACACACCCTCACCCACACCCTTTAAACCCCTCACCTTCCCCCACACACCATCACCCACAACCCTCACCACACCCCTTTAAACCCCACAAACCCTTACCACAAACCCAAACACCACCCCACCTTCACCACACACCATCACCAAAACCCCCCTCAAACCCCACACCATCACCACACAACCATCACCCCACACCATCACCCCACACCTTCACCACACACCATCACCACACACCATCACCACACACCATCACCACACACCATCACCACACACCATCACCACACAGTGCCGATGTTGCCAGTGTAAATTTATGCATCTTTACCTCTTCCACATCACCCCCCCAGGCGCTGTATAATCCTACGGGTTTTGCGCTTCCCTTTTATTATAATAATAATAATAATACTAATAATAATAATAATAATAATAATAATAATAATAATAATAATAATAATAATAATAATAATAATAATAATAATAATAATAATAATAATAATAATAATAATCTACTTCAGGTATTCCGAGCATAAACAGTATCTGACGACGGCACAGAAGATCAAGGAAATGATCTCCCGCAACACCCGTCTCTGGAGCACCTGCAGTACCAAGGAGTGGGGAGACGCACTCTGCTTCAACGATGTCTTCCTGAAGGAGGCCTGCCAACTCTTCCCTTGGGCCACCATGAAGATCGTCAGACTTCGACTGAAGTTTCTTCGGCCCCTGTTGGAGGATGAGAACTTGAACGTCCGCATCGTCTTCCTGGTGAGGGACCCTAGAGGCGTTATGAACTCCCGCACCGACACCGTCAAGTGGTGCACCGCTCCAGACTGTAGTGACCCCAAGGCTCTCTGTACAGATATGGAGGATGACCTCGAAGCAGCTCTCCAACTGCAGAAAGACTTCCCGGGGAAGCTGTACATTCTCAGGTACGAGGACATGTCCCTCAACCCGGTCAATAAGACTCGTGAGTTACTAGACTACACTGGACTAGATTTTGATGCCAAGATGGAGGAATTCCTAGATTCACATACAACTAAGAACCTGGACAAGCCCTGGAGCACCTCCAGAGAATCCAAGACCCGAGTGACTTACTGGGTGTCGAAGCTGTCTTCAATCAAGCTTAAAGCTGTGCAGGGCGCGTGTGATCATGTCATGAAACGCTTCGGGTATTTACCCATAAGTTCCAACAAAAATATTACTGTAGACAGTATACTAGGACCACTTATGTTGACCTAGCCTTAAATAAACTAGGACCACTTATGTTGTCTAAGCCTTAGTGTGGAAAAAAATATTCGATACGATATCCACAGTTAAGGTGTTACTTTGTCAGTCTCAGTATTTAATGTGATGAAGTTTGTGAAGACTAATATAATATATTTTTGTATAGATTAATTGTAATGAGTGACAATTGAAGTACAGTGGTGAACTTGGAGTAATATTCCAGATATACGATAATTCAAGGCTGTGACACAAATATATTTTGGATAATATTAATAATGCTTGATAAGGACTGGGTGCAAGTGTGGTGAGGTGCAAGCGAGTTGTAAATTATTTGTGAACGAGTTTACTGCAGCTCCTCCCACTTTGAAGCCTATTTCCAGCTGCGAGTCGTGAGACAGGTATCCCAGCTGGAGTACACCACGTACACATCAGGTACACACTTGGAGCACAGCTGGGACACAGCTGGGGCGGGCCCAGGAAGTGTTTAGGGTTTCATCCCTACCAGTACCTAGGGAGAGTGGACCATGCTACCAGCACCCTAGGAAGGTGGATCATCCAACCAGTACCCCAGGAGGGTGGACCATCCTACAGTACCCCTGGGGGAAGGTCTGGGATAGCCCCGGGGTTGCTTGTTTTTTTCAATTCTTAAGTTTAAAATGTCCATAAATATATATTTCTATACTCGAAGCAGTGCTAGCAATTTAACTATTACTAACAATTTAACTAGTTCTAATAATTTAACTTGTGCTAACAATTTAACTAGCCCTAACAATTTAACTAGCCCTAACAATTTAACTAGCCCTAACAATTTAACTAGCCCTAACAATTTAACTAGCCCTAACAATTTAACTAGCCCTAACAATTTAACTAGCCCTAACAATTTAACTAGCCCTAACAATTTAACTAGCCCTAACAATTTAACTAGCCCTAACAATTTAAGTGCTAAAAATTTAACTAGTACTAATAATTTAACTAATACTAACAGTTTAACTAGCACTAACAGTTTAACTAATACATACTAACAATCAACGCAAATCAAAAGGATTTTATTTATAGATAACTAAATAAGTACACGTACGCTCTTCTAACTGTAAATAGGCCGACGTAAAATGAATGTAATTGGGTATCTTGATCAAAATGGTAGAAAATTAAAAAAAAATCCGTATAGCATACAAACATACACTCAGCTTGAGTTATTCAAGCATCATTGTTAAGCTTTGTTAAGTCTCTCAGAGGATGTATACACTGGGAGGTGTATTTCAGTGTGTGTGTATGTATACACTGCGGGCTCGCTTTTGTCTCATTTTTTCTTAAGGATTTATGTATTTTTGTTCGGCTGTGCAGCCTTAATGACCCTCGTGTAGTGATAGGCTTGAAATGCCGTTAATTAAGGAACCAACCAGTGGATTCTGATCTACAGGATTAGTAAAATGGTTCACTAACTCCGTTCATCTCAGCTAATATGTCACAGTGGATGTGAGAAGTGGTAGTCAAGCTGTCTACCTGCTTTAAGCAGACAGGTAGTCGTCCCCACCGATACACTGACAGGCTAAGTGACTGATATCAGTAGACTAAGTTGATTAATCAGACCCATGTCATTATACCTCAGTAAGGATGTCATTATACCTCACTAAGGATGTCATTATACCTCAGCAAGTATGTCATTATTCCTTGGTGGAAAATAAATACAAATGCAGTATTATGCATACCTTTATTGACTACGTTTCGCTCACATGGTGGGTTTTATCAAGTCACAAATAGATCTACCTAGAGAGTCAGGTGGAGAATGTTAGGTAGGTTGGATCTGTGAGGAACCTGCCCGAGACGGGCGGGTGTCTTCTGCCCTGGCAATGACTTTTGTGTCTTTATAGCTGACTAAATGCGTGTGGAAATTTCTGTGTAGAACGCAGGCGTTCCTTAAATCGTCCGTTCTGGCTGCGTATTGGAGTCCTGATTATTATTATAATCAAAAAGAAGCGCTAAGCCACAAGGACTATACAGCGAATTGGAGTTCTGAAATACGTGTCTGGAGGTCTCTGGCTCTCTCGCCCATGTATAATTGGTTGCAGTCGTTGCAAGGGATTATGTATACCCCTGCAGAGGATTGAACCTTGTGGTGTCTATTACTGGTGACGTTCTTGAGGGTGTGGATGTAGAGGTAACACTTAAAATGAGGTATTGGATAAGATGTTAGAAACGTGTTTGGCAACGGAATTGGTGGAGAGGACTATGTATCTTCTCTCGGAAGTATCTTGTCTGGGTGAGATATTATGTGCCTGGCGTCTGCAGTCTCGAATGAACCGACGAGGATTTCAACATTCACACTTGCCCGTCCAGTGTAGGTTCGTCACAAACCCAACATTCTCCACCTGACTCTCCACCTGACTCTCCACCTGACTCTCCACCTGACTCTCCACCTGACTCTCCACTTGACTCTCCACTTGACTCTCCACCCTACATATACTCTTGTACTTCTTAACCCAGGTAGATCTGTTTGTGACTTGATAAAGCCAACCGTGTGGGCGAAACGTAGTTAATAATGGATCGCATTATACTGCATTTGTCTATATTTGTCCATCGTGTCGGTATTTTCTACCATTTATCTCCATGCATCATTATACATTATTAAGAATGTCTCTAGAAATATATATTTGACATTAGACATAATTCTGGTTCACGTACATGACATTATGCATTAACGCAGCTATAGGAAGTAACCACGTCACTTTCACTCGGTAAACACGTCACTTTCACTGGGTAAATGCGCCACTATCATTCTAAAGCACACAGTTCTGTGCCTGCAGTATAGTCGCTGTCATCTTAAAAATCCCTTGTCAAGAACTTCTTGTAATTGCTGCCAGAGGAGCACCATGGCTGAGTGTACATCCGAACCGACCGAAACGTCGTCGTAAGCTCCTCTCTCCTATGTGCGGGTTATTTGTGTATTGTTCCAGTCATGGTATTGTGCCTTTTTGTTATTTAGTTGAGTGCACTTGTTGTGTTCACTAGGTGAGTGCACTTGTTGTGTTCACTAGGTGAGTGCACTTGTTGTGTTCACTAGGTGAGTGCACTTGTTGTGTTCACTAGGTGAGTGCACTTGTTGTGTTCACTAGGTGATTGCACTTGTTGTGTTCACTAGGTGAGTGCACTTGTTGTGTTCAATAGGTGAGTGCACTTTGTTGTGTTCACTAGGTGAGTGCACTTGTTGTGGGTTTACTAGGTGAGTGCACTTGTTGTGTTCACTAGGTGAGTACACTTGTTGTGTTCACTAGGTGAGTGCACTTGTTGTGTTCACTAGGTGAGTACACTTGTTGTGTTCACTAGGTGAGTGCACTTGTTGTGTTCACTAGGTGAGCGCACTTGTTGTGTTCACTAGGTGAGTACACTTGTTGTGTTCACTAGGTGAGTGCACTTGTTGTGTTCACTAGGTGAGTGCACTTGTTGTGTTCACTAGGTGAGTGCACTTGTTGTGTTCACTAGGTGAGTGCACTTGTTTGTGTTCACTAGGTGATACACTTGTTGTGTTCACAAGGTGATACACTTGTTGTGTTCACTAGGTGAGTGCACTTGTGTTCACTAGGTGAGTGCACTTGTTGTGTTCACTAGGTGAGTGCACTTGTTGTGTTCACTAGGTGAGTGCACTTGTTGTGTTCACTAGGTGAGTGCACTTGTTGTGTTCACTAGGTGAGTGCGCATGTGTTCGCTGCGTGATTGCACTTGTGTTCACTAGGTGAGTGCACTTGCTGTGTTCACTAGGTGAGTGCACTTGTTGTGTTCACTAGGTGAGTGCACTTGTTGTGTTCACTAGGTGAGTGCACTTGTTGTGTTCACTAGGTGAGTGCACTTGTGTTCACTAGGTGAGTGCACTTGTTGTGTTCACTAGGTGAGTGCACTTGTTGTGTTCACAAAGGTAAGTGCCTTGTTGTGTTTTCTAGGTGAGGGGCACTTGTTGTGTTCACTAGGTGAGTGCACATGTGTTCACTAGGTGACTGCACTTGTTGTGTTCACTAAGTGAGTGCACATGTGTTCACTGGGTGAGTGCACTTGTGTTCACTAGGTGAGTGCACTTGTTGTGTTCACTAGGTGAGTGCACATGTGTTCACTGGGTGAGTGCACTTGTGTTCACTAGGTGAGTGCACTTGTTGTGTTCACTAGGTGAGGGGCAAATTGTTTTTGTTCACTAGGTGAGTGCACTTGTTGTGTTCACTAGGTGAGTGCACTTGTTGTGTTCACTAGGTGAGTGCACTTGTGTTCACTAGGTGATTGCACTTGTTGTGTTCACTAGGTGAGTGCACTTTTTGTTTACTGGGTGAGTGCACTTGTGTTCAAATAGGTGAATGCACTTGTGTTCACTAGTGAGTGCACTTGTGTTCACTAGGTGAGTGCACTTGTGTTCACTAGGTGAGTGCACTTGTTGTGTTCACTAGGTGAGTGCACTTGTTGTGTTCACTAGGTGAGTGCACTTGTGTTCACTAGGTGAGTGCACTTGTTGTGTTCACTAGGTGAGTGCACTTGTTGTGTTCACTAGGTGAGTGCACTTGTTGTGTTCACTAGGTGAGTGCACTTGTGTTCACTAGGTGAATGCACTTGTGCTCACTAGGTGAGTGCACTTGTGTTTACTGGGTGAGTGCACTTGTGTTCACTAGGTGAATGCACTTGTGTTCACTAGGTGAGTGCACTTGTGTTCACTAGGTGAGTGCACTTGTTGTGTTCACTAGGTGAGTGCACTTGTTGTGTTCACTAGGTGAGTGCACTTGTGTTCACTAGGTGAATGCACTTGTGTTCACTAGGTGAATGCACTTGTGTTCACTAGGTGAGTGCACTTGTGTTCACTGGGTGAGTGCACTTGTGTTCACTGGGTGAGTGCATTGTGTTCACTAGGGGGAAAGCACTTGTGTTCACTAGGTGAGTGCACTTGTGTTCACTAGGTGAGTGACTTGTGTTCACTGGGTGAGTGCACTTGTGTTCACAGGTGAATGCACTTGTGTTCACTAGGTGAGTGCACTGTGTTCACTGGGTGAGTGCACTTGTGTTCACTGGGTGAGTGCACTTTGTTCACTAGGGGAGTGCAAATTGTGTTCACTGGGTGAGTGCACTTGGTTCACTAGGTGAATGCACTTGTGTTCACTAGGTGATGCACTTGTGTTCACTGGGTGAGTGCACTTGTGTTCACTAGGTGAGTGCACTTGTGTTCACTAGGTGAGTGCACTTGTGTTCACTGGTGAGTGCACTTGTGTTCACTAGGTGAATGCACTTGTGTTCACTAGGTGAGTGCACTTGTGTTCACTGGGTGAGTGCACTTGTGTTCACTAGGTGAATGCACTTGTGTTCACTAGGTGAGTGCACTTGTGTTCACTGGGTGAGTGCACTTGTGTTCACTGGGTGAGTGCACTTGTGTTCACTGGGTGAGTGCACTTGTGTTCACTAGGTGAATGCACTTGTGTTCACTAGGTGAGTGCACTTGTGTTCACTGGGTGAGTGCACTTGTGTTCACTAGGTGAGTGCACTTGTGTTCACTGGGTGAGTGCACTTGTGTTCACTAGGGGAATGCACTTTTGTTAAATAGGGGAGTGCACTTGTGTTCACTTTGGTGAGTGCACTTGTGTTCACTGGGTGAGTGCACTTGTGTTCACTAGGTGAATGCACTTGTGTTCACTAGGTGGTTTCACTTGTGTTCACTGGGTGAGTGCACTTTGTTCACTAGGTGAATGCACTTGTGTTCACTAGGTGAGTGCACTTGTGTTTCACTGGGTGAGTGCACTTGTGTTCACTAGGTGGGGAAAGCACTTGTGTTCACTAGGTGAGTGCACTTGTGTTCACTGGGTAGTGCACTTGTGTTCACTGGGTGAGTGCACTTGTGTTCACTGGGTGAGTGCACTTTTGTTCACTAGGTGAATGCACTTGTGTTCACTAGGTGAAATGCACTTGTGTTCACGGGTGAGTGCACTGTGTTCACTAGGTGAGTGAAATTGTGTTCACTTGGTGAGTGCACTTTGTGTTCACTAGGGGAATGCACTTGTGTTCACTAGGTGAGTGCACTTGTGTTCACTAGGTGAGTGCACTTGTGTTCACTGGGTGAGTGCACTTGTGTTCACTAGGTGAATGCACTTGTGTTCACTAGGTGAGTGCACTTGTGTTCACTGGGTGAGTGCACTTGTGTTCACTGGGTGAGTGCACTTGTGTTCACTGGGTGAGTGCACTTGTGTTCACTAGGTGAGAGCACTTGTGTTCACTGGGTGAGTGCACTTGTGTTCACTGGGTGAGTGCACTTGTGTTCACTAGGTGAGTGCACTTGTGTTCACTTGGTGAGTGCACTTGTGTTCACTAGGTGAGTGCACATGTGTTCACTGGTGGTGCACTTTTTGTTCACTAGGTGAGTGCACTTGTTGTGTTCACTAGGTGAGTGCACTTGTTGTGTTCACTAGGTGAGTGCACTTGTTGTGTTCACTAGGTGAGTGCACTTGTTGTGTTCACTAGGTGAGTGCACTTGTGTTCAAATAGGTGAATGCACTTGTGTTCACTAGGGAGTGCACTTGTGTTTTACTGGTGAGTGCACTTGTGTTCACTAGGTGAATGCACTTGTGTTCACTAGGTGAGTGCACTTTTTGTTTTACTAGGTGAGTGCACTGTGTTCACAGGTGAGTGCACTTGTTGTGTTCACTAGGTGAGTGCACTTGTTGTTTCACTAGGTGAGTGCACTTGTTGTGTTCACTAGGTGAGTGCACTTGTTGTGTTCACTAGGTGAGTGCACTTGTTGTGTTCACTAGGTGAGTGCACTTGTTGTGTTCACTAGGTGAGTGCACTTGTGTTCACTAGGTGAATGCACTTGTGCTCACTAGGTGAGTGCACTTGTGTTTACTGGGTGAGTGCACTTGTGTTCACTAGGTGAATGCACTTGTGTTCACTAGGTGAGTGCACTTGTGTTCACTAGGTGAGTGCACTTGTTGTGTTCACTAGGGGATGCACTTGTTTGTGTTCACTAGGTGAGTGCACTTGTGTTCACTAGGGGAATGCACCCTTTTGTTCACTAGGGGAATGCACTTGTGTTCACTAGGTGAGTGCACTTGTTTCACTGGGGGAGTGCACTTGTGTTCACTGGGTGAGTGCACTTGTGTTCACTAGGGGAATGCACTTGTGTTCACTAGGGGGAGTGCAAATTGTGTTTCACTAGGTGAGTGCACTTGTGTTCACTGGGTGAGTGCACTTTTGTTCACTAGGTGAATGCACTTGTGTTCAAATAGGTGAGTGCACTTGTGTTCACTGGGTGAGTGCACTTGTGTTCACTGGGTGAGTGCACTTGTGTTCACTAGGTGATGCACTTGTGTTCACTGGGTGAGTGCACTTTTGTTCACTAGGGAATGCACTTGTGTTCACTAGGTGAGTGCACTTGTGTTCACTGGGTGAGTGCACTTTTGTTCACTAGTGAATGCACTTGTGTTCACTAGGTTTAGTGCACTTGTGTTCACTGGGGGAGTGCACTTGTGTTCAAATAGGTGAATGCACTTGTGTTCACTAGTGAGTGCAATTTGGTTTCACTGGGTGAGTGCACTTGTGTTCACTAGGTGAATGCACTTGGGGTTCACTAGGTGAGTGCACTTGTGTTCACTGGGGGAGTGCACTTGTGTTTCACTGGGTGAGTGCACTTGTGTTCACTGGGTGAGTGCACTTGTGTTCAATAGGTGAATGCACTTGTGTTCACTAGGTGAGTGCACTTGTGTTCACTGGGTGAGTGCACTTGTGTTCACTAAAGGGGAGTGCACTTGTGTTCACTGGGGGGTGCACTTGTGTTCACTAGGGGAATGCACTTGTGTTCACTAGGTGAGTGCACTTGTGTTCACTAGGTGAGTGCACTTGTGTTCACTGGGTGAGTGCACTTGTGTTCACTAGGTGAATGCACTTGTGTTCACTAGGTGAGTGCACTTGTGTTCACTGGGTGAGTGCACTTGTGTTCACTAGGTGAATGCACTTGTGTTCACTAGGTGAGTGCACTTGTGTTCACTGGGTGAGTGCACTTGTGGTTCACTAGGTGAATGCACTTTGTTCACTAGGTGAGTGCACTTTTGTTTTACTGGGTGAGTGCACTTGTGTTCACGGTGAGTGCACTTGTGTTCACTGGGGGAGTGCCCCTTGTGTTCACTAGGTGAATGCACTTGTGTTCACTAGGTGAGTGCACTTGTGTTCACTGGGTGAGTGCACTTGTGTTCACTAGGTGAGTGCACTTGTGTTCACTTGGTGAGTGCACTTGTGTTCACTAGGGGAATGCACTTGTGTTCACTAGGTGAGTGCACTTGTGTTCACTAGGTGAGTGCACTTGTGTTCACTGGGTGAGTGCACTTGTGTTTTACTAGGTGAATGCACTTGTGTTCACTAGGTGAGTGCACTTGTGTTCACTGGGTGAGTGCACTTGTGTTCCCCTGGGTGAGTGCACTTGTGTTCACTGGGTGAGTGCACTTGTTTTTCACTAGGTGAGAGCACTTGTGTTCACTGGGTGAGTGCACTTGTGTTCACTGGGTGAGTGCACTTGTGTTCACTAGGTGAGTGCACTTGTGTTCACTGGGTGAGTGCACTTGTGTTCACTAGGTAGTGCACTTGTGTTCACTGGGTGAGTGCACTTGTGTTCCACTAGGTGAGTGCACTTGTGTTCACTAGGTGAATGCACTTGTGTTCACTAGGTGAGTGCACTTGTTTCACTAGGTGAGTGCACTTGTGTTCACTGGGAGTGCACTTGTGTTCACTGGGTGATGCACTTGTGTTTACTAGGTGAGTGCACTTGTGTTCACTGGGTGAGTGCACTTGTGTTCACTAGGTGAGTGCACTGTGTTCACTGGGGGAGTGGGACTTGTGTTCACTAGGTGAGTGCACTTGTGTTCACTAGGTGAATGCACTTGTGTTCACTAGGTGAGTGCACTTGTGTTCACTGGGTGAGTGCACTTGTGTTCACTAGGTGAAGCACTTGTGTTCACTAGGTGAGTGCACTTGTGTTCACTGGGTGGTGCACTTGTGTTCACTGGGTGAGTGCACTTGTGTTCACTGGGTGAGTGCACTTGTGTTCACTGGGTGAGTGCACTTGTGTTCACTAGGTTTAGTGCACTTGTGTTTTACTAGGTTTAGTGCACTTGTGTTCACTGGGTGAGTGCACTTGTGTTCACTAGGTGAGTGCACTTGTGTTCACTGGGTGAGTGCACTTGTGTTCACTAGGTGAGTGCACTTGTGTTCACTAGGTGAGTGCACTTGCTGTGTTCACTTTGGTGAGTGCACTTGTGTTCAAATAGGTGAGTGCACTTGCTGTGTTCACTAGGTGAGTGCAAATTGTGTTCACTAGGTGAGTGCACTTGCTGTGTTCACTAGGTGAGTGCACTTGTGTTCACTAGGTGAGTGCACTTGCTGTGTTCACTAGGTGAGTGCACTTGTGTTCACTAGGTGAGTGCACTTGCTGTGTTCACTAGGTGAGTGCACCCTTTTGTTCACTGGTGAGTGCACTTGTGTTCACTGGGTGAGTGCACTTGTGTTCACTAGGTGAGTGCACTTGTGTTCACTAGGTGAGTGCACTTGTGTTCACTGGGTGAGTGCACTTGTGTTCACTAGGTGAGTGCACTTGTGTTCACTGGGTGAGTGCACTTGTGTTCACTAGGTGAATGCACTTGTGTTCACTAGGTGAGTGCACTTGTGTTCACTGGGTGAGTGCACTTGTGTTCACTGGGTGAGTGCACTTGCTGTGTTCACTAGGTGAGTGCACTTGTGTTCACTGGGTGAGTGCACTTGTGTTCACTGGGTGAGTGCACTTGTGTTCACTAGGTGAATGCACTTGTGTTCACTAGGTGAGTGCACTTGTGTTCACTGGGTGAGTGCACTTGTGTTCACTAGGTGAGTGCACTTGTGTTCACTGGGTGAGTGCACTTGTGTTCACTAGGTGAGTGCACTTGTGTTCACTAGGTGAGTTCACTTGCTGTGTTCACTAGGTGAGTGCACTTGTGTTCACTGGACTAGTTTGAATGGTACAGTTTGTGTCACTGAGAGAACAACAAACTTCAAAATGTCTACGGTACTTGCTGGATTTATTCCAGTCATGGAAATCTTAGGCTTCAGCAACTACATCGGAGGCGACATACCTGGAGTATACCTGTAGAGGGTTTCGGGGGTCAACGTCCCCGCGGCCCGGCCTGAGACCAGGCCTCGTGGTGGATCAGGGTCTGATCAACTAGGCTGTTACTGCTGGCCACACGCCTGGCTGGTCAGGTACTGACTTACGGAAGTAGTCTACCATCTTTAATGACCAGCACGAGCGGTGAAGACCTCAATATCAGCACATGTGTACGACATCAGCTGACGAAATGTTGTGCTGACATCATCCACACCACATAACAGTGGTCCAGGGAGGACCCAGTCCTTGCATAACGTCTCCAGATTGTGACTTCTTTATGTGGTGTCCAGAATGAAAAATGTAAATTATAATAACTGGTGTGTGTGTGTACTTACCTGTTGTTGCAGGGGTCGAGTCACAGCTCCTGGTGTGTGTGTGTGTGTGTGTGTGTGTGTGTGTGTGTGTGTGTGTGTGTGTGTTATGGCTTGTTCATTAAAATCTATCGTTACATAAAGCAGCAGACTACAATGTGATAGCAGTGATATTATTAATGTCATTAGTTCCTGTTACAACGTACAGCGTCTAAATACAGTAGATGTTCCTGATACAGTGCCTTAATAGATCTTCCTGATACAGTGATTTAATAGATCTTCTTGATACAGTACCTTAATAGCTTTTCCTGATAGAGTGTACTAATAGTTCTTCCTGATACAGTGTCTAAATAGATTTTCCTGATGCAGTGTCCTAATAGATCTTCCTGATACAGTACCTTAATAGATATTCCTGATACAGTGTCTAAATAGATTTTCCTGATACAGTGCCCTAATAGATCTTCCCGATACAATGTCTTAATAGATCTTCCTGATACAGTGTCTTAATAATGTAAATCTGATAATGTAAATCTGCGTCAAGATATAATGTTGTGTCAGCAAAGGTTCACGCTGTATGATGATAGGTTGAGTGTCTTACCACAGGCTGATACTTTAATTAATTCTCAATGCAATAACTTATAGATGTTAGAACTCCGTCGTTCCTAGCTACACAACTATTCTCACGTGTTGATAGATTATATTCTATGTTAATAGACTAAGATTAATGTTAATAGATCATGTTATGTGTTAATAGACTAGGTTACGTCTGAATAGATTATGTTACGTTTTAATAGACTATGTTACGTGTTAATAGACTATGTTACGGCTTGATAGACTGTGTTACGTCTTAATAGACTGTGCTACGTCTTAATAGACTGTGTTACGTCTTAATATACTATGTTACGTGTTAGACTATGTTACGTCTTGATAGCTATGTTACGTCTTAATATATTAATTTAATTTTTTATAGACTATATTTGATCATAATAGACCATGTTCTATATCAATAGATTGTCTATCTTAACCTGTTGTTTTTTCAGTAATCTGCAACTAAATTCAGATAGATACGCGAATGCTTTTATATGGTGAATTTTATTATTAAAGATTCGCGGGTATTCTCCCGGCCCGGGCCTTTTCCAAGTGGTGGCCCGGCCTTGGCTCCTGCTTTAGGGAGTGTCTGAGACCTAAGTCTCCCATGGGAGGAGGCACAAGTACCCCCTCATCTTTGGGACCAACAGTCCCCAGGCCTAGCTTCTCGTAGGGAGAAGCTAGACCTCTCTGGTCTGCCATCCCCGCCCCAAGGGGGCTAATGGGAATGACAGCTCTGAGAGCTGCAAGTTCGGGCTCAGGCACCTACCCTACCCTAAAAGGGTTGGGCATGGTGTCGATGATGGAGAATTTGCCACCTTAGCACATACATCAACAATTTTTTTTTCCCAAGATTAAAAAAAAAATCCATGAGCACAATATCTCCCGAAATTAAATAAAAAATATTGAAAATCACGAATTTTAAATAATGTTAAATATTGCTATTAATTTTGAAATTAAGGTGGGTAAGTTAGGAATAAGTTTAGCAAGATTAGTAACGATTGCTAAGTTAACTAAGCTAAATTACGGGTAACTTAAGTAAGATTAGTAAAGGGGTAACTTAAGTAAGATTAGTAAAGGGGTAACTTAAGTAAGATTGTTAAAGGGGTAACTTAAGTAAGGTTAGTTAAGGGGGAAAATTAAGTAAGGTTAAGGTTTTAAGGGGGGAACTTAAGTAAGATTAATAAAGGGGAAATTAAGTAAGGTTAGTTTTAAGGGGGAAAATTAAGTAAGATTATTTAAAAGGGGGAAATTAAGTAAGGTTAGTTTTAAAGGGAATTTTAAATACCAAAAAGGGTTTGTTAAGGGGGGAAAAAAAGGTTAGTTAAGGGGTAACTTTAAGGTTTTTAAAGGGTTTGTTAAGGGGGAACTTAAATAAAGTAATTAAAAGGGGGAAAATTTAAAAAGGTTTGTTAAGGGGAACTTAAGTAAGGTTTTTAAGGGGGAACCTTTAAATAAGGTTAGTTTTAAAGGGGAACCAAAAAGAAAAAAATTTTTAAATGGGTAATTTAAAAAGGTTAGTTTTAAAGGGGGAACCTAAGTATGGTTTGTTAAGGGGGGGAAATTAAGTAAGAATTTGTTAAGGGGAAAAAAATTTTGTAAGGTTTTAAATTTAAAGGGGGAACTTTATTTAAAGGGTTTGTTTAAAAGGGGGTAAAATTAAGAAAAAGGGTTTGTTAAGGGGTAACTTTAATAAGGTTTTGTTTAAAAGGGGAACTTTTTTGTAAGGTTTGTTAAGGGTAATTAAGGGGTTTGGTTTTAAAGGGGGAAATTTTTGTAAGGTTAGATAAGGGGTAAATTAAGAAAGCTTAGTTAAGGAGGGAACTTAAGTAAGGTCATTAAGGGATAACTTAAATAAGGTTAGTTTTAAGGGGGGGGGGGTTTTGTAAGGGTTTGATACGGGGTAATTTTTAAATAAGGTCAGTTAAGGGGTAAAATTAAGTAAGATTATTAAAAGGGCCAACTTTTTTAAAGGGAAATAAAGGGGAACTTAAGTAACGTTAAATTAAGGGACAAAAATCAGTAAGATTAGTTTGGGGATTTCTAATTAAGCTAAATTAAAGAAAAATTTCCCCAGTGGAGGTTTAAAAATTATGTTAAGGGGCTTTAAAAGACATTTTTTATTGGTGAAAAAAACGAGTTCAGGAGAGAATGACCCCCAGTCACCCCCAGGGGGCATAAACCCCCCCCCCCTCAGCTGGGGCCCCTTTTGTCCACCCCCAAGGGGGAGGGATAACCTCAGCCGGGGACCGTCACCCCCAGGGGTGCATAAAACCTCACTGAGGGTCCAGTCACCCCCAGGGGGGGGGGGGGCAAACACCTCAGTGGGGTTCCCGTTCCCCCCCCAGGGGTTTCCAAAACACCTCGCTGAGGGTCCAGTCCCCCCCCAGGGGGGCAAAACAAACCCAGCTGGGGGTCAGTCACCCCCCAGGGGGGCTACACCTCAGCTGGGGACCCAGTTTTACCCCCCGGGGGGGCATACACCTCGCTGGGGCTCCAGTCACCCCCAAGGGTGCATACACCTCGCTGGGGGTCCAGTCACCCCCCAGGGGTGCATAACCCAAGGGTGGGGCTCCGTCACCCCCAAGGGGGGTTTCATACACCTCAGTGAGGTCCAGTCACCCCCAGGGGTGCATACACCTCCCCCGCTGAGGCTCCAGTCACCCCCAGGGGTCAAAACACCCAGCAGGGGCTCCAGTCAACCCCCCGGGGGCAAAACCCTCAGCGGGAACCCCCGGGCACCCCCAGGGGTGTTAAAACCCCAGCTGGGACTCCGTCACCCCCAGGGGTGGGATACACCTCACCCGGGGCTCCCCGTCACCCCCCGGGGTGCCCTACACCTTTAAAATGAGGGTCCAGTCACCCCCCAGGGGTTTCATACCCTCAGTTGGGGGGGCCGGGCACCCCCAGGGGGGAAAACACCTCAAACTGAGGCTTCCAGTCACCCCCCGGGGTGATAAAAATCAGCGGGGGCTCCTAACCCCCGGGGGGGGGGGCATTTAAAACCCCAGCTGGGGCTTTCCCGTCACCCCCAGGGGGGCATAAAACCTCAGCTGGGGTCCATTTACCCCCAGGGTTTCATACCCCCTCAGTGGGGCTTCCCGTCCCCCCCCAGGGGGTCCAAAAAAACCTCAGTGGGGGCTCCTCCACCCCCGGGGGCCCTACACCCAGTTTGGGCCCAGTCAACCCCCCCGGGGTGCACACAAACCTCAGCTGAGGTCCCAGTCCCCCCCCCGGGGGGCATACACCTCCGTAGGTCCCTCACCCCCAGGGGGCAATACACCCCCAGCTGAGGCCTCCCTCACCCCCCGGGGTGGGATACACCTCAGCTGGGGCCCCCAGTTCACCCCCAGGGGTGCATACAAAAACCCCCCTGGACCCTCACCCCCCTGGTGCATTAAACCCCCACTGAGGGGTCCCTCACCCATTGGGGTTTCCCTTAAAACATCAGGTGAGGCTCCCCGTCACCCCCCCCGGGGTGCAAAACCCTCAGTGGGGCTAAAATCACCCCCCGGGGGGGGATACACCCCAATGAGAAATCCAGTCACCCCAAAGGGGGCTTTCAAAACCCCAGCTGAGGCTCCCGCCCCCCCCAGGGGGGCATTAAAAACCTCAGCCCGAGGCTCCAGTCCACCCCCAGGGGTGCAAACCCCCTTACAGGGGCCTCCCGTCACCCCCAGGGGGGAAAACACCTCACTGGGGGCTCCCGTCACCCCCGGGGGTGCATACAAACCCCAGAGGGCTCCAAATCAACCCCCCGGGGTGATTTCACCTCAGCTTGGGGGGCCAGGGCACCCCCCCGGGGTGATTCACCTCAGCGAGGCTCCAGTCACCCCCAGGGGTTTCCCTTTAAAAACCTCAGCTGGGGCTCCCCGTCACCCCCAAGGGGGGGGATACACCTAGCTGAGGCTCCAGGCACCCCCCAAAGGGGGGATTTCACCTCCTGAGGCTCCCGTCACCCCCCGGGGGGCATACACCTTTAGCTGGGGGGTCCAGTCACCCCCAGGGGTGCAATTTCACCCCAGGTGGGGCTTCCCCCTTTACCCCCGGGGTGCATAAACCTCACTGGGGCTCCAAATCCCCCCCCAGGGGGGGATACACCTCGCTGGGGCCTTTCCCCACCCCCAAAAGGGGCATAAAACCTCGTTGAGGCTCCCCCCCCCATGGGTGCATACACCTAGCGAGGCCCCCAGTCACCCCCAGGGGGGGGCATACACCTCAGTTGAGGCTCCCTTTACCCCCCAGGGGGGCATACACCTCAGCTGAGGCCCCCCCAGTCACCCCCAGGGGTTTCTTCACCTCAAACTGGGGGCTCCGTCAACCCCCAGGGGTGAAAAACACCCCCGCCCGAGACTCCAGTACCCCCAGGGGGGATACACCTGCTGAGGCTCCCGTCCCCCATAGGGGTGTTTCACTCGCCGGGCCCCCAGTCAAACCCCCCGGGGTTTTCATACACCTTTAAAATGGGGGTCATTCACCCCCCCGGGGGGCATACACCCCTTGGGGAAGAGACTCCAGTCACCCCCAGGGGTGCACACACCTCAGCTGAGGCTCCAGTCACCCCCAGGGGTGCATACACCTCAGCTGGGGCTCCAGTCACCCCCAGGGGTGCATACACCTCAGCTGAGGCTCCAGTCACCCCCAGGGGTGCATACACCTCAGCCCGTGGCTCCAGTCAAACCCCCCGGGGTCAAAAAACCTAAGGGGGCTCCAGTCACCCCCCCGGGGTGGCCCTACACCTTAAAACTGAGGGCTCCAGTCACCCCCCGGGGGGCATAACCCCAGCTGACTCTCCAGTTTCCCCCCCCAGGGGTTTTCATTACTTCAGCTGAGGCCCAGTCAAAACCCCCAGGGGTGCATTCACCTCAGTAAGGCTCCCCCGAACCCCCAGGGGGCATACACCCCAGTTGAGGCCTCCAGTCACCCCCAGGGGGGGCATTCACCTCAGCTGAGGCTCCGTCACCCCCAGGGGGGTTAAAAGGCCTCAGCCCGGGGCCCCCCAGTCACCCCCCAGGGGTGGGATTTCACCTCAGCTTGGGGCTTCCCGTCCCCCCAGGGGTTTTCAATTTAAAAACCTCAGCTGAGGCTCCTTACCCCCCAGGGTGCATACACCTCAGTTAAAAAGGGCCCCGTCCCCCAGGGGGGCATCCCCCTCAGCTGGGGGTTCAGTCCCCCCCCAGGGTTTTCATTTCGCCCCAGTTTAAAAGGGTCCATCATCCCCAGGGGTGCATAACCTCCCGCCGGGAAAACCAACGCCCCCAGGGGTTTCATACACCCCCAGCTGAGGCTCCAATTTCCCCCCCGGGTTTCATACACCTCAGCTAGGCTCCATCCCCCCCGGGGGTTTAAAACACCCCCAGCTGGGGCCCCATCACCCCAGGGTAAAACACCCCAGCTGAGGCCCAGTCACCCCCAGGGTGCAACACCTCACGAGGCTCCAGTACCCCCAGGGATACACCTCAGCTGGGCCCATCCCCCCAAGGGTGAATACCCCAGCGAGGCCAGTCCCCCAGGGGTCCCAAAACTAAAAACCCTCCATCCCCCAAAATGCAAACACCAACTGAGCCCCTTTCCCCCGGGTGCCCCACGGGGTAGCGGGGCCTCCCAGCAGTCACACCTCCCAGGGAAAACTTGGGCGACTTCCCCCATGAAAACCTTTCAGCGAAGGCCAGCCCCCCATCAACCCTACTGGCTCCACATCCCCAAAGGGGGAACCCCACTCCATCTCCAAGTCCCCTCCCTCCCCTAACACACCCCCAGGGGGTTGGGGGCCACATCCATCACCCAAGGGTGCCCTCCTGCCCAAACACACCCCATGTTTAATGTGGGGTAGTTTACTTACGGGTTTTTAAAATAGGAGGCTCCGTGGTTTAAAACCCCGCTGGTTACAAATTTTCCCGTAAAACCCCCCCCAAAACAACCTCATTCCCCCCGGGTGATAGGGTGGGTAAGGTTTGTTAGGAGGTTGGGGAAAATTTATGGTTTAGTATGTGGGTGATGATTTTATATGTTTTTGGGGAAAATGGTTTTGGGGGGGTATGGGGGGGGTAGGTTAGGGAGTTGGGTTGAAGATGGTTGGGGTAGGATGGTTGGGGGGAAATATGGGGGGGGTAGGTTTAGGATGTGTGGATGAGGGTTGGATATAGGTGGGGGGTGGTATGGTGGGTTAGGAGGGTAGGGTGGATTTGATTTGGGGTTTTTTAAGATGGGGGGGTTGTTGGGGGTTGGGTTTGGGGGGTATATTTTTGGGGTATGGAATTATTTTTATGTTGGGGGTAGGGGGTGGGGTGAGGTGTGGGGGTGTGGTGGGGTGAGTATGGGGGGGGTGGGTGATGGTGTGGGTGGTGTGGTGGGGTGTGATGGGGTGTGGTGATGAGGTGGGGGGTGATGGTGGGGTGGTGATGGTGTGGTGAGTGGGGTGTGGGGGTGATGGTGTGGGTGGGTGATGGGTGGTGAGTGAGGGTGGGGGTGATGAGGGTTGGGGAGTGATGGTGGGGGTATGATGGGGGTGGTGATGATGTTGGGTGAGTGTGGTGGGGGTGGTGAGGGTTTGGGGGTGGGTGTGGTGTGGGGAGTGTGGTGGGGTGAGTGATGGTGTGGGTGATGAGGGGTGGGGGTGAGTGATGGTGTGGGGAGTGAGGTGTGGGGGGTGAGGGTTTGGGGGGTGGGTGTGGGTGGGGGGGTGATGGGTGGTGATGAGGTGTGGTGGGATGGTGGGGGGGTGGTGATGGGGGGGTGAGTGATGGTGGGGGGTGGGTGATGGGTGGGTGATGATGGTGTGGTGAGTAGGGTGGGTGGTGTTGTGGGTGAGTGGGGGGGGGATGATGGTTGGGGGAGTGGGGTTTTGGGGGGGAGGGGTGTGGGTGGGGGTGTGGTGTGGGTGGGGGTGGTGTGGTGTGGTGTGGTGTGGGGAGTGATGGTGTGAGGGTTTTGGGGGGGTGTGGGTGGGGGGTGTGGGGTTTGAGTAGGTGTGGGGGGGGTGGTGTGGTAGGTGGGGGTGTGGGTGGTGGGGGGGGGTTTGGGTGATGGGGTTTTGGGGGGGAGTGGGGGTTTTGGGGGGAGTGTGGTGTGGGGGGTGATGGGTGGGGGGGTGGGGTGGGGTGAGTGTTGGGGGGGGGGGTGTGGTGTGGGGGGTGGTGGGGTGAGTGATGGTGTGGGGATGGGTGGGTTTTAGTAGGGTTGGGGGTGGTGGGGTTGGGGGTGAGGGGGATGGTGGGGGTGGTTGGTGGGGGAGTGAGGGTGGGGGAGGGGTTTTTGGGTGTAGTGGGTGGGGTGGGGGGTGAGTGTGGGGGGGGGGGTGTGGGGTGGTGGGGTGGGGTTGTTTTGGTGTGGGGGTGATGTTGTGGGGGTGTGGGGGTGGGTGGTGAGGTGTGGGGAGGGGGTTTGGGTGGTGTTGTGGGTGGTGAGGTGGGGGGGGTGGGGGGGGGGGTGGATTGGTGGGTGATTTGGGGGGGGGGTGGGGGTGTGGGGGGGTGTGGGGGGGGTGGGTTTGGGGGGGGGGGGGTGGTGGGGGGGGGTGGTTGGGGGGGTGTGGGGGTGGGGGTGGGGGGGTGGTGGGGGGGGGGGGTTTGGGGGTGGGGGGTGGGGTGGGGGTGGGTGGGTTGGGGGAGGTGGGGGGGGGTTGGTGGGGGGTGGGGGTGGGTGAGTGATGGTGGGGTGGATTGGTTGGTAGTGATGTGTGGGGATGATGGTGGGGGGGTGAGTTTGGTGGGGTGATGAGGGGGGTGTGGGGGGTGGTGATGGTTGGGGGGATAGGTGTGGGGGGGTGTTGGGTGGGTGAGTGGGGTGTGGGTGAGTGAGGTGGGGGGAGTGAGGATGGGTGAGTGATGGGGGGGTGAGTGATGGTTGGGGGGGGGGTGGGGGAAATTTTTGGTTGGGGGTGGTGATGTTGGGGGGGGTGTGTTGTGGGTGGGTTGGTTGGGGGGATTGGGGTGGTGATTTTGGGGAGTGAGGGTGGGGGTGGGTGGGGGGGGGTTTTTGGGGGGGGAGGATGTGGGGGGAGGATGGTGTGGGTGTTGATGGGGGGTGGTGAGGATTGGTGAGGATGGGTTGTGGGGTTGAGGTGTGGGGGGGGTGTTTTTGGGGTTGGGGGGGGGTTTGGGGGGGTTGATGGGGGTTTGGGGTTTGGGTGGGTGGGGGGGGGTGGGGGGGGGGGGGGTGGTGGGTGTGGGGGGTGGTTGGTTGGTTGTGGGGGGGGGGGTGGGGGGTTTTTGGGGGGGGGGTGTTGTGGGGGTGTGGTTTTGTGGGGGGGTAGGGGTGGGGTTTTGAGTGGGTAGTGATGGGTGGGGGGTAAAATTTTGGGTGATTTTTTTAATTTTATTTATTTGGGGGGGAGTGTGGGTGGGGGGGGGTTGGGGGGTTTTTTGGGGGGGGGGGTGGGGTGGTGAGGGGTGTGGTGAGGGGGGTTTTGGGGGGAGGATGGTGGGGGAGGGGGGTGTGGGGTGATGGTGGGGGGTGGGGTGGGTGGGGGTAATGGGGGGGTTGGGTGGGGTGGGGGTGGGGGGTGGGGGGGGGGGTGGTGGGTTGGGGGTGGGAGGTGTGGGTGTGGGAGTGGGAGGTGTGGTTGAGTGGGGTTTTGGGGGTGGGGGGGGGGTGTGGGTGGGGTATTTGATGTGTGGAAGGGGATGGGGAGTGGGTGTGGGAGGTGGGGGTGGGTTTTTGGGGGGAAAGGGGGTGGGGGGGAGTGTTGGGGGTGTGGTGGGGGGGTGTGGTTGGGGGGGAGGGGGGGGGTTGGGGGGGTGGGTGGGGGGTGGTTTTTGGGGTGGGGTGGGGGGGGGTGTGGGGGATTTGGGGTTTGGGGGTGTTTGGGGTGGGTTTTGGGGGGGTGTGGGGGGGTTTGGGGTTGGGGGGGGTGGGTGGGGGGTTGGGGTGGGGGTTGGGGGGGGGTGGTGGGTTTGGGGTTTGTTGGGGTGGTGGGTTGGGTGGTTTGGGGGGAGTGTGGGTGGGTGGGGGTGTGGGGGGGGTTGGGTTGGTTGGTGGGGGGGGTGTGGGGGTGTGGTGGGGGGTGGGTGGGGGTGTTGGTGGGGGGGGTGGTGGGGTGTGGGTTTGGGGGTGAAGGTGGGGGTGGTTGGTGTGGTTGAAATGAGGGTGTGGGTGAGTGAGTGGGTGAGTGGGTGGGGGTGAGTGTTGGGTTGGGGTTTGGGTGGGGTTTGGGGTGGGGCTGGGTGACGACTGGTGACTGGGTACTGAGGGACGGGTGACTGGGTGACGAGGACTGGGTGCTGGGTGACGGGTGCCTTGGTGACTGAGTGACGGTTGACTGAGTGGGGGGGTGACTGAGGGGGAGAGTGCTGAGTGATGGGTGCGGGGTGACGGTGACTGGGGATGAGGACGGGTGACGGGTGACTGCGGGGACTGAGTGAGGGGGTGACTGAGTACTGGGTGATGGGGGACTGAGTACGGGGTGACGAGTGACTGGGTGATGGGTGACTGAGGACTGAGTGACGGGGTGGGGGGTGACGAGTACTGGGTGACTGAGTGACTGGGTGAGGGGTGACTGATGACGAGTAAAACTGGGACGAGGCTGATGCCGGGGTGCTGATGCTGGGTGACTGAGTGACTGGGGGACAGGGGACTGAGTGAGGGGTGACGAGGGGGACTGGGTGACGGGTGACTGACTGGGGACGAGGACGGGTGACTGAGGACTGGTGAGGGGTGCTGGTGACTGTGTGACTGAGGGAGGGGTGACTGGTGACTGAGTGACTGATGCCCTGGGGGGCGGGGTGACTGAGTGACTGGGTGACTGGTGACTGGGGGACTGGGTGCTGATGACTGGTGACTGGGACTGAGGACTGGGTGACGGGGTCCTGAGTGACTGGGTGAGGGTGACTGGGACTGGTGATGGGGATGAGTGACTGATGAGGGGTACTGGTGCTGGGTGACTGAGTGACTGGGTGAGGGAGTGACGGGTATGGTGACGGTGACTGAGTGACTGGGACGAGTGAGGGGTGATGATGACGGGGTGACTGGTGACTGAGTGACTGAGGAATGGTGACTGGTGACGGGGTGACGAGTGAGGGGGTGATGGAGTGACGGGTGACGGGGTGACTGAGTGACGATAATGGGGACTGATGATGGGAGGGGTGACTGAGTGACTGAGTGACGAGGACGAGTGAGTGGGTGACTGAGTGCTGGGTGACGATGACTGAGGACTGGTGACTGGGGACTGAGTGACGGGGACGAGTGAGGGGTACTGGGACTGAGGACTGATGACTGAGGGAGGGGGTGACTGAGTGCTGATGCTGGTGCGGGGTGACGAGTGACGAGTGACTGGGGACGGGTACTGAGTGACTGAGTGACTGAGTGACGGGGTGACTGATGACGATGACTGGGTGACGGGGTGCTGGGGACGATGACTGGTACGGTGACTGGGTGACTGGGTGACTAGTGACTGATGACTGGGGACTGAGGCGGGGTGACTGGGTGACGGGGTGACGGGGTGATGAGTGACTGGTGATGGGTGACGGGTGACTGGGGACGGGATGAGGATGGTGACGGGTGACTGAGTGTGGGGGACTGGGTGATGGGTGACTGAGTGACGAGTGAGGGTGACTGGTGACGGGTGACTGAGGACTGATGACTGAGTGAGGGTACGGGGTGACTGATACTGAGTGACTAGTGACGGGTGACGGTGACTGGTGACTGGTGACTGGGATGGGTGCTGGGTTTTGGGGACTGAGGACGGTGACGAGTGACTGAGTGCGGGTGACTGAGTGACTGGTGACTGAGTGATGGGTGCTGAGTGCTGGTGATGAGTGACGGGGGTGAGGGAGTGACGGGTGACGGGTCGGGTGCCCCCCGAGTAACTGGGTGCTGGGGACTGGGGACTGGGGACTGAGTGACTGAGGACGAGTGGCTGAGTAAAGGGTGACTGAGTGAGGGGGTGACTGATGACTGGGTGACTGAGGACGGATGACTGATGAGGGGGTGACGAGTGCCCTGGGTGACTGAGGCGGGTGACGGGTGACTGGGTGACTGAGTGATGATGCTGATTTAGGGGGTGCTGACTGATGACGGGTGACTGATGCGGGGTGACTGATGACGGGTTGACGGGGTGACTGATGACTGAGTGACGGGGTGATGAGTGACTGAGGACTGAGTGACGGGGTGCTGAGGGACTGAGTGACTGGGTGACGGGGTGACTGGGGACGGGGTGACTGGTTGATAACGGGACTGAGTGACTGGGTGACGGGGTTTGACTGATCGAGTGACTAGGGGCTAGTGACGGGGTGACGGTGAGTGGGTACTGATTTGACGGGTGACTGAGTGACTGAGTGACTGATACTGGGTGACTGAGTGACGGGTGACTAGTGATGGGTGCGGGGTGACTGGGGACTGGTGCTGAGGATGAGTACGGGGTGCTGACTGAGTGACGGGGTGACTGAGTGACGGGTGACGATGACTGGGTGATGGGGGGACTGAGTACGAGTAACGGGGGTGATGAGTGCTGATGACTGAGTGACGGGGACTGATGACTGAGTGCTGGGTACTGGGTGACTGGGGACGGGGTAGATGACTGGGGGGACTGAGTGATGAGTGACTGGGTGACGAGTGCTGATGACTGGTGACGAGTGCCCGGGTGACGGGTGCTGAGGCTGAGTGCGAGGATGAGTGACTGATGACTGATGACGGGGTGACTGAGTGACGGGGTGACTGAGGCTGAGTGATGAGTGACTGTTGATGGGTGACTGAGTACTGGGTATGAGGACGAGTGATGGGGTGCTGATGACTGGTGACTGAGTGACTGGTGACGGGTGACGGTGACCGGGTTGACTGAGGATGGGTACTGGGTGCGAGTGACTGATGACGGGTGACTGAGTGACTGAGTGACGGGGTGACTGAGTACTGGGTGACGGGTGACTGATGATGAGTGACTGAGTGACTGAGGCTGAAGACTGAGTGACGATGACTGGGAAAGACCTCAGGTTCTTAAAATCCATCTATTTTCCTGGTCAAAAAAATTCAAAAATAACCCCGGTATATTACACCAAAAAATAAATTTACAAAAAAGCTTAAAAAGCTTTATTGTTCATTATTTCTGACAAAATAGACCCTTTGGGGAATTTTAAAAAAATATATAAGAGATAAACTTATAAATCACAGGACATGGCACATCAAGTAGTTTATATATATATATAAAATATTAAAAAAATATATTATAATATATATATATAATATAATTATATAAATATAAATTATTATATATATATAAAAAATATATATATATATATATAATTGTAAAATTTAAAATACTTTTTATATAAAGTAAGGTTGTAGCCCAGGGGCTTTTCAATAAGTGTGTTAATAATGATAATAATAATAATAATAAAAAAAATAATAAATAAAATAATAATAAAAAAATATAAAATAAAAAAAAAAAATATTGTTTTTAGGATTTTTGACTTTAAGTTCACTTGCCCCAAATCAAAGTTCCATAAGTTCATACCAGGGGCAAAGTTCAATGTTCACAACATGGCTGAACACGCGGTATAGTTTTCCATTGTTCACATAAGATTTAAATTACGTTTCAAGGGTTTCATGTTTCGCATTAAAGTTCAACATACACTGGTACAAGGTTCACAAAATTCACATTAGAGCGGTTTTCGTAGGTTTTTGCCAGGGTGGGGCGTGACCGAGTCTTTTAAGGTGACCCCGGGAGTGACTTGAAAGGGGTGTCGGGGTTTGCCAATGAATACCGTTAAGCTATAGACGGGGACACACTTGAAAAAGAGCACGGGAGTCTTCTTCAGCATAAATGTGATAATTAGCTACAACGCCACAGGGGGGACACATATCTTGGGGTTTGAGTGGTGAGGGCGGTGTTCTCGCTCCATGAAGCGTCCACTTCAAAAATTTTTGCTCCATCGACCTTTCCTGGCACTCTGCCGCAGCCCATGACGAGTGACTCGGGGGGATTCTTGGAATGTGTTGAAAACCCCCGTCTGTTTTCTGTGGTGCTCACAGAGTCTGGTTGATTGATTCGTCGGAAAGCGTCTTGACACGGGTCTTAATCCTAAATTTTACCCCCTAGGATCTCAAAGGGGACATCGATTAATTCATCTCTCCCTGGCCGCGATCAGGGTCTTGCTGTAATCCCTGTGCGCTCAGCGCCCAAAAAATTTTATGCACTCGGTCTGAGGCCTCAGACCCCCCCCCCCCCCCCCCCGACTATCTTGGGCCCCGTGATGGTGGTAGGGGAAAATTTTCAAAAAATTCAAGGACTGTTTTTGTCCCCCATGCATTATTCAAGACGATCTTTACTATAATTCAAAATTTTCTTTGTTTTTTTTTTGGTCTGTCAGATCATTTATGACTCGTGAAGCACGTGCCTGTAACAAATTTCATGGTCAAGGTGAAGGTAAAGCTTGCTTTTTCCCTTAGGCAAAAGGTTCTTCACTGGGGACTGTTGTGGTGGGAAAAGTTGAGGAGTTGGGGGTAGGGTTCCAGCAATGGAGCCCGCTGGATGTCGTGAGTTAAGTGAAGTGTTCGGAGCTGCCGAGAAAGCTGCACGAGGCGCTAATTTTGGTGGCGAGGGCTCTAAAAAGGGGTTGGGGGGGCTGGGTAAATGGGGTTTTTCCAAAGCTGCCCGACCCGGGGAAAAGAAATGCTTTGCCTTTTACTTGTTTGCAGTAAATAAACTCCTTCTACGCGCATATGTTGCATTCTTTTCAGTATCAATGGACTGCAGTCTGAGGGACTGATTACCTCAAACTCCTTCTGATCTTTAATCATTCTACTCTGTACTCGACTGAGGAAGCCACTGATGCGAAATGTTTCCACATTAAAGATATTGGTTCAGAGAACCTGTCGCTTCTCTGAACCGGTTACCTATACCACTGACCTATGTTAGGCAGGTCCGCCATAAATCCAACACTTCTCAAACATTTGTCCAACCTTCTTTATAAACCTGTGGAAAGGTGAACACTTGGTTCTAGGCTGAGTGTTACACTTCAGGAAGAGCTAAGTTGAGTGTTACACTTCAGGAAGAGCTAAGTTGAGTGTTACACTTCAGGAAGAGCTAAGTTGAGTGTTACACTTCAGGAAGAGCTACACTGAGTGTTGCACTTCATCTTGCACTGAATATTCTTCATCTTGCACTTCAAGAACCTCCTCGTCATCCTCAGTGTCAGTGAGAGGATGTACGGATGGCGGAAGGACCTCCGGATGCCGCGAGCGGACGTGTCTGTCAAGATCCCGTCTACGAACTAGCACCTTCCCGCAGTGGTCACACCTGTATGGCGTCTCTCCCTCAGCGTGAAGCCTTACGTGCTTATTGAGGTTGCTGGGGTCACCGAACGGCCGCAGGCACACCTTGCACTTCAGGGGTTTGTAGCCCGTGTGGGTACGGATGTGGATTTTCAGGCCGTACTTGCGGGAGTAGAGCTTGCCGCAGTAGAGGCAGAGGTGGCCGCGCCGACTGCGGCCTAGATTGGACACTAGAGTCTCCACTTCTGCGCAGGGGTCCACCACAACCCCAGCGCCGCCTGCGTCAAGCATGGGTCGGGCAGCACCAGTCAGGGGCATGACAGGCATTAGTGGCTGAGTAGCACTGGTGCTCTGGGGGTGGGTATGTGTGGGTAGCAGTGTTCTGAGCAGCAAGTGTGGGTGGATTAGCAAACCTGAGCCGTGTGTGGGCTGTGGACCGCCCATTATGAGTGGGTGCACCGTGGATGAACCCCTGAAGGCCCCCCGGGACGGTCCAGCAGGAAGGAGGCCAGGAGACCTGGGGAACATCTGCAGTCTTGGTCCAGGACCCTCCAGCCGACCAGTGACGCTGCCGCCTACTCTTCGGAAGGCCGAACGAGGCTCCTGCTGGACCTGTCTTGGGGAAGCTGGTCGTGTGCAGCTCATGGGTGAGCTGGTGGAGTCGGGAGACACGGACTCACTACCCCCGGGTGACCCCCGACCCCCAGACGCCACGGGGGACATCCCTGGGGAGCTGTTGACCCCTCGGGAAGGTGATCGTTGTGGCTTGGATGACCCAGAGAGTTCCCCCAGGGAGGTGGGTGAGAGAAGGGGCGTGAACCAGGGCTTGCGGGGGGTGTGGGCAGGTGGGCAGGACACACGTGCCCACAGTTGCTGGGATGGCAGGGTGTCACAGCGGGAAGCTAGGTGTAGTTTCAGGGGGTTGGGTGCTGTAAAGTGCTGTTCACAGTGAGGACACACGTACACTCCATCTGTAAACAATACACAGTCTTACTCCAACAATCTCTAACTTAACTTCATTGTCAATATAACAATAATAATGACATGATCCATCACATAACAAATTTTTTTCATTATTACTTATCGATGAAGGACTTGGAAGTCCCTGATACAACCTTTGTTATCACTGTATAATCTTAGTTACATGAAGGGAACTCTTCAGACTCCCATTAACAATATTTTCATTATGTAATCTGCAACAGCCTGATACATTTAGATAATTCTCCTTAACTAGTTGTCTTTGAAAATTATTTCACTGACAGAGACATAATAGACTATTCTAAAAATCAGAGGCCAAACTTCATACACTTCTACGAGTTTTGCTACATTTCTTGATCTAAAATGTGCATTTGATAGTCGCAAAGAAAAGTTATTTTTCTTTAACTAGACAAGATGAATATTGGTGGTAATCTAATCAGTTGGATGATAGATTACACTATGTAACAAAATTTCACTTCTGTCGTGTTCCTGGGAAATAATGCTGTTGGAGTGTGAGCAGGGTTATATTTTGTGAAGGGATTCAGGGAAACCGGTTAGCCGGTTTCCCTGAGGGGGTTTGAGATATTGGCAGTTTGGAGGAACGTGAGCGTGTTTGATAGGAGTGAATGGAGACAAATGGTTTTTAATACTTGACGTGCTGTTGGAGTGTGAGCAAAGTAACATTTATGAAGGGATTCAGGGAAACCGGCAGGCCGGACTTGAGTCCTGGAGATGGGAAGTACAGTGCCTGCACTCTGAAGGAGGGGTGTTAATGTTGCAGTTTAAAAACTGTAGTGTAGAGCACCCTTCTGGCAAGACAGTGATGGGGTGAATGATGGTGAAAGTTTTTCTTTTTCGGGCCACCCTGCCTTGGTGGGAATCGGCCAGTGTGATAATAAAAAAAAAAAAAATAAAATAAATATATATATATATATAATATATATATATATATATATATATATATATATATATATATATATATATATATATATATATATATATATATATATATATTATATATATATATATATATATGCTTACTTCTGATATGTGAGAAGTTAAGGAAGGGGAGGCCCAGGTGGGCAGCCACTTCAGAGGAGAACCATAGAGGTGGTGTTTCGTCTTCCTTCATCGCCCTCGTCAGTGTGACCCTCAGTGCCGCCCCGCCGCCCTCACCGTGGGCGTGGGCGTAGGTGAGCGTGGCAGCCTCGGCGTGCACGTCCGTGGCCAGCGGCAGCAGTGGAAGCCAGGTGGGCATGGGCACGTTGTCTCCAGCCACCAGTACCCCGTCTTTCACCTGCAGGAGGGACACCATAGTGGCTTAAGTTACAGTAGTGCCCATTAACAGACTAATACAGTTTTACCTACTGACAGATCAAGCTTGTTATCTTCGTGTGTGTCAAGCGTTATCTTCGTGTGTGTCAAGCGTTATCTTCGTGTGTGTCAAGCGTTATCTTCGTGTGTGTCAAGCGTTATCTTCGTGTGTGTCAAGCGTTATCTTCGTGTGTGTCAAGTGTTATCTTCGTGTGTGTCAAGTGTTATCTTCGTGTGTGTCAAGTGTTATCTTCGTGTGTGTCAAGTGTTATCTTCGTGTGTGTGTCAAGTGTTATCCTCGTGTGTGTCAAGTGTTATCTTCGTGTGTGTCAAGTGTTATCTTCGTGTGTGTCAAGCGTTATCTTCGTGTGTGTCAAGTGTTATCTTCGTGTGTGTCAAGTGTTATCCTCGTGTGTGTCAAGTGTTATCTTCGTGTGTGTCAAGTGTTATCTTCGTGTGTGTCAAGTGTTATCCTCGTGTGTGTCAAGTGTTATCTTCGTGTGTGTCAAGTGTTATCTTCGTGTGTGTCAAGTGTTATCTTCGTGTGTGTCAAGTGTTATCTTCGTGTGTGTCAAGTGTTATCTTCGTGTGTGTCAAGTGTTATCTTCGTGTGTGTCAAGTGTTTACCTCGTGTGTGTCAAGTGTTATCTTCGTGTGTGTCAAGTGTTATCTTCGTGTGTGTCAAGTGTTATCCTCGTGTGTGTCAAGTGTTATCTTCGTGTGTGTCAAGTGTTATCTTCGTGTGTGTCAAGTGTTATCTTCGTGTGTGTCAAGTGTTATCTTCGTGTGTGTCAAGTGTTATCTTCGTGTGTGTCAAGTGTTATCTTCGTGTGTGTCAAGTGTTATCTTCGTGTGTGTCAAGTGTTATCTTCGTGTGTGTCAAGTGTTATCTTCGTGTGTGTCAAGCTGGTCAGTGAAACAGAGGTGTGAGATAAATTATCACACACCTGTAACACCATAGGTGTGTGAGACAGATGTGACAGGTGTGTGAGACAGATGTTACAGATGTGTGGGACAGGTGTGTGAGACAGGTTTTACAGGTTTGTGAGACAGGTGTTACAGGCGTGTGGGAAAGGTGGTACAGGTGTATGAGACAGGTGCGTGGGACAGGTGTTACAGGTGTGTGAGACATGTTACAGGTGTGTGGAACAGGTGTTGCAGGTGTATGAGACAGAAGTGTGGGACAGGTGTTACAGGTGTATGAGACATTTGTTACAGGTGTGTGGAACAGGTGTTGCAGGTGTATGAGACAGAAGTGTGGGACAGGTGTTA